>BLKR01002193.1:47500-214851 GCA_011170035.1 Teleogryllus occipitalis
AGTGACTGTAGGTGATGTGTTCAGTGGAATATTTATGAAGTTAAAAAACCCACAAAATTCAAGAAAAAATTTTCAAGAACTGCCCTGCTCAATCACAGAAGTAAAAACATTGAATAAAATTAGTTACTAATTTTTTTTATGTATTTCAATAATTGTGCAGCTAACATGATTAGCAAAAACCTAAAATCCTAAAATTCTAGGCTCCCTTTATAACAATTATGCAGTGGCGGCTCCTTTGCGGTAGGAAGGTAGGCAGTGTCTATCCTGATGAATATTGGTTTCTTACATTTCACTCAAAATAAAATTTAAATGACTTAAATTTTTAGTATTGTAAGTAAATGGAAAAAGTTAAGGCCTGTAAAAATCAGTAAACAGTTTCTACTGAATTTAACAAAAAATACATTATTATAGTAATGCATAAAAGGGAGGGTTGTTTTAACCATGGACTTGGTTAAAAAAACCCGGGTGGTTTCTTCTTGTCCCCATCACTTTTGAACCTGTTTGAAGATTAAAAAGCCAAACTGTCTATCTGCAGCATAACAACAAAGCTAGTTGTTAAACGTTTTCTTTTGTCTTAGAAAAAGTATATTATCAAGAAACTATTGAAAATCATGTCCTGCAATACAAGTTATAAAGACCCCCCATGTAATTACAGTATTCACATTTTAGTGAACTCGTGTATACAAAATATCTTGAGTCAGGTTTTTGGTTTCCTAATTGACAATCTTATTGAGTATATCAAATATAGTATGTATTTTACATTTAACTTATTTATTAGTATTTAATTGAAATTGTATATTAATAGTAAACCTTCAAACTGATAAGTTCCTTATTAATATTTATTTTAATAAATACTCAAATATACTTAAAGGTATATAGGAATGAATAACAATGTAACAACTTGTGGAACTCGTGAATGAATTTTGTTGGAAAAATGGTCTGTGGCGAAAATGAATAATGACGAACATGCAATGTGCCCTTTATAATAAATAATTGTCAATATTAGGTCTTGAAAATGCAGTTGTTTGTTTTTTTTTCTAATATTGTTAATTTTATTTCAGACAACTCTACTTATGGATACCAAATTCAGTTTTCCAGTGAGATTTCCCTTCAATCCATCTAAAATTCGTTTGGAAGACATTGAAGTCCCAGAAGTATTGAATTTACCAATGCTGAAAAAGGTTTAATTATTGTTGTTTAAAATGTGTTAAATTTTGTAAATATGTGAAAGCTGTACCTTCCCTGTAATAGCAAGAGCTACAATACAGAAGAAAATTGCCTGCAGGTGAAACGGAAAAGAAGGAACCATTAAAATTCCTGTTTCTGCTCAAGTTTAATGGCAATTAATAAGCCTTTTTATCTTTAGGTTTACCTTGAGGAAAACAATTACCAGAAAAATATTGAAATTGTTAATATTGAAATGTGTACGTTCCTCAACTTCCTTTTGGTGCTTAATAATTAGAATTTTCTCTCATCGTACTGGATTTCTTTATCAAATTGCATTGCCATAAGTAAAGATACTAAAAATAACAAATAAATATTAAAATCCCACATTTTATTTTCATTCTGTTGTAGTTTGTATTTGTGGTACAAACTATTTTTTGATAAATAGAAGTATTGTATTCAAATTTCTGCAGGAATTAAAGCAGTAAGAAACAGACTTCTTTCCTTAGCATGTTTCTTTGGTTACTTACTTTTCCATTTTGTAAGTAATATCATTCTATATATTTCATGAAGTAAATCTGCAATTTGAGTGGAGTATAATATTCTGAATGTAAATGTGTTATTAATATCTCCCTGTGGTTTTTAAAAGTCCTCATAAATGAATTATTGTTCTAATGAATGTAATTGTTCTAATGTGTAAATTTTCTTGTCAACTTCAATATAATATTTTTAGAATCATGGCACATTAATTTGTATGAATTATTTTCTGGATCCTGTTTTTTAATTTTAATTTTGTAATTTATATTTTGTCTTCCTGTGCATCTGTTTTTATTACTGTTTTCAATGTGCTGCAGAAATAAGATATTTATTTGTTGGTACTTTTTCAGTGGACATTTTTAGTGAGTAACTTTCATTGAATCTCTCTCCACTCAGCATAAAAAAATTTAAATGCACAAAGTGAACTGAAGCAATAGTCTTCTGCTTGTATGTGTTATTTAGTTTCTCAATCTTTCTTTTTCAATAGTCAGTTCTTCATTCACAGAATGAACGTCATAAAGTCATACATTAGACTGTATTATATTAATGTAATAGAATATTGTGTTCAATAAGTTTGTTAAATTAATAAATATTTTATAGAAACAAAAACAATATTTGACAGCAAACTACTCCTAGGTGGCTCCACAGATTTTAACGATTTTTGAAACATAAGTAGATCATGGCCTAATTTAAGATCGCAACATATCCACTTGATGGTCATGTGCAAACTTTCCAGGGATATAATCATAGATCATTAAAGCAATGAATACTTGCCTGTTCACCACAGGGAATGCAGCGAGTCAACAATTTATATATTAAAATCTGTAGGTTGCCATACCCCTGCCAGAATGTATTTTCATGTTGGGTGCTTAGATTTGCTTATAATTTATATCGAAGTGTCTAGAAGTAAATGAAGTCCATGTGAAACCTATGTCAATAAATATAATAGTTATAAACACTTTAATCAGAAGTGAGTGATCTAAAGTCTTGCATGTTTTCAGAATATATATATATATCCCAAATAAATGCTCAGACTTGAGTGTAGTTAACAACAAAAAAGTCTGTAAAACAAAAAGATTGGTTGAGATCATATTGAAACGCTGATCAAAGAAACAAAATAGTTATGAACCTTTTATTCAGGAAAGTCTGGATTCAACACACCACTTTTACACTAGCACTTTTGACTGGTTGGGTAGATTTAAATTCCGCTCATTAACCCCAGGGGAGTGCTAGTCATATTACAAATATGATGTGTTGACAGGATTCTTGTTAAGCGTGCAAAATAGCTGTCTTTGAGTGGGGAGAGCATTCTAAATGTAGAATAACTTCAGTGTATTAATTGAAACTGTTTTAAAGACAATTTGTGTTATTGTAAAACATGAAAGTGAAAGAACAGGAAAAGAATTCACTACAATTTAATATCTGGTCATAATCCTTCAATATTTGAATCAATAAATCCATCATTTAGAATCCTGCATCTCCGTAAAATATTACAGCACAGTTGTGTGTTGGTACTATCAATGCAAAGTTTACAATGGTCAATTGAGTATAAACTACTGTTTGAAGGGTTAAAGTTGGGTGGTGTAAGCCAGATTTTGTTTACATAGGAAATAATGATTATTTTCAAATAATGATAGAAATAAAGGCCTTGTGATATCCTCTATTACCGAGGAAACTGACTTCACTTTTTTTACTACATTTGACTCTGTAGATTGTATCTAAATACTTTAATCATTAGGTTTTGGTAAAATAACTTACACCAGTATGACTTTAACCCTTTATTGGTAAAATTCATGTTTGACTTGCCTAGGGACATCAATGCTTTCAATAGAAAAGGAGTCCCTGATTGTATAAAGTATTATTTATTTTATTAAAGAATAAAATCAATTAGTGATTCACTAGTATCAGCACAGTTGCCTGAAGAAAATGTATGTAAACTACAACTTAAAGAACACTTGAACCTTATAAATGCAACCAGTATAATCAAAGTTTTAAAACATTTCACTGTTTGCTAACTGGATATTGTTAAATCTGTAGTAGATCTAGTATATTTTATCTACCATAAAAAAAAAGAGTGTGTATGAAGGAAAGTCGCATACTAAAGAAAGCTTTATTGGCATGGTTAAGGAGTCTTTGTGCAATGTGATATCTATTTAATATTTATTTTTCAATTAATTATTTATTATTAAATAATAACTGACATTAAATTATTATTACTATTGTTTAATAATAAAAGTAGAGTGCACTGCATAGATAAAGATTTCACATAGTTAAATTAAATGTATACATAAATCATATTTTGTTTACTCACGGTCTGTGATGATATTAGTGAATCTTCCGTAATGTGATTTATTAAAGAACGTATCGTACAAGGTACTGAACGGAAGTTCAAAAAAGTAGAGAAAGATATGTATATAGCCTGCAAATCCATGCAGCACACTTGAAAAATGTTTTCTTCATCACTGTAACTACACTGGCATGCACAATAACCTTAGGATCTTGGATCAGTTGCATTACTTCATAGTATTTTCATTTTCTCTTAATTAATGGGTCATGAACATCAATTCTTGAGAATACATATTAAATTTCACAAGTATGAATGTCCCATAGACCCCCTTTATGTTCGTGAATATACTTGCCTATTGTAACATTTATCTTTTCTCAAAATTTGACCTTATATTTTTTTACTTCTACAGTTATCCATATTTACTTCCTTGCTTCATTTTATTGAACTATGCATTCATCCAAACGAATAACTGATCAATCACATAATTTCTCTCTTTGAACGCGCTCCTGAAATGTGTATTTTTTTCTTAAATCCTTGGAATCTTTCTTGACGTTAAGAGAGATACAAGTTAAACTAAAGTTGGAGAGACTGAAGGAAATGGAAATAGGATTTATTTTTCAATTCAGGTAATGCATTAACTGTTTCTGAATAATATACAAAATTGTAAGATAAATGCTGTTATGCTTTCCTGTTGTGTGAACATAATGCTCAGACTTCTAGGGCTCCTAAATGGTTTGGTATGTTAAAACTTTGTTTATATTGGTTGCATCTATGAATATCAGGCTTTACTTTGAGATGACAGGTTTCCATATATGCTGAGTCTACACAAACAACTAGGCACTGACAAATTGTATGAACTTGTATATGTTATCATTATGTATTAAAGTTACTTGTAAGAGGTCTCTGAAGAGGCAGCTCATCCTGCAAGAGACATGTTGTAGATATGTATTGTTGTAAAAATTGAATTAAGAAACATTCCACATTTGTGACATAAGAATGTACATTTCTGTGCCATTTAAAGAGATTTAACTAAATGTTAAAGTGTTGTTTTCATTCTTTTAATTTATGTAATGAAGTTAACACTTCCTGGTCCTAGTTTTTATATCCAATAGAGTAATTTTCTTTTACTGAAAGGGTTTTTTCAGTGAGGTGTCTAAAAGGCAAATTGTATTAGTGCTAGCTCTTAATAGATCTTTAAAGACCTCTCAAGGTCTTACTGTAGTTTTAATTCAAAGATGAGATTAAACCAGAAAGAAATTCTCTTTAGCTAATGACCAGAGAACAATTCCCATTTATCAAAAGCATTTGCTAGTTTATTGACCATCATATACTAATTATCAGAATTTGAAACTGGGAATTTAAGGGAATTTAATAATATATTCACTCCCAAGTAGTAGAAACTATTTTGCATTGAAAAATGAGGTACAGATAAGATATCAGTCCCATCAACAAAATATCAAACCTCCCACTGTTCTCACATCTATTAAAATGAGGGCTCAAGAAAACGTGTGCAGATAATAATTACACCAGCACAAATTGAATAGATGTAGCAAGTGTAACTGGAGGATGATGCCCCCATACTTAAATGGTTTCAAGTTTATATTATATAATTCAGATGACCTTCTATTTATTGTTCTCTTCAACACATATTGAAATTCCTCCACTCCAGGAGTATTTCCAAAAAATGCAAAAAGTTAATATTTCAAAGGCACAAAAAAAATGGAGATTTTTGGCTTGCACAAAATTGTTCTATAAACAGTCATGTTTTTAGAAAGTAATGTTTTTTTTGGGGGGGGGGGAACTAGTAGTTTTCGTGTGATTTCTGCTTGAAATCATTGCAAATTATAAAAAACAACTCAAAAATCGCTCCAATTTTTTTTTTCCATTTTTAAAACGGGACTGTTAAAAGAATAGCGCAGGTCTAATTTTTCTTGAACTCTCTGAATTTTCAAAAATTACATGTTGGAAATAATGGGAGAGACCATTATACTTTTAAGCATCCGACCAAGTGGACACGACAGAGCGACTGCATGGTGTAACTGTTAAGCGCACGGCGAGTTTACTTCATGGACCTAAGTTCAAGTCTCGGCGCGGAAAAGAAATTTGCTGGTTGGAAACACTTTTGTAGGTTCATATAGTAATCAGTGGCGAATCTTGAACATTATTTTAAGTATACCCCACCTTATGGAAGCTACCTCTGCCATAGCTGTACTTAAAAGTGAAACCTACACATTATATTTGAATTCTGGGGAATTAATTGTACTTACCAAGAGTACTGGAATGTCAACTCTTGCCAAGATTTGTTTAGGAATAGCTCCAAAACAGTATGTGTAAAATGTTCTTGAACATCTTTACGATGTTTACTAGGTAACTGCTTTTCAATCGACGACATTGACAGCGAAGGTAAGAGGTTCTTGACCCATAGTTAATCTTTAGTGAGATTTCACTCTATTGAAGGCGGAAAATCACCGTTCAACTGAAGTTGTTCTTGATAGTAATATAGTTAAAACTAAACATGCTAATTTGTATAATTCCGGCATGGCCCACGCCAAGTCTTCTCGTTCATGCCTTTTACAATCTGACAGATTTCTCTTCAAAATCTGATCTGGAGACAAATACCCAACATTCAAATCATTTTTCATGCGTATTGAATTAAAGTTTGAACCATAGGATTTTAAAAGCTTTGAAAAAAGATGATCAGGGAAAGATGCTTTGTAGTCCATACATTTTGAGGAATCAAGAAGGGCACTGAAACAAACTTTCAAAATAGGAAAATGTATTTCTTATCTGATTGTGTCCATTGTCCAAAATCTCATTGAAAATTCTTCTGAACGTGACCTCACTTGGTTCACTAGTTTTCCTTTTCTTTTGTGCACGTTCTTTTATCACCTCAGAAGAAATATTTTGCCTAATGCTTTGAAATTCTCTTCTGAGTTTCTCTAAGCATTCCATAGTTTGTAGCACTTTAGAATGGCAGAACCCAATATCCGTAGATGTGTCTTGTGTAGAAAAGAACGTCATTATTTCTGGATGTCAGATCTTCAAATAATAATATTAAAATTTCCCGTCGATCTTGTACAGTGTTGATGAGTTGGGAGTTGAAGTCCTAGCGTGTTGGTGCCGGTTTGAGTAGCTTTCTGTTCATAAAAAAACTTAAGTTTCCGTCTTCTCCGTTGAACACGATAAGAAACTAGAGCGGCTGGTCAGAGTTTGAAAGAAAAGTCGACAATTGTCAATACACTGATGCAAAACTAAATTCAGAATGTTACAGTAAGAATGCGCTTTTTTTACGTCTTTTTCACTTTAACCTGAAGACCCCCTAAATGGCCAGGCATTACGTTGATCTGAGCAACAAGTTTCTTGCCTGTTAAAATCATTCACGATTGTGACCACATGGTTTTACCACAGTCTAATAACAGTCATTAGACTGTGGTTTTACAGCGCATCGGCGTATCTTACCGACGCTGACGTTTGTAATGCTCATTTACTTTCCTTGAACATTACCAGATTTGTCCACCTTACGCAAAATGACAGAGAGCTGCGAATTAGTAATTACGTCTGAACACACGTCTACAGGAATAGCCACAAAACTGTTAATTAACAAAGATTCTTTGTTAATTGTATGTAGACCTACCATAACATTTTTTACAGCTTCTACTAAATCGTATAGCAGATGAAGTACCCCTAAAAATCTGTTGCATTTTGCAAATGATCATTTCAGAGTTGGTCATATGTGCTGAGTAAATCTAATGTTTCCTCAATTAAACGATGTTTCTGATTCATTAAGTCCCCTGAAAGCTTGTTCTTGCTTTCCTGTGGTAGACGACATCTATGAGCAGAGGCGCCCAGAGAAAATCAGGGGCCTGGGGCAGTTAATCCACGGGGACCCCTCATTTCAAACAAAAAAAATCCCTCCTCTTCCGATTAATAAACAGAATTCATTTTTTTCCATGCATCAGAGATAACTTATTGCGTTAAATTTGGATTAGAGATAAATGTATTTTTATGTCTTTTGAATGAAAACAATTCGGGGCCTCAGTTGAGTCCTGGTACAAACCTGAGCTCATGCTTCGGTTCTAGAGAATCTCGAAAGGGTGGAGTGCTCTGGACGGATTTTGATGACCTAAAGCATCGCCAAAAATGATCAATAAAATGCTTTAAAAATGCCCTAAACCAAAGAAAAATGACGTAAAAAATATTATCTAACAGCTTGAGTTGTTCATCCGAACTGATTTTGATACGTTACTGATGTAATCGAGGTTTCTTCCATTAGTTCGAGTGAACTCAGCTTGCAAACCTTTGGTTTGGACTGTTTTTTTTTCTTCTTTCTTTCTTTCTTAAGGAAATCTGTCTTTAGTTATCCCAAAATCGGCCGAACCCACAATGGCGCTGATATACGTCACAAGAATTAAATACAACGACTGTCAAAACAATTTCTGGGCGAACAAATCGTATAGGCTACTGAGTAATTCTGTTAAGAACATTTTTTGCATCTAGTAAATTTTATTTGAAGTAAGTACTATTAAAAATGACATTAAAATCGATTAAATCAGTAAAAAATGCATTAAAAATTACGGGAAAAGTTAAAAAATGACTTAGTCGAAATCGACAAAATATGCAAAATAATGACCTATAAAACGGGTCATTTCTTTTTGTCATAACATAAAATAAATTTCTATACTAAACTACACTGTTCTACAGTGAAAAGAAAAAAATGACATTTCATTAAAATCTGCCCCTTATTTATTATCTACTATTAAATAATAGGCTGATTGAACTGATTAATCGTCGTCCGTCGAAGTGGCGGAGACACGTTTATTTTAAATTAAATCTTTCTTTGTACAGGACTGTCACAATTCTATGCTAGTTCCCCCCTGACTAGTAGAATAACAGTTTCTGAATGATGGACGGGAATATAATGACATGCTCGGGGTTACCTGGCTTTTAAGAATCGCGCATGCCTGCTCTGCCGGTGGGTTTGCTGCTCGGGTTGTTCACGCTGGACGGTGCCCCGGTGATGATGGAAGCAAGCGCCATGTCCGTATAGTTAGCACACCCACTTATCACAAAATTAAAAAAGAATATTCCAGAATGTAGCTCTAATTAACAACTAATTATACCCAAATTTAAACATTTAAAACTGACGCTGAACATCAAAATATACAACGTTTAAGAGTGGTTGTGCTAACTTAACGTTAAGTCAGCATACCCACTCAAGACAAACCCATGAAACAAAAAAACTGAAAATACCAGAATTTTGTACTAATTATGAAATAATTTATAACCAAATTAAAAATTTTTGAACCGACTCAAAAAGAATAGTCCATGCATTGTAACTAGATTTGTGGTTATATTCTCTTTATGTTAATGGGTAACACAGCCCTTGAGAGATATTAAGATATTTTAAGGCAAAGACATAATTACCATGTGTTCAATGTGTTTGCATATTTGATTTGATTTGATTTATTTTTGTCAAAGAAAAACAGTAAAAACTGTAAACACAGAAGAAACTGTGATGTATGGGGAAGAAGTATAATCTGTGCACATTTTCTTGAGCTCTAGAATCTCTTTCCCAACCTTTTACTATTCATAGTTAAATGATGAATTAAAGTACCAACAAAACGAGGTTAGCAATATTTGCAATCTAGACATTTCTGCTCTAGATTTATAGAAAACTATTTACATTGGTAAACCAACTACAGATTTGATTTTATAGCATTGCTAACAAAATAGCCACCCACAATAGCTCTTCACCTACCAAAAGAAACAGGAAGAGCTAGCAAAAGGAGAGCTCAACAAAACATGTGCCTAGTGAAGCTACGTATATTTATGACTGGGAAGCAAAACAAGATGCTATCTCAGCATTTGCTCAATGGATCAGGGAAACTAAACAAGAAACCTGATCAAAATGAGGGTTCATTGACTGAGAAGCTCGAGAACTTGAAACACACATATTTAGGATTTTTAAAATTAAACAATACATATATAAATTAATGCATTATATATTGTTGTTAAAATAAAAATAAATATTATTTTTCTTTTTTGGGGTTAATATAATAGTCTCTACGTAATTGTATAAAATCAGTTACGCAGCAGAAAAGATTTTTCTGAACACTTAAACTTATTAATCAATTTTAATTGTTTAATGTCATCTGGCAATGAGCTGTACAGTAACATACATAAATAAATAAAATTTATTGCTCATAGAAATTTACAAATATAAAATACATCAAGCAATGCCACATCAACAGACATTTTAATACAATTATTGTTATATATATAGTTAGGTATAAAAGTTAAACTACAATTATAATAATTTTACATACTTTTAACATTAGTTCTTTTAGGCTGTATGGGCATTTTGCAATTAGGAAATCTTTTAATGTCCTTTTGAACAAAGTTCCACTTAATGTTCTTATGTGAAGTGGAAGTTTATTATAGAGCAATGCAGCCACAAGATAAGGATATTTGGCTCTAGCAGCTTTTACCAGTACACAAATACCTCCAATAATATTCCTCGCCTGTATATTATATTCATGGAAATCTCTATTCAGTGTGAGACGTTGGTTTTCTATCATTACACCTTGCATGCATAAAGAGCTACCATAGTCAACATTTTGTGTTTTATATAATGGGGTGTTGTATGCATGTATATAATACATGTATAAATACATAATATTACACATGTGTTATATGTGATTTTTATTTGATTTGATTTATTTGGTCAAAAAAGAGTAAAAACTGTGTATGACAAATGGGATTCTGGTACTCAAGAAAACGTGTGCAGATAATCTTCTCTCCCATCTCAACATTTTAACGATAGTTGAAAGATGAATGAAAGTTAAAACAACAACAACAACAACAACAACAACAACAACAACAACAACAACAACAACAACAACAACAACAACAACAACAACAATAATAATAATAATAATAATAATAATAACAATAATAATAAAAATAAATTAAAAAGTGCGAGATTAGTAACATTTGAAAAGCTAGACATTTTTATTCCCGAGTTATAGAAAAGCTATTTGTAATGGTAAACAAACTGCAGATTTGATTTTTCTGCATTCCTAACAATATAGTAACTCACCCTCAGGTCTACTTCTACCACTACAAGCAAAAGGAGAGCTCATTAAAACATGCGCATAGTGAAGCTACATTTACGTCTAGAAGCAAAACAAGGGACCATCTCAAGCATTTGCTCAATGGATCAGGGAAACTGGACAAAAACCTGATTCGAGATGGGGGTCATTGACCCAGAAGCTGAAGTACATTACTTGTTACAGGCAAATTGTCTTTCTTTAAATTACACAATAAAAATGTAAACTAATCTATTATATATCATTGTCTTGTTAAAATAAGCATTATTTTTCTTTTTGATGATCAGTAGTGTCTCTAATTGTATAGAAACAGTTATGCAGCAGAAAAGATTTTACTTTTGGCTTAAATTTGTGTACTGACTTTAATTGTTTAATGTCATCTGGCAATGCGTTGTAAAGCAATGTACATGTATTGTATGTGGATTTCTTGTAGTGAGCTGTTGATACTGACACTTGATGAACATGATTTCTATGATGTATGTTATAAATATAAATATCAGTATTGCATGAAAATATGTTCCCACCATTAAGTAAGTCAGTTTTGACAAATATTACAGATTTGTAAATAAATTGGCAAGGCAATGGTAAGATTCCAAGCTCATTGAAAAGAGGCTTGCAGTGATCATGCGGATGGCTTTCTTTCTTATTCGACTAATTTTATCTTGCAATCTTAAGGTTTGGGTACTAAAGGATGAGCTTCCGCAAAATATTATGCCATATCTCAGACAGGAATGTACATTTGCAAAATACACACGACCTGCATGAAGACTGACAGAATTTGAAAGAATTCTGAATGTGTAACATAATGAACTTAATATAGTGTTTAATTCTGATATATGTACTTTCCATTTGAGGTTTGACTGAATTGAGAGACCTAGAAATTTTGTGACATCAGTTAATTGCATATTGTTCATTTTCAATGGAGCATGTGATTGTCGATTTGAAATACAAAATTGCCTTGGGACAGTCTTCCCCTCATTAACTATTAATTTGTTATTATGAAACTAGTTTTAAACTTCTGAAATTATTCTATTTATTCCTTCTTTTTTGCAAAGAACATTCGTGTCATCTGCAAGCAGAACTGTTCTTCCATTTTTAATAAATGAGGGCACATCGTTTACATGTAACAGAAAGAAGATAGGACCTAGGATTAAACCTTGCAGGACCCCATTCTCAATTGGCATAGAATTGGAAAGATAAGTAGGCTAAACAATGGCCTTTCATGCCAGCACGGTATTTCTACTCTTTGAGTTCAATTTTCTTATAGTGAGTTGTTGGTAGAAACACCTGATGAATACGATTACTACAACATGTTGTAATTATAAACATCTGTATTACTTGAAAATATGTTCCCACCGCTAAGTAAGTCATTTTTAACAAAAACTACAGATTCCTTAATAAATAGGTAAGGCAGTGGTGAGATTCCAAGCCCTACAAAAAGAGTTTTGAAGGAATCAAGTGAATTGCATGTGCTTATTATTTGAACAACTGTTTCTACAATCCAAAAGTCTGGGTACTGCAGGATGTGCTTACCCAGAATACTATGTCATATCACAGGTGGGAATGTACAGTCCCAAAATTCACACAAGGAGCTGCGTGAAGGCTGAATGAATTCGAAGGAATTCTGATTGAATATCATAATGAACTTAATTTTGTGTTCATTTCATTTATATGGATATTCCATTTGGAATTTGACTGAATTGAGAGACCCAGAAATGACGTTACTTTAAAATCAGCCATTCATTTTCAATGGTGACGTGATTTCTTGTTTGAAATGCAAAACTGCACTGAAACTGTTTTCACTTGGTTTATTATTAATTGGTTATTACCAATTTGTTAAACCAATTTCAAACATCTGAAATAATGTTTTATTGTTACTTTCTTGCAAAGAACGTTTGTGTCATCAGCAAATAGAACTGATCTTTTCATTCTATTATAATTTATGGATGTACATTAGGGTGGCCATAAAAAATATTTTTTCTAGGTAATCATTTCCAAAGATCCCTTGCTTATAAAAAATAAGATTGGCATGCATCATAAGCCTTGGTGATAGTGAAATAGTGTGCCTTTGGTGATTTATATCTCAAAAAATTAATTTATTGAATGTATTGTAATGAAACTTTTTTTAACAGTTTGCTTTGAGCACTAACTGGTTGCAAATTGATCCTAAATATTGAGATTCTAATGATAATTATATTGCTTCTAAAAATTATTGGTATTTAAGTATTGAAATGTATTTAATCATTAAAAATTATTGAAATTTAAGGTAAGTCGTAAAATGACATAAGAGAAAGAAATATTAAGCTATTCAGAGAATATATCAGTTTACTAACTCTTGATGAAGAGCAATAACAGTACATGATCTTCAACAAAATCGAAGAAATTTTTGTTACAAAATCAAAGTACTTTACTTCTTGTTACAATATCCCAGGGATATTTTCCAAATTTTCAAAGAAAAAGGCTCCAAGGTTTTTTATTAAATTTTGTTGTTGGATGGTTGGTTGGATGGTTAGTGATTCTGGGCACGTCAACAGCTTAGGTCATTATTTCCATAAATGTAGTGCGTGTTTTTCTTCGGGAGATGGCAGTGATCTTCCTCCACTGGATGGCAAGATCCGGCACCGACCTACCATTGGCTAGCGGGGTTTCCTCTTAACCAGGACTCTCGCACCAGCAAGGCACCACCCCAGCCAGGACAAGCTCTAAGCTCCTGGCCGGTCTCCCAGTATATGTGGTAGTGTAGTGCATGCTAGTGTTAGTGTGTGTGTGTAAGGGGAGAGGATAGGACAAGGAGGAGGAAGGAAAGATTGTACACAGTCCGTGGCCCATTTGTTAGGGTTGTTGTTGGATAGTGTGATGGACAATTAAGAGAATGGTGAAAGCCTCATTTTTTTTTTAAAACTCTAAGTTTTTGAAAATTACAAAAATTCAAAATTTTTTTGTTGTCTATGTTCAACTACAGTTATGAAGATAGACAGAGGTGGGCAAAATACTTCAAATTTACTATTTAAATATTTTGCCAAAATAATTTATAAATTCGGCTATATGTTGTACATACACAACATACATTCGGACTTAATGTGTTAAATACATATGTATTTAAAATACTTCAAATACTCAAAATACTGTAAATATATAATAATTTTGAATTGTATATTTTTTATTGCAACAATATATTGTAATTGTCAATTGCAGTAAATTAGTAATTGACAGTCATACAAATTTCTGAACAATAACTATTGTAATGCATTGTAACAACATGTATAAACATTTACAAATATAAAATGATACCAAAAATATGTCTAACACAAAGAAATGAAATTTCCTTTAAAAACGACTAATTTTTCAAAAAAAACAAAAACAAAAACAAAAAAAAACAAAAAAAAACAAAAAAAAACAAAAAAAACAAAAAAAACAAAAAAAAAAAGATCAGACAATAAGCCACTAGTTGCCGAATGCATAAAACTTGCAAAGGAAAACAATCATTCAACTGGCGTGGATGAACATATACTAGTGTTATAATCAATAAACGCTTTTTTTGTCAGATAATTGTCCAGCATTTTTAATGATTTTGATTTACTATTTAAAAATGAAAAAAATCCAAATTCAACAGCTGAAAGGAGCTACTTTTGTTTCAATGAGGTGCATTCACAAGCGGAATCTATCAAAAAGTACCTATCCTCATTCTAAACTATCTTCTTCTTTGTCTTTATTTAAAGTGTTTCTTTTTTAAATACACATACTTTATGTATTTAAATACATCTCTGAAATACATGTCCAAAAAACTCAAAATACAGCTTTTCAAATACAAAAGGTATTTCAAATACAAGTGTTTAAACACTGCCCAACCCTAAAGACAGAGATGCTTTCCCTTAATGAAATCTGTTCCTTAAAGATAGACTTTGAAATATGTTCATGAACAATTTTTCGAAAATTGGAATATTTTTCAGCTATGTGAAAGAACGGACGAGAAAGTATGTGCTGTTTTAGCACCACTAGTCATTTTTTCATTTGTCCTTATTTCAAAATTCACCCAAAAATATAACAAAATAAGTCACTGAAATACTAATGCAACACACCTGACCTTGAAGTATTACCATACGGGAAATTTACATGAAAATGTAATTATTTATAAACATAAATTTGTAAACTAATATAATTTGAAGCGCGCATGTAAGCTAAGAAGATTACACTTCTTTTACTTTTTTAAACTTTCCCTCGCCAGTAGCCCTGACGAGGCGGGCGTTTACTGTCATGTCGCGCACCTCATCGACTTTTGCGACAAAGAAGGAGGCAATGTTTAATAACTAATTTATTATCTAACTTAACGTATTGAAGAAGCCGGAGCTTTGGCCGGCACTTAAGATTCACATGCAAACTTTATTGTCTTTTCCGTTAAACTTTTCTGTCTACAGTCTTCTTGATTGTCTGTTTTTGATTTTGCCTCGTGTTTCTAGCGGGGCGAGCGCGGGCGCCTCCGTTGGGGAATTTGCATTGCGAGGCCGGCAGCAGCTGACAGGGACGGTTTGCCAGCTGCTATGTGTTCTCGCCGCCTTTTGTTACGACAAAAGGGTGCTGGGTGGTGAAGGCGTTGGCTGGCACTGGGGGTCGACCCGCTTTGCACCGCGTGCGGGGGTGCAGTCACTACCTCTTGGAGGTGGGGGAGGTCGCCGCCCCGGCCGCGCACATCCTGGGACCTGCATTTCCGTCTGTGGCGGAGGCGGCAGCGGCGGTGACAGCGGCGTCGTCGGCGTCGTCGGCAGCGGGGGCGGAAGCGGCACAGGCGGGCCGGCAGGGCTGGAATCATCGGGTCGCAGGTGCAAGGGAGTAGAACGGAGCGTGTCTGCACCCTTACGGTGACGGTTACACAACCCAACGCTCTCAAGTCTTTCTGCGAATTGCATGGGTGGTCATCACAAGCGCGGGCTCTGGCAGTCTCGCGCGTGATCCCATCTATTTTCCTGGAGACACCCTTCCCATTGGATGCCAAAACGTTCAACACAGAATGTCAGCAGTAAGAAAATTTAATAAAAAACGATACAACGTTTTTTGAAAAGTTTGAAAATGTCCTAGGGCCTTCATATAAATTATGTCCCAAAATTAAAATACCGATTTCAAATTCAAGGGGCCGTGACATCAGCCAGATCGATAAGGGAATATCAATTTTGGAGAAAATCGGCAGAACGGTTTAGCTGCTAGCGTTGTTCACAGACAGACGGACAGACCTTTTGCAGTCAATCGATTTTTCGCTACCAGAACCCATAAAACATGGATTCAAACGAGTATTCGTGTGGAACAATCCTGCAAAAACGATATGGTTTCAATTTTAACTTTCTCGCATACGTACGTATATACGTAATATAGAGAGGTTGGCTGTACCAAATCAGTTTAATATAGACTTTTTTTAAATTTATTTATCTATTGTCGCATCAACTACATGGTCATGTGGTTATAATATGTAATACAGACATTAATATATTGCATACACGAATTAAATCTATGAAAAGTGGAAAGTCGCAGGGTCCAGATGCCATTTCAACTGATATAATTAAACTCGATGGAGAAGCAATTTTACCACATCTAACAAGATTATTCCATGTTTCGGTCAACAATTCAAGCATGCCCAACGATTGGAAGCTAGCTTATTCTGATTTTAAACAATGGTGATAGAATTGTTTTTGCCAATTATAGATCGGTTAGTCTCACGTCAGTTGTAATGGAACACTTGTTAACTAGCTATATTAGACAAGTTTGGGGGAAAAAGAATGGCTATTTCAGGGACAGCATTGTTTTAGGAATGATTCCTCTTACGAGAGACAGATAGTATCATTGTTTCAGGATATAGCAGATGAAGTTGACGATAGTGGGAGGGTGGACACCATAATAATAGATTTTGCGAAGGCATTTGATATTGTCCCACACGATAAACTGGTCCATAAATTAATGCAATCGGGTATTGACACCAGAGTTGTGGCGTGGATTGATGAGCTTCTTTGAGATAGGAAGCAGAAAGTCCAAGTTGGGCGACAATTTTCTACTCTAGCAAAGGTAACTTCAGGGATCCCTCAAGGAAGCGTTATTGGACCTCTCCTATTTCTTGCGTTTGTGAATGACCTGCCAGACAATTCACATTCAAAGGTACGGCTATTTGTAGAGACTATATAATATATCAAATTATTCAATCAAAAGTAGATGAGGATATTTTGCAGGGTGATCTAAATAGATTACATTTCTGGGCGGAAACAAATAACACGACAATAAATAGTTGGAAAAGCAAAACCGTCACGTTTGACAGGGGCTGCAAATATACTGAATATATTGAAGCTCTACTCAAAAATAATTCTTAGATAAATTGCATAAACTTTAAAAATGCTACAGAATATTTTCTGCTACATTGTTGTTTTAAAAGTGTCAAGGGTTATGTTGATGTACACAAGTTCACACTAATTTTTGATATTATAAATATGCATGTAAGATTTTTAATTGCATGGTTTTGTTTTCTTTTGTAATTATGAACTTGACACACTATTATATTTAAATCTTGTGGATTGAAACTTTTTAATTCAATCATAAATTTAATTGTTTTCATAATGTAATATTCACTTAAACAAGCTAATTATATTAAGCATTATATTAAGCTAATTATATCAAGCATTATATTAACAATAATATAATGAGAATTTTGGAATTCGGTTTCCTAATAATAGGTAAATAGCAGGGCCTAAGGGATGGAAAAACTCTCAATTCTGATTTTCACTTCAAATAATTAATTGTATACTTCTTTTAAAGTGAGCAATGTGCAATTGACTGATATCAAATTACGGTAACAAATTTGTAGGTCTTTCATATCAGTTGATACTGAAAGTCAAAGTGGAACAAAAAACTAATAACAATTTTACAGGATTAGTTGGATCTGTGTGAACGTTTTGTACTCTGTAAATCATTGTTTTTTTTAGTGAAAATGGCTTCATACTGGAATCCAACTTCAAATGGCTAATATGACACGGAGATGGCAACATTTGATTTCATCTTGAAATTGTGAAGGTTTTCAGTTCATAGCAATTGTAAGATCACATTCCAGAAGTTCAAGAGGAATTCAAAGAAAAGTTTCATGTACAAAATGAAAATATTGTTGTATCAACATAGTATGTTGCTTTCTTTTTGATATTTTTAATTATTGTATATCATTTATTTAGATAAAAGGTATTATAAGTTACTTAGTTTTAAAGAAGCATGAAGTTCTTTCTTTGGATGCATAAACTTACAAAAACTGGTGCCATGAAGTAGTATATTACATCATTAAAACTGTTTTTAAAGGAAGATTGTAGTTCTTTGTAGTACAGTAATGTGCAGTCTGTAATGTTATTCAGTTTCATAGTATTTACATTCTTAAAAAAGTTTAGAATTTTGATTGAGGGCAAGAAATGAATAACTCCATTGCTTTTATTTATTAATTAATTAATTTCCTTTAAATTAAAATTGAAAATAGTTTTCTTTGGTTTTATTAAGAAATAAAAATAAAGTATGGGAAAATGCAACTAATTATTCATCCTATAGGTCTATAACTGTACCTTGATGATGATTTGTCTTCTGGTTAGAACTGCCATTTGTCTTCTGGTTATATTAATTCAAAAGTAATTTGGGGTTGTTCTAAAACAACCCAAAATTACTCTAGAATCCACTAAAAGATCAGATGCTACAAAAGTCCTCATCAAAATGGCAAGACAGTCATAATCTAGGTTTCTCCTCTTAATCTCCAATAAGTGTACAGGCCTCACCCTTGGAAAGAATAACTCAAATCTCAACCATATTGTTGGAAATTACATCCTCAATTCTATGATAGAACAAAACAATCTTGGAGTTCTTATCACCCAAAATTTGAAATGGAATAATGTCTACCTTTACCAAAAGAGCCAATAAACTATTATACCTGATCAGAAAGACATTCTCTACCTTGTGCCACTCTGTGATAAAACAGATCTATACAGCATATATGATTGCATAGGCATAATATAATAAGGCATAATATATGATTGCATAAGACAAATATACAGCATATATTTGTTTTTTATAAATAGAATAATTTTTTAAATTATCCCAAGTTAGTAATCTATTCAATCATTGTTATAGAGGTTCTTTATCTTCCTTACAATACTATCATAATTAGAAGAAAAAAAAAGGTTTAATTCGAGATTAGAGTGAAGATTGTCATGTAATTTGATGTGTAATGTTTCAGAAATTATCCTGGGCAAGTACTGTGCCTCCATATTGAAAACTTGAAGTATAAAAAAGTTAAAATAATGTTTATAACTCAACGCATGACACAGAATTGATCCTTGACTCACTTTTACAGATATTGGTCAAATGTTTCCATATGCATACTTTTAGTTTTTGTTTGTTCTATCCCACATATACCTTGGAGCAATTAAGACATTGCAATCCATAAACCACGTTTTGTCACCAAGGCAAATATCATCCTTATGGTTTCCTATTAAATTTATGGCTTCCTATTAAATATATTATGGCGTCCAGTTAAAAAAATGTTCCTATAAATATTCCTATGTGCCCCTTGGGTGGCTTATGAACAGGGTGCTAGTTTTCTGTGAGGTAATCTCGGGTTCAATTCCCAGCTGGGCCAAAAATTGAACTGTAGTGTTCTAATACAAACCATCTCAGTTTCTTTAGCTGTGTGATGAAAGAAGGCTCAAGCAGGTCAAATAAGCTAGGTATAAAGCTGGGAATATGTCAGCCTTGCCACATGTCTCTCTTATCCCCGGACATGGATAAGAAATAAAAACAGGCACAGGCCTGGGAACACTGATAGCTGGCACAAGTTCGATTGGTCAAATACATAATGGCAAATGCCAAATACATAAATACTAATATTTTTATATCTATAATTATCCATTGGAATCCAATCCTCAAAATAAATAATTGAGACAATCATTAGGGATAATATCAGATCATTATTTGAAATTGTATTCTGCTAATTGTTTAAAACTAAAATTGCATGTTAATTGATGGTATTAGCAGAATACTTTTATAACCTTATTCCTAAAACTCATGCAGCTTTTTTGCTAACTCCTGTAGTTCTTTTTGTATGAAGTATTTTGTTTTCTTAATATAAAACTGAATGGTAATTTAATGAAATAATTATTTTTCAGGGAAATTAATCACATTCAAAAATTAAATTATTGGCATGGTATTTTTTGGATGTTTCTTTGCAAATAAGATATACATAAAGGCAAGTTAAATGTTAATTGTCAATGCACTTTTAAAATATTAGCATCCCACTTGTAAGGTTTGTAACTGTCAAAAGTGTTTGTCAACCGTAACGTAGTCAGTATTATGTCAGTATTATGTCAGTATTATTATGTAGGCAGTAATATTTTAGAAAAAGCCAAAACAAACTCAATTCATGCAAAAATTTTTGAGGCTGATAACAAACCAAACCCATAGCAATATTATTGTAAAACAAAACAATCATACTGTAGATAATCCTATCCACATATGCAATATCTTCAATAAGTACTTTCTAAATACAGACTCTAGTCAAACTTCAACTTTCCGTGTCAACAATACCAACTCCAGAATGATGAAATGAAATAGACAAAACTGAAATAGACAAATTAATAATTTCAAAAATAGGAAATCAGCTGGTATAGATGATGTGTCGCCTATCATTCTAAGAAAGTGCAAATCAGCTTTAATAATCATATTACGCTACAGCTATTATAGCATAATAAACTGCTCACTAAATAACTAACTTTCAAGACACTGAAAGTTAGTGTAGTAAGACCAATTCACGAAAAAGGAGACACTACTGATGAAAAAAACTACCGCCCCATAACTCTTACTTCAATTTTCAGTAAACTCTTAGAAAATGTCTCTCTAACCAGAATAAATAACTTTCGAGGGGTACACAAAATACTTGTAAATACTCAACATGGTTTTAGAAAAGGAATATCCACCTCTACAGCCGTTGCCAACTTCTGCCATATAGTTAGAAATTATCTTGAACAAAACAAAAATATTGCAGTGCTCTTTCTAGATTAAGCAAAAGCCTTTGATAGTGAGTTCCATGAACTTCTTCTAAAGAAATTGAAACTATTCGAATATGGGGTAAAGTTAATTACCTTATTGAATCCTTTAACAGGCCGTAAACAATGTACAGAAATTTTTTGGGAAAAAACAAATAATAAGGAAAGGGGGGGGGGGAATAGAGGTCATGGGGTAATGGGAGTCAGCAGTAAATTATCAATAAATATTGTAATCAAATAATATTGAAAGGCAAACACACATTCTTCTACCTATCATTAGTAATAACAACTATAGCCATTTGATTGTCGCAGCCAAAGAAAGCTTACATTGATAATTATCATATTCATACCAGGAAAGTTATTGGTTTATGTTAGAAAGTGCTCTCAGAAAATAAGGTCTTACATGAACTTATGAGATTTCTGGAAGAGTTAAAATTTGTTGAAAGGGAAGTACTTCTGCATACCAATTGCAAGTAATTTTAAACATTCTATAAAAGTTTAAGAGTAGTTGTGATAAAAATGTGCTAGTGGGGTAATGGTGGTCAGTGATTCTCATTATCGCAGCATGATTGCCATTGTCCCAAACAAAATAATTTTAATCTGAATGAGTTTAAATGCCCCCCTAGTGCTATTTACACATGTAGCAATAATGGCTGGATGGATGAAGAATTCATCGAAGCCTTACGTTCGAAAAGTGTTACTTGATCAATTGCCCAGGACCCAGTCCTATTGATCTTGGACAACCTTGGGAGTCACATTACTTTAGATGCCTGCAATTATTGTAAACAAAATAAATACCAAATAATAATAATAATAATAATAATAATAATAATAAATAACAACAACAACAACAACAACAACAACAACAGTACACCTAGAGAGTACACGACCTTGTAGTTGGTGGTGGAGCTTGAGTACCCCCATGAGCTTGAGAGCTATGTCAGCGGTAGCCTAGCCACTGCTAGGGCCTCCCTAGCTGAATAGGTTGAAGGTGAGGTGTCAGAAGAAGAAGTACTCCAGAGGAGAACCTCAACGACATCTTCGAGAAAGGAGGATCGATAAAGATGGCAGAAGAGACACCTTCAACAAAACCGCAGCATCCGATCTGCAGCGGGTGGCTGCAGCGTCTGTCTCCATGTTAGGAGCGGCTACATCCACAGCGGGAAGTAAGTAGAGAGGGAAGAGTCAAGAACCTTCGGACTTCCTGTTATCGGGCCATGGAGGATACAGGAGAGAAACTGGGTTGGCACACCAAGCCACTGATTAGAGTGGAGGCCTGAACCTTGCATTAGCCAGCGAAGGAGGCTGTCTTCAGTAGTCAGTGAAAATCCCGTACGGTTTAGTAATGCCAGTTGGCGATCGGAGGAACCCCTTGCTGGGCCCTGCGGGGGGATGTCCCGAGGCCACTGTGGGTCGCAGTAACGTATGACAGGAAATAACCCATGGGTTCAGTGTGGTCTGTGAACTCGAACTTGCTTCCTGTGAAATTTCACTTAAAATCAATTAGCAAAATGGGTAGAAGAAGAAATGTAATGAATCTTAACGTGCCCTGTTCTACCAATGTCTCATACCTGCTAACAAAACCGAGCTTATGTCACCCTGTCGACGTGTAGCCATCCCACAGATATTAGTCCCAGGGAGCCAGAGTCGGCAGTAGCTCGAAGGCATCATCAGAGTTGGACAGAGGATGAATTCAAAGATGTGATGCGGTTCTTTTACTATGCAAAAGCGAAAAATGGGGGCTCAGAAATAGAAGTTTTCAGGATTTGGAGAGAGCAAACCAAGATATGAGACCTACCCTAGATTCAAAGAAGCTTCCCAGTCAACGATCATACATACTCAGCAGTAGAAAATTCACAGAAGAACAACTTGCTGACATTCAGAGAAATGCGGAATATGTTCCTCGATCGAAACACCCTCATGACGAACGTGGAGAACTTGAAAACGGTTCATCTCTTTCCAATGAAGCATCCGTGAGTGGGAAAATTTCATCTGGCAATGAATAACGTGATAAGGGCATGAAGCACTACCTACTGTTGAAGGTGTCTCTTCTGCCATCTTTATCGATCCTCCTTTCTCGAAGATGTCGTTGAGGTTCTCCTCTGGAGTACTTCTTCTTCTGACACCTCACCTTCAACCTATTCAGCTAGGGAGGCCCTAGCAGTGGCTAGGCTACCGCTGACATAGCTCTCAAGCTCATGGGGGTACTCAAGCTCCACCACCAACTACAAGGTCGTGTACTCTCTAGGTGTACTGTTGTTGTTGTTGTTGTTGTTATTGTTGTTGTTGTTGTCGTTGTCGTCGTTGTCGTTGTCGTTGTCGTTGTCGTTGTCGTTGTCGTTGTCGTTGTCGTTGTTATTGTTATTGTTATTGTTATTGTCATTGTCATTGTCATTGTCATTGTCATTGTCATTGTTATTGTTATTGTTATTGTTATTGTTATTGTTATTGTTATTGTTATTGTTATTGTTATTGTTATTGTTATTGTTATTGTTATTGTTATTGTTATTGTTATTGTTATTGTTATTGTTATTGTTATTGTTATTGTTATTGTTATTGTTATTGTTATTGTTATTAAAATTCTTAAATTTGCATCAAAATTTCATTATATTCACAGTTTGCGCTGGGCAACCTTGTATTGTCATTATGTCCCACAATTTGCCCAATTTACGTTGTCAAAAGTTTTCTTGGAGTCTACAAAAGAAAGATGCATTGGGAAATTAAATTCTCTCCTTTTCTCTAATATTTGCTGGAGAATGAACTTATTATCAGAGGTTTTCAAAGCCCATTTTGTTTTTCTCCCAATATGACTTTAAAAATTGCTTTGATTCTTGCATTTACTATTCTGTTGTACACTTCACTACAGTAGACTTATTCCCCTAAAGTTTTACAATTTTCCTTATATTCCTCTTTAAAAATGGGGATATACTTCTGCTACTTTCCAGGTGACTGGGATCTAAAAGTTTTGCCAACAGCTGTTTTATTACATGGAGCAGCATCCATTGTAGTTTAATCCCACCATACTTCAGTGATTCAGAATTAATTTTATTTAAGATGGATGCCTTCCTGTTTCTTAGGTGTTTCAAGGCTTCTTGTAATTCATCTATGGTAATTAGATCTGTGTTTGCAAGACTTGCGCTAACCCAATTTTTTACGTGATATTTTCTTGATACCATATCTTCTTGTAATGATATGTGCTTCAGTGTCTTCCATTACATCAATTCTTGCAACATCTTTTTCAGATCTACTGAAGTTCTTCATTGCTTTATACATGAAATTTGCCTCCCGTGAACATCGTCCTCTATTTGACAAATGAAGTTATCGCAAGAATTATACACCTCTCTTATAATTTGCTAAATTTCTCTTCTCCTGTTATATTTTTCTTGTTTGTCATTTTTTCGCTGCAACCTTCGGAGATATACTTCTTTTTTTGGCTGTTTGTATTTCTTCATTCCAAACTCTCAAACCTTTCATACATCTTATCTTAATTTTTACCTACAACTTGTATTGCATCTTTTTCTATACAATTGCATCTATTTCTATGTAAGGTTTTTCTTCATCCAAATTCCATTTCTAAGCATTCTACAGTGTGTGTTTCTAGAAGATAATATTGCAGTCTTTATTGGTATAGATGCTGAAGGCATTCTTCTTGCTACAAGAAGGTTTTATAAAACTCTTCTTGTATTCCATTTATTTACATATTTTTGAGACTTCCAATTTTGCACCATTTTTAATTTTGTTACTCCCAAGTAGTTGTCTGAGGATATATTACATCACCTATACTCATTTACACCTATTAGCTGCACTCTCATTTTACAATGTAATAAAAAAGTAATCTATGGCTGACCTCAGCCTTCTTGCCCTCAATATATTTATGTTTTTACATTTTCTGACAAAGTGTAGGAAATTTTTAAATGGTTCATTGGGGTAAATTGTGTCCTCTCTTGTTCAAACGGTGTTCATCATTTTCTTCAATTATTTCTGGCATTGGCACATTACCAACTTATTGCATTAAAATTTCTACATAATACAATGTGATCATTTTTGTTAGTTTTTTTCTAATTGCTTTTGCAGCTAATCATAAAATATTTTTGTTCCTTTCCCTTTTCCTTCTTCTAGAGTATATATTTCAATGATTGTCAAATAACTTCTGCTGCTCTTTGGTCTTAACGTAACTGTTCTTTCATTTCTGAGTGAAAAACTAGCCCTTCTTGATTTCCTTGCTTTATTTATTAATATTGCTACGCCAGCTTTTACCCTTACCTTTTGAGCTACACCACAGTAAATCTTAATTCAGTCCCCTAGTTCTTTTGTCCTCTTAAGCCATTTCTTAGTTTCAGTTGCTATCAGGATTTCTATTTCTTTCTTTAATGAGTTTTCTAGCTCCTCCTATCAATCCTTCCAACCCATTCCTCTCAAATTACATCTATGGGAAGGGAATGTGGTTTTTTTAAATGCGTTCCGTAATTCCGAATAATTTGTCCTTGTCATGTCTACTTTTTCGTACATTTTAAGCTACTGTGTTATTTCTGTGAAGCATTTCAGTAATAAAAGATTAACGTGGTTGCCTTGTGAGGGTTGCGCAGATTTAGTTGGGTGGTGGGACTGCCACCTTTCAACTTCCCAACTCGCATGATTTATTTCGGGGTTCCCTAGACGATTGCCTTCTCTACGGCTTGGAGCCCTGTGATTAATTACTACTTCCGGGCGCGTCAACTGCTAAGGCAATTCGTCAGTAAGTGACCCCCGGTCAAGGCACTGTAGTGACATAAGTTGATGCCCTGAGCCACCTCTCCCGGTGCAAATTTTCAAAAAACCTCAATCAATTAATACTCTGAACCACCCAACCCGGCCAGGGAATGAGAAAGGGAATATGTGTGAGGAGAATTATTAACTTTAAATGATAGGGAATTAAGTCGTCTCTTAAGGCAGGGGAACGTTCTCTGAGGGTAGAGCTATATTTCTAAATCTCCAGGGCACCTTCGGGGTAAAAAAACATAAATAATCAACATTATAATCAATCTCAAAAACAAATTAAAAACATCACTAGGAGTGGATTTTGATGACCTAAAAGATCGCCAAAATGATCAATAAAATGCTCTTAAAATGTTTTTAAGCCTGGGAACTGTAGCATGTATTACCACAGAGTATTATGCCATATTGTGGGTGGGAATGGTCATTCGCGAAACATACACTACCAGAATGAAAGCAGTCTGAATTTGAAAGAATTCTTCTGCGTTTATTATTCATTTTTTATTATTAAACCAGTTTGAAAAATCTTATATTGAACTATTTACTGTTTCTTATTTACTGTATTGCAAAGAATACCCATATCATGAGAGGATTCTTCAGTTTCAAATCACCGCCAATATTAAATGTATGGTGAGTAAATAATATCACTTCACTCGAGATTCATTCTACTCTCTGAGATTTATGTTAAAGTACGAACCTAATCAATCTAAAGCAACAGCAAGAATTCCACACGAAGGTAATTTTTAATGCAAATGTTACGATGAATGACGTTAAATGCGTTTGAAACATCTAACAATATTCCAATAAGCTCATTTTCATCCATTGGTAAAGTGACATCTTTAAGAAAAATAAATATGGCTGTTTCCGTACATTTCGATTTTCTAAACACACGTTAACAAACTGAAAACGCTCCGTATTAACTGAATCAGGTTTCTCTTCGTACATAAAATAATATCTCTGATATTTTTGAAAAAAAAACAACAAATAAGAAATTGGCCAATAATTTTGAATTTCATTTTTGTTGCTTTTTTGAAGTGCAGCCTGCTGTACTTAGCTCTTCTGAAAATATCTGGACATATTCCAAATCGTAAGGATGCATTAAATATGAGAGTTAATAGGAGTATAACGACAGACACATGTCTTTAAAAAACAATTACCGGGTGACATACGTCAGGGCATCAGTTGATGTCATTGCAATACCTCCGATCGATAGGTCCTAGGGTTCGAGTTCCATCACATGGAGCTCGCTCGTGGCGCATAGCGAAGTCGCTGGCCTTTCACCAACGAGGTCCGGGTTCGATTCCCGTCGAATCTCATGTAAAATTTGTTTCAACAAAACGAGTTTGGCTGATTCACAAGGGCTAGTCCAACCTCTGTGAAGTGTCCTAACTCCTACCCCTCTGGTAATACATGCTATAGTTCCCAGACTTTTAGATTACACAAAATAATTGTACGAACAATAAGCAAAACCCGAACACATGTTTCTTATAAGTATATCTTTATACAGCTAGGACCCCCCCACACACACACACTATCAGGATATTCGTCCAGTTTATCTGATCTTTGAGTAAATGCGGAAATGGCCTTTCATTTTGCTTTTAGACATAAATCTTGCTTCACTGTCTATGCACCTTTTCATGAGCTCAATGGGGAAATATATTTATTCAAATAACACTGGTAAACAATGATTTTGTTACATAAACAATTTATGGTGTTGCTTATGTATTTTCATCCGCTGCTTCCAAAAATATTCAGAAATATTCCATCGCCCACCATTTTTTTGTAATTTTGAAAATATTTTGTTCCTGTTTATTAACATTTGTGGTATTTGTGATGAGAAGTATTTTACATTTAAATTTTATTTCATTGTGTCAACAATGGACTTATAACGTTTGGAGATTGTTACCTTGAATTCACGAGTTACAACAATGTCCTTGACATTCCACTACAAAACTATGATTTATGGTGAATTTTGCTGAAAATAGGTTTCTTAAAAGAAAAAAAACTGATTCTGCGCTCTCTTCCGTCGTGAATTGAATTGTGATAGAAGTGTGTGATACCGTCCATTTCATTGTATGATGTAGTATAGAAGTGTATACGGTATAAAAATCATGTCTCGAAAGTGCGTTAATGACAAAAACCAATTCACGTGTGTGGTAAGCTGACTTTCAAAGCGCAGAGGCGAAAGTTTACTCTAATAAGAAGAGCTTATGTCTGTTATTTCAACAACAAAATAGACCAGAACTAGACATGGGCTCCGGAAATCTGTTGTGCCAAATGTGTACCACTGTTAACTGGTTGGTTGAATGAATCCCATAATATGCCTTTCGCAGTCCCTATGATATAGCGCGCAAACCTAAGGATCATTTGACAGACTGCTACTTCTGCTTGACAAATATATCTGGAATAAGTTCGAAGTACAGACACATTGTTAAATATCCGTCTTTAGATCCAGCAATTCGACCGGTTCTTCATGGGCCAGGACTTCTCATACCAACACCACCAGGTGACATAACAATGACTGAAGAATTTTCCGATGTTCAGAATGAATTACAGAATGATCCAGATTTTGCGGAAGATGATGCTATAAATGAACCTCACTTTCTAACACAGGATAATTTATATGATTTGGTGTGGGATCTAGGTTTTAGTAAAACTACCGCAGAATTACTCGCCTCAAGATTAAAAGGATGGAAGCTACTACAGGATGATGCCAATGTAAATTTTTCTGCCAACGCCTAAAGGAATTTGAGCATTTGTTTTCTAAAGAGGAAGATCTAGTTTTCTGCACTGATGTTGAAACTTTGTTCCAGTTACTGGGAGTTGAGCAGAAATCTGAGGATTGGCGTTTGTTCATAGACTCCTCGAAAACAAGTTTGAAAGGAGTGTTTCTACATAATGGAAACACATATCCATCCGTTCCTTTAGCCCTTGCAGTTTGTTTGAAGGAAAATTATGTGAATATGAAACTCTTGCTATCTATTATCAAGTACAAGAATTTTTCTTGGCAAATATGTGGGGATTTGAAAGTTATAGCCATCTTACTAGGGTTACAGCTTGGGTATACAAATTTTGTTGCTTCTTGTGCAAGTGGAATAACAGAGATACATGTAATCATTATATTAAAAAGAACTGGCCGAAAAGAGAGTCACTTAATCGAGGACATGAAAATGTTCTTCACTAACCACTTGTATGTTCTGAAAAAATCTTATTGCCTCCATTGCGTACCAAACTTGGCTTGATTAAAAATTTCGTGAAAGCTATGGATCGTGATGGCAGTGCATTTCTTTTCCTGAAAAATAAGTTCTCAAGGATCAGTGATGCTAAACTAAAGCAAGGAATATTTGTTGGTCTTCAAATAAGAGAACTGATGAACGATATGCAATTTGAAAGTGAGACACAAGAAGCAGCTGCATGGCAATATTTCAAACACATTGTAACAAACTTTCTAGGAAACTTCATGTCTGATAACTACAGAGAATTTGTCAGTGAGATGATTGAGAACTACGAGATAATGGGATGTAATATGACATTGAAAATACACTTTCTACACTCCCATATCGATTTCTTCCCTCAAAACTAGGGGATGTGAGCGACCAACTCGGGGAATGTTTCCACCAGGGCATCGCGGAAATGGAAAGACGCTACCAGGGTAAATGGTGCCCAAATGTGTTGGCAGACTATTGGTGGACACTGAAAAGAGATGTACCTCAAGAGAAGTACCGGGAACGGTAGCTCAGTGCATCAACTAATGTCACTGCAGCGCCTCTGACCGGGAGGTCCTAGATTCGGGTCCTGACGGCGGCAGGATTTTCGACACTAGCTTTTCAGCTAGGTCGAATTCAGTCGCTGTCTGGAGGAGAATTCTAGCGGCCGGCTGCTCTGATCGGTAGTTTTCCGTGGTTTCTCCGTTCAACACAAGGCGAATGCCGGAGCAGTACTCTACCAAACGGGCCACGGACCGCGCGCGATCTTTCCTTCCCATCCTTGTCCTATCCTCTCCCCTTACACACACACTTACACTAACATGCACTACACTACCACATTTCCGGGAGACCGGTCGGGTGTTTAGAGCTAGTCCCGGCTGGGGTGGTGCCCCGCTGGTGGGAGAGTCCTAGTTAGGGGGAAACCCCACTAGCCGACAGTAGGTCGGCGCCGGATCTCGCCATCCAGCGGGAGAAGATCACCACCATCTCCCGAGAAAAAAACATGCACTACACTAACGGGACTAATGGCCAAAGCAGTTGACGCGCCCGGAAACACGAAAAAATAGATCAATCAAAATCAAGAGAAGTACAGTCGAAAATCCAATTCACATACATTTGAGGGGAATAAATGGAAATTCAGCAAAGATATCATAATACTACAGTGTATAGACATGATAAATGTTTTTGATGTGGTTACTCGAAAACTCTGTGTGATGGAAACGTTCTGTATAAAGATTTGAAACAAGCACAAATAAGTAAATCAGAAACACCTATTGTTTCCCTTATAACATAATAATGTTCAAATTTTGTTGTCCAGTGTAAATTATTCTCCATTTTTATCCCGTCAGTAAGTCGATGCCTTGACGAAGTGCGCGTTATTGGATAATAACAAATATATGAAGTTAATTTACTTTTAGACTTTGATTTTTTAATTTTATATTTTCACACGGAATGGAATATTTTCTTATCAATTCTTGTCAAAGACGTTCGTTTATACCTTTCTCCATAATTCAAATTACCGGAGGAGTTTGTCAGAAGCAGCATTGCTGCTTTCTGTGCAGGTCGTAGGGATTGAGTCCCCACAATGGCGGATTTTCGACACTAGCTGTAAAGCTACACAGGTCCAATACAGCGCCGTATGGAGGATAATTCTAGCTGCCGTCTTTACTAATCGGTAGTTTCCATGGTTTCTCTGATGAATACTAGGAAATGTTGGAGCAGTACCCGAACAAACGGGTCACTGACCGCGCGCAATCTTTACACTTTCTTCGTAATCTCTCATTCTCCCCCATCCCTCCCCTTACACACACAATTACATTTACATCGGAGAACTTGTCTCGACTGGAGCGTTGCCGAATGTAGATCCCTGGAGGCAGATAACCCCCACAAGGCGACGTGTAGGTCGGCGCACAATCTCACTATTCAGTGCCGGGAGAATATCGCACTTCCCGAAATAAAACATTCACCACACACACGGTAAAAATGAACTTAGCAGTTGACGTGAAACATCTATCAATCAGTCAAAATTGAACTTAGTATGCACTACATCCATTAGGGTAGGAATCCTAGTGCTCAAGAAAACATGCACAGATTGCACATCTCCTCCATAGTTCATCATTCATAGTTTTAACTGTTTTGACGATAAATAAATAAATGAATACCAATTGGATTTAGGTTTATATTTAGATTTATCTGTTTCGAAGGTAGGATTTTATTAATAATTTAAATCACACAATGAAAATTACTGCCATGAAAAAGTAATTAGTAAGGAAATTCTCCAGGAGTGAAAACTAAGGTTAAATCTTTTATATGAATTATTTTCTTCGAAAAAGATTTATTTATTTATTTTACGTCAAAAATATTTAAAAACTGTGTGTGACGTGCTATATGGAGAAATGAATTCTGTGGACGTTTTCAAAATTCTGTGATCCCTACCCTAAGCCATATATTACTTGAATTTTGAATATAGACAGAAAATGAGCGTTTGTGCAAGGATTGTTAACAAAAATATTCGCTCCAATGTAATAAAATCTACTTTCAAGGGTAAATCAGCAATTAATTTGGGCTCTTATCTCTCATCACGTCCTTCGTCAAGGAATAATACTTCCTGCAACTACATCATGGAGAACGATCATTTGAATAATTATATTTCCCACTGAATTCTAGCAGAAATGCACAAATAATGAAGTTACATTTACGTCCAGAAGAAAAAAAACAAGGGGCCATCTCAGCATTTGCTCAAAGGATCAGGGAAACTGGACGAATAACCTGGTCGAGATGGGGGTCATTGACCCGGATGCTGCAGTATAATACTTGTTACAGGTTGTTTAGAATTATACAGTCCAAATGATAAATAATACATTTAATATCGCTGCTATAATTAATGACCTTTTGATGCTCAGTATAGTCTCTAAATGTATAGAAACAGTTACGCAGCAGAAACGATTTTACTGGAAACTTAAATTTTTCTATCAAATTTAATTGTTTAATGTCATCTGGCAAAGTGTTGTAAAATAATGTACATGTATTGTATGTTAATTTTTTGTAATGAGCTGTTGATACTGTCACCTGATGAATATGATCACTACGTCGAGTGTTATAGAAATAGACATCAGCGTTTTCTGAAAACATATTTCCGCCCTTAAGCAAGTCATTTTTGACAAAAACCACTGGTTTGTAAATCAAGCGACAAGGTAATGGTAAAATTCCGACATTAATAAAGTGAGGCTTACAAGAATCACGTGGGTGGGATTTGGTTATTATTCGTACAATTTTCTTTTGTAATCTAAAGTCTGGGAGCTGTAAGATGTATTTCCCCAGAATATTATGCCATATCTCAGGCGGGAATGAACATTCGCGAAGTATACACAACGAGCAGTATGAAGGCTGACTGAATTTGCAAGAATTCTGAACGCGTAGCATAATGAGCTCAATTTTGTGTTCAATTCATTTAAATGGACGTTCCATTTGAGCTTTGACTGAATTGAGACCTAAACATTTTGTTGCCTTAACATCAGTCAATGGTATACCGTTCATTTTCAATGGAGTACAGAATTGTTTATTTGAAATGGAAAACTGCATTAAAACCGTTTTCTTTTAATTTACTATTAATTTGTTATGTCGAAACCAATTTGAAACATTAGATATTGTACTATGTACGGTTTCTTATCGCAAAGAATGTTCGTATCATCCGCAAATAGAACCGTTCTTCCGTTTCGAATCGTCGAGGGCATATCGTTTACAAATAGTAGGAAGAGAATAGGGCCTAAAATCGATCCCTGAGGGACTCCACGTGAAATTGACAAAGACTCAGAAAGGTGTGTACATAATGTTCCATCATTCCAGTAAGATATTTCTACTCTCTGAGTTCGTTGTATGAGATACGAACGTAACCAATCTAGGGCAATACCCCGGATTCCTTATGAAGGTAATTTTGAAAGTAAAATGTCATGATCAATGACGTCAAAATCTTTAGAAAGATCTAAATAAATAATTCAATAGGTGCTTCGTTTTGATCCAATGATGAGGGGACATCTTTAAGGAAAGAGAATATGGCTGTTTCCATCGATTTTGATTTCCTAAATCCATGTTGGCAATCTGAAAGCGCGTCGTGTTTACTGAGAAAGGTTTCCATTCGTACGTAAAAAAGTCTCTCTAATACTTTTGAAAAAACTGACAGAAGAGAAATAGGCCGATAATTTTGAATTTCATTTTTGTTGCCTTTTTTTAAATCGGCTTAATCTTAGCTTTTTAAAAATATCTGGAAAAGTGCCGGTGCATATGGATGCATTAAATACGTGGGTTAACAGGTGTATAATGGCAGGCGCACAGGTCTTTAACAAACAATCCGGAAATTCATCTAAACCGGCCAAATATTTATTTTTTAGTTTACCGATTATTTCGAGAATTTCATAGGAAGAATTTTCGGAAACGAACATCGTGTCTAAAATTATTGGTGAAATGTCTGATATTGACTTTTGTGGCTGAAGACCCTTAGTGATATCAACAGCAATTCTCGAAAAGTATTGGTTAAATAGACGAGGTACGAAGTATTGGTTTAAAAGACGAAGATGATACAGACATTGTGTTGCCTAAGTAAACAATGTGTAGCTCCCCCGCCAATTCAATGAATAGATTTGTGAAAATATTTTTATATCTGCCAGTTTATGGCATTTTAGTATTGTGAAATTATACTTCCCGTTGTATGGTTCATCCGGCCGCAAACAAGACTCATCAGAAATATATACGTAGTACGTATACTTCTTGCTTTCACTTTCTGTATTACTCCGCAGTAATATAATAAATTTAAAACAGATTACTAACAATAATTGAAAAATGTACTTGAGGTACATTACTAGGCTGATTCTATGTAAAAATATCCACGATCCAAATGCAATTTCTTGAAATCAATGAGGACCTAAGAATGAAATATCGTAAATACGAACATAATAAAATATGTACTGCTGATAAATCAATTAGTTATTTCAATACATAGCGCGAGTAGCCAAGCATTATTCCCGAAAATTACCATACACAACAAATATGTGCAGCTCTCAGATTTTGGCAATTATTCTAGATGTTTGATGTTCATGGGACTTCAATTGGATTTTAATAACGTATTTATGTAAATTCAGTTTCTGTTTGTTTAGCTTGTCCGAGGAATGGCCCCACCCGAGGAAGCCGCGGCTCTATGAGCTCTATGCGCGCACTTTCACTGCTGCTCTGCTCTCCAGCTTCTGGAGGCACGTGGACTTTCGCGGTGGAGCCCACAATTACGCGACTTTTCTCTTTCCTTTCACTGCGCGCGGGCGCGGGCGCCCGAGGCCCAGGCGGCGACGGACCTGCCAGCACAGCGCGGAGGCGGAAGTTCTGTGGACGGCGCAATTGGACAAGAATAATTCATTTTCAATTTTAACTTCTTTATCGCCGAAAAGAGTACAGAATGCATATGACGTGTATAGGAGAAGTTGTATCTGCGCACATTTTCTGAAGGTCCAGAATCTCGAGCCCCCCTCTAACTACACCAGTGGCGGATCCATGGGGGGAGGACGTGGGGCCATATCCCCACGGCCCCAGAAGGGGCTGCAGGCACTGCCAAACTACCCATTGCGGAAATTTTATTCTTCGAGTTCAGTGCGGACTGTAGGACAGGACTTAATCTTCTGTAATACTCCATTCGAATTCTCTTTCATCGTGTCTTTCGAGATGTCACATTTTTCAACGCCTTGATATTTGTATATCTTGCTTGCTTCAAGTTCTTCTATTACAGTGAGCATATTAACCTGAATATTCTGTGTCGTTAACATTTTGCCCCTCCATGTTTTTTCGCACATTTGTAAAGACCAAATTCCGTACAGATGACAGTACTGAATTTCTTTTATCACAGGCATAATTTGAAAGAGAATTGCTTTCTTCCTAGCATACAATTTAAGGTCATTCATGTAAAAAAATGAAAAATTGATCTATCATCACTAGGGAGCGAATTTTAATGAAATGTCATTTTTTCCTTTTCAGGTAAGAAAAATGCCGTTTCTATAATATAGAAATTCATTTTATGTTATGAAAAAAGGAGATGATCCGTTTTTATACGTCATTTTTTTTTTCATTTTTCCTTGATTTCGACCAATAAGTCAGTTTTTACCTTTTCCATTTTTTATGCATTTTCGCTGATTGCATCAATTTTATTATCATTTTAATGATACTTGCTTTAAATAATATTTACGATATGCAACAAATGTTCTCCACAGATTTTATGAGTACCTAGTAGCCTACTTGATTTCTTCTCTCAGAAGTTGTAATGTCAGCCATTGTGAGTATGTAATCTAAAGTTCCTGTGACGCCTGTCAGCTACATTGGCGGTTCAGCCGATTTCGGGATAACTAAAGATAGATTTTCTAGTAAAGAACATTTCAAACCAAAGTTTGAAAGCTGAATTCACTTGATCCAATTGAAGAAACCTCGATTACATCAGTAACGTAACCAACAGCTTGAGTTGTTCATTCGAACTGGTTTTGATAAAAATTTTTACGTAATTTTTCTTTGCTTTTAGGGGATTTTAAAAACATTTTAAGAGCATTATATTGATCATTTTTGGCGATGTTTTCGGTCATCAAAATTCGTCCCCTATTCATCACCATGGAGGTGGTAACAGAAGTCAGATTGCGACAATATTGTCTAGATAGTGGGATCAAACTAATGCAAAGCAAAACAGCTCAAGGAATAGTGGATTACCTTGAAAAATTGCCCCGTTAATCTGAATATGTCTTGTTTCTTCTACTTGCTGTCCGCTATGTGTAAGTAATCTGGTTTTCCATGCGTTCATACTAACTTACAAATCTCGTATGTATTATTGGAAATCGATCTCCAGGGCCTTCAGTAGCCAATCTTGAGGTATATTTTCCAAAGTGGTAGTCAATCCAAGTCATACTCTATCGGTCATAGTTCTTTGTCAAAGGAGTCTCCTCCTTTAGGTAACACATAAATGATGCCGCGGGTGAGTCCCTCAAGGAGTTTCTCTCTTTTTTCTAAGAATCCATTAACAGCCTTTGCCAAGTGGAAATGTAATGCTGTCAGTTTCTTTGTCCAATAGTAATTGAAGAGCTTATTTCAAAAGTGACGTGTATGTAAGAACATTTTTTTCAGAGAGAAAAGATTTTACAATTCAGTCTTATTGTTCAAGTAAAATTCAACGGCTTTCGGATATCGTTTAACATAGAGAAAATGCCATTTTTGAACACATTTGGCGACTAGTGGCGTTGAGTGATTTACTGACCTCGGGAAGCTGACATTTTGAGATGTGGATTGCTTAAGTGCGATGAGGCATCGGTACGTACGTAAATCAGGATGAATAATTGAAGACTTGAAAAAAAAATGTAAATGCCATTTCTGTTAAATTTACGTTTTTACCAGAATAATGATGAATGAATCACCCTTTAAAATAAATGAGAACCAAAGACCATACGCATTTCTTGCTAGTGTTTCGGGGTGATTATAAATGGCAGGAGCTGTGTGTGCCAGTAGGTTTAAAGTATACATAAACTAATTTTTCTCAAGAGTATGAAAATGTCGCGTCCTTTTTTATTTCAAGCCTTCCATTTTTTTGTTGATAGATATGGGGGAATTGACTTCTCAAGTTTTAATCTTCGCGCTCAATGAAGCGGCGCGGAACGATACAAAATCGCTATGAGGATCCTTCTTTCGAGACTCTCTTTTCTTCTGTACTAGAGGCGTTTCTTTCAACGTTTATAGCTCAACGTGTCACTGGGCTTCTCACACATCCGCATGATGCAGACGTTTCACCGCTCGGGCCCGCCAAAGTCTTGTCATCCAGTCGGATGGGAGTTTTCAACTCACGTACAGATACGCATATTCACTTTGCCTGCATTCTGCACTAATGTAATAAATACTTCACTTTTAAACTTCACTGCAATAACAAAATATTCACAAAAAATTCACTGCAAAATACTTCACTGCACTAATAAATAAATTCAAATTTCACATCTCGGTGAAAGTAGTAAAGTGAGTATTTGAGGACTCCCGTAGTTGACCTCGGTCTGAGTTGCTGCGATTGGGTCGTTGGCTTAAGTGCTCTGTTACATCTACATAATACGAAGTATGGTTCTAAAATGCAAACTAGTAGTAAGCCTACAAAGAATATTATCCTTCAGAATTTAATTGAGGATAAATAACAAATCAAATTTAAACAAACGTGCAAGAAAATAAAATATCTTTACGAAATCCAAATATATTGTGCTTTTAAATTGAAAGGGAAGCGGTGCTTCCAACACATACATGAACGCTGCGCCATGTTGACAACCTGATGAAGAAGCGTCTTAAGAATATTTTCTGTGTATTTAGCCATTATATGTCCCGTAAAGGGCAATTGACTTTGGCGTCGTTAGATCCCGGGGTTCCTATTCGGTCGGCCAACCAGGAACTCGCGATATCTCGAATTCGCCTAACCTTCGTGACTTCACGTAGATAACGATTTCCACTAGCGACGCTGGTTTTGCGGTCGTGGCCTTTCAGTACAACCGTCCCAGCATTCCCCTGGTTGACAGAGGGAAAATACGAAAACCTCGGTCAGGATGGCCGGCACGGGGATTGAACCCGTGATTGTGATTATATATCGTTTTTAGTGATTTGTCTGTGCCTAGTGTGTTTTAAGTGTGTTCATTACTTGTTGCAGGTTAGCTGAAAATATAATTCCAACCGATTTTTTGCTATAACCAAGACAAAAAAAAAAAAAAATTACGAATTTTAAACGAACATTCAAACCTCAACGAACTTTCAGATTTACGAGGTGCTGATAAGTGTCAAAACATATTCACAGCTCAGTTTATTTTCCAATATTAAATCACTGTGCGAATTAATTTTCTGAAAGCTTTATTGTATTTTCTGTGACAAGTGACAATTCCGTTGTTTTGAACGTTACGAGGACACTATATCAAATAGTTTGAATTTGTGTTTCTGATCTTATTCTATACAACGAAGACAAACTTTCAGATAATATCTTTTATCTAATTACGGTAAAGTATACTCTACTGATTGTATCAGACAGTTGCAGCTTAAGTGAACGAAATTCTACGTAGCCACATTGCCAAATTTCGTAAGTACTAGCTTCAATAGATTTTGTGAGTAGCATACCTTCTCGTTTTTATATTGAAACTTACTTTTTAATTTATTGAATACACATCAATTTTACACTTTAAACATATAAAGCTAGGTTTTTGTTGTTCTTATCTGGGTTTTCTTGTATTTATTCCAAATTTTTATCACGTACATTAAAACGCATTCGCGACATGGCTACTGCTCGATCTACTCTTTTTACTCTTTACACTCTCAAAGCCGTCCTTCTGAAAGCCTTCACACACGTAAACAATAATTTAGATCAACATATCCGAAGGTTGGAAGAGGTCGTTCTCTACACAGACGGTTGGGTACAAGTCGGCAACACAGCGAATAATACCAACCGTACACCCGTGACAGTACAAAAGACACAGGCACCGCATCCAGTCACAACTCAAAACAAATTTAGTGTTTTAGATTATGAAACAGATTTTCCTCGCCTTCCTGATCCTCACCACCCTTCTCTACCATCGACAAATTCATGCACAAACAAACGCAAACAGGCTAGGAAGCGCGTCAAAACCAAAACACGTAAAGCTGCGCATCCTAGCTCACTTGAAAACAAAGACATTCCTACTGAGCCTAAAAAACAGATACTTATTTTAGCTGACAGTCATGGCCGCCATCTCTCCTCCATTCTCAGTAGGAAGTTACCCTCCAATTTCTCAGTCTCATCTATTTTTAAACCTAACGGGAGGTTTGCAGATGTGACTGCAGAGTTGGACACCCACACAAAGACACTGACCAATCAGGACACAGTCATTATCATAGGAGGGCAGAATGACATTAACTTGGGCGGTAACTTTACACCTGAGCAACATGTAAACAAATTACAATGTGCCGCCCAAAATACTAACATTGTAGTCTCGACTCTGCCCTTCTGGTACAACAGACCAACACTATGCAATGAGATTAAGCACGCAAACCAACAATTAAAACTGCAGCTGAGAGAAACAAATGTCACACTTTTTGAAATGAATTTCCTCTCAGCAAAACACTTCACCCGGCATGGTCTTCACATGAACCTTGCTGGAAAACATGCAGTCGGTAATAAGCTTGCTCAATACATCATCAACTCCAGTCCTACGCAGTCTCCTGTCAAAAAACCATCCATTCCACCTTCCTTACGTTCTCCACCTCCCACCCTTGTTTCGAGCCCTGTTGCCTCTTCCTCTGAACCTACTCCCGTTTCTCCCATTCCCACTACCAATTCATCTACACCTGATGCCCCATCTTCCTCACAACCTGTCACTGCCGGGACACACTATAACCTTCGACCACGCACTCGAGGTAAAAATGGAGTAAATATATAGCAACTACAGTCAGATGCAGCAAAAAAATATTCGTGTAGGTACTTGCAAAAAATAAACATTCTTCACCATAATGTTCAATCCCTTTCAAATAAAACTGAGTTTATCGAGGCAGCTCTACAGAGCGATCTAAATCAAATGGATGTTCTTTGCTTTACAGAACATTGGTTATCTCCTAATGAACTAAGCATTTTCCAAATTCCAAACTTTTACCTCGCAGGCTTTTATTGCAGAGAGAGAGAATCGCATAAAGGTCCTACGTATGGGGGTTCTTGTATTTACGTTAGAAGTAATATTGATTCTATCCCCTTGGCGGAATTAAAAGTGTATTCCATTGAAAATATTTTCGAAATTTCTGTTGTACATCTTACTTCACTAAAAGTGATAATACTTTGCATTTACAGACCTCCAACAAAGAGAACTGCAGATTATATTTTGTTCTTAGAAAACCTGGAGATAACACTTAACAAAGTCAGCAATCGCTCTTTTGAATCCATTGTTGTATGCGGAGATTTTAACATTGATTTTCTGGTCGAATCTTGCGAGAAAGAAAAGTTTCTCAATTTAATTAATTCCTTCAATTTAGACATTACAATTAATATACCTACACGGATCACCCAACATTCGATGAAGGCAATTGATCAAATTATAATTAACAAAACTACTACTCGATATGAAGTTGAAACCAAAGATTTAGGATACAGTGACCACGATGCACAAATTCTTACCATTATAAGAAATGCGATCACTGACACAATAAATAATACACGTATGACTAGATTGTTTACTAAAAGTAAAATTAAATTATTCATTGATTACTTGATGCAGGAGTCATGGGAAGCGGTTTATAATACTGTTCATACAAACGACAAATATAATTCTTTTTTTTCAACTCTTTCAATTCATTTCAACACTTGCTTTCCTCTTCAAAAACGAAAATTAAATATTTCACGGAAAAGCAATTCTTGGATAACACAAGGAATTAGGACATCTTGTAAAAACAAGCGAATTCTTTCTTTTATTTCTAAACGTCATGACGTATCTCAAGATTTCCTTATCTACTTTAAAAAATACAAAACATTGTTACGAAAAGTCATAAGGCAGGCTAAAATCATGAAAAACGATCAGGATATTTTGAACTCAAATAATAAAACAAAAGCAATGTGGAATATAATTAAAAATACTACCAAATCAACTAGAAACTCCGTAGAGAATGTTGTTTTAAAATATAACGATATAAATGTAAACGATCCGGCAACAGTGGCTAGTCTCTTTAACCAATACTTTTCGAGAATTGCTGCCGATCTCACTAAGGGTCTTCAGGCACAAAATTCAAAAACAGATAGTTCACCCAAAATTTTAGACACAATGTTCGTTTCCGAAACTTCTTCCTATGAAGTGTTCAAAAAAATCGGTAAACTAAAAAATAAATATTCGTCCGGTTTAGATGAATTCCCAGATTCTTTGTTAAAGACTTGTGCGTATGCCATTATACACCCGTTAACTCACATATTTAATGCATCTTTATGCACTGGAACGTTTCAAGATATTTTCAAAACAGCTAAAATTAAGCCGCTTTTCAAAAAAGGCAACAAAAATGAAATTCAAAATTATCGGCCCATTTCTCTTCTATCAGTTTTTCAAAAATATTAGAGAGACTTTTTTACGTACGAATGGAAACCTTTCTCACTAAACACGACGCCCTTTCAGATTGCCAACATGGATTTAGAAAATCAAAATCAACGGAAACAGCTATATTTTCTTTTCTTAAAGATGTCGCCTCATCATTGGATCAAAACGAGGCACCTATTGGATTATTTTTAGATCTCTCAAAAGCTTTTGACATAATTGATCATGACATTTTACTTTCAAAATTACCTTCATATGGAATCCGTGGTATTGCTCTAGATTGGTTATGTTCGTACCTTAAACAACGATCTCAGAAAGTTGAAATACCTTACTGGAATGATGGAACATTACGTACGCACCTTTCCGACTCTTTGCCCGTTGCATGTGGAGTTCCTCAAGGATCGATTTTAGGCCCTATTCTGTTCCTACTTTACGTAAACGATATGCCCTCGACGATTCGAAACGGAAGAACGGTTCTCTTTGCGGATGATACGAACATCCTTTGCAATAAAGAAACCGTAAATAGTACAATATCAGATGTTTCAAATTGGTTCCGAAATAACAAATTAATAGTAAACGAAAAGAAAACGGTTTTAATGCAGTTTTCCATATCAAATAAACAATTCTGTGCTCCATTGAAAATGAACAGTGTACCATTGACTGATGTTAAGGCAACAAAATTTTTAGGTCTCTCAATTCAGTCAAACCTTAAATGGAACGTCCATTTAAATGAATTGAACACAAAATTAAGTTCATTATGCTACGCGTTCAGAATTCTTGCAAATTCAGTCAGCCTTCATATTGCTCGTTGTGTATACTTCGCGAATGTTCATTCCCGCCTGAGATATGGCATAATATTCTGGGGAAATACATCTTATAGCTCCCAGACTTTTAGATTACAAAAACGAATTGTACGAATAATAACCAAATCCCACCCACGTGATTCATGTAAGCCTCTCTTTATTCATCTAGGAATTCTACCATTACCGTGTCTTTTTATTTACGAATCAGTGGTTTTTGTAAAAAATGACTTGCTCAAGGGCGGGAATATTTTTCAGAAAATGCCGAAGTCTATTACTATAACACTCGACGTAGAAATCATATTCATCAGGTGACAGTATCAACAGCTCATTACAAAAAATTCACATACAATACATGTACATTATTTTACAACACTTTGCCAGATGACATTAAACGATTAAATTCAATAGAAAAGTTTAAATCCCAAGTGAAATCGTTTCTGCTGCATAACTGTTTCTATACAATTAGAGACTATACTGAGCAGCACAAGAAAAGTAACATTAATTTTAACAATGATACATAATGCATTAATTACCATTTGGACTGTATAAATGAGTATAAACAACCTGTAACAACTATTGTAACACAGCTTCCGGGTCAATGACCCCCATCTCGATCAGGTTTTTCGTCCAGTTTCCCTGATCCATTGAGCAAATGCTGAGATGGCCCCTTGTTTTGCTTCTGGACATAAATGTAACTTCATTTTCTGTGCACGTCTTCTAGAATTCAGTGGGAAATACAATTATTCAAATTATCGTTTCCATGTTGTTGCGGCAGGAAGTAATAAGAGCCAAAATTTATTGCTTATTTATCCTTGAAAATAGATTTTATTACATGGGAGTTTTTTTGTTTGTTTTTTCTCCCTTTCAAAATTCAAAATGTATTGCTTATTTATCCTTGAAAATAGATTTTATTACATGGGAGTTTTTTTGTTTTTTTTTCTCCCTTTCAAAATTCAAAATTTAAGTAGTATATGACTTAGTGTAGGGATCACAGAATTTTGAAAATGTGCACACAATTCACTTTTCCCCATAGCACGTCATACGCAGTTTTTAACTGTTTTTTTTGACGTAAAATAAATAAATAAATAAATGAACCCTTGCCTATCGAATGCGAAGACAGCGCGCTACGCCCTAAGACACTCCTCTCAGTCTTAAGAATACACTGATAAGTACAACTAGAAAACAAAGGAAATGGAGACACGTCACTTTGAAAATAGGATCTTATCATTACCTAGAGATTTCCAGTCCCCTGTGTTTTAATCGCTTGGACGAGGTCCTCCTCCATGGATTCCAAATAGAGTACGAATCCTTCTACAAGTTTATCTACGACATCAATTAGATCGTGATTAAACACGGAGCGAACGAAATGGCCACTGCGGGACCCCCGCAATTAGGACGACAAATTCGAGGAAAACGCAAAGAAAGTTCAGAATCGAAAGAATCGAGATGGAAAAAGAAAAAAAGGAAGGGAAAATCAGTGGAAAAGGCAGTCAAATGTCGCAAAAGCTCTCGTTCTCGTAAACGGGAAAGGCTACTCGAGACTGCGACCCACGAAATTCCCAGCCGGGACAAGCTATAAGCTCCCGACCAGTCTTCTAAATACGTGGTAGTGTAGTGCATGTTAGTGTAAGTGTGTGTAAGAGGAGAGGGTAGGACAAGGAAGAGGAAGAAAAGATCGCGCGCGGTCCGTTTGTTAGGGTACTGCTCCGCCATTCGTCTGGTGTTGATCAGAGAAACCACGGAAAACTACCTAACAGAGCAGCCGGCCACTACAATTCTCCTCCAGACAGCGACTGAATTCGACGTAGCTTAAAAGCTAGTGTTGAAAATCCTGCCGCCGCGAACCTGGGACCTCCCGATACGAGGCGCTGCAGTGACATCAGTTGATGCACTGAGCTACCGCTCCCAATATCACTGGCGGTATTCGAAAGAGGTTGAAAGATGATTTCATTGATCGATACACCATCATTGGGAAAATTCCTGCCGCCGAAACTCCCGCCTCTCTCAGTGCGCCCGATTAGTTCAAAGTTAATCTGCGCGATAAAGGTGTTGGAGCGTGTAGCAACATACTGGTAGTTGGTGGTTGGATGATGAGATATGGAATGACATGTTATGATCCAACCTATAATCAATTTTCAATCTTGAAGTCACAGAATATTTTCAGGTTGGCGATTTCGGCCACTTTTATACTACCACCACTGCACCAGTAACCTACAAGCCATACTTCTAGTCATCACTGCAACATACAAAATCTCTGGGAGATGGACTGCAAACCCAAAGACCAGGTGCTAGTTTTGGTCCGCAATTGCAGATCTAGGGACTGTCGTCGGTTCCTCTACAATACTTTGCGCAAAATGTGGGCTGTTCGAAATAAAACAATGTCTAGCACTTCCCAATCTTTTGAACGACCTAGGAAGTTAGCCAAGTTTTTCCAAATCCCCGAACTCCGATAATCGGGACGACCTGTGCTTTTACGCCCCACATTGGGCTGATCTCGATTTCCAAACTCTTGAATTTCAGACGTTTCTCTGCCTCCATGGTATTCGTACAACTTGGATCATGTGTTTGGAACTTCGAGGGCGTTACAGATCCGCCAGTGGATGTAACTACACATCCTGTCGTGTCTATTCAAGTATTCGGTCTTTGCTAGAATTGGACAAGCTGAGACGATATGATCAATGATTTCTACTTGTTCCTGGCAAAGGCGAAGATGATAAATTGGCATTTATCATCTTGGGAAATTTTGAGAACAACTTTATCATAATGACGCGTTCTCATCACCTGATCTTGGGCAACTGTTACAACTGCTTCCAATTCTGGCTTCATTCTTCCCTTTTTTTAGCCATATAAATTATTGAGCTTTATTGATCTGCATCTTCTCCATTCTTTTTAGATATTGTCCATGGAGGGGTTTGTATCTCCACGTTTTCTTTAACATTTATTGTCTCACATTTTATGTTAAATAGCATCAGAAGTCCAGTGTCTGCGTTATTCTGCGTTTTGCATAGTTTTCTTCACAATGGTTCTTGCTACACTTAAATGCCTATATTTCCCATTCTTCGGTCAGATTTCATGACCTACCTCATTAATGGGTCATCTTGATGGCTGTCTACATACTTTTTCATCCCAATTATTGCTTTGTGCCAGGAGGCTTCAATTTATCTGAGGTCTCTTTCTTCTTCCTTATAGGACACATAAAGTGTGGGTACATCAGCTCGAGGGTGAGTGGATGATGCATTGTAAGCAGTTTTCTCCTTTTTCAATCCATGATTCGAATTTCTTGCTCAGGTCACGGATGACAGGAAATTCACAGGTCACACTTATGGCCCATTTATAATGTTTAAACAAACATGAGACTAAATGCTCTTCTGATGGAAATATTGATTATCATACGACAAATTAAAACATTTACAATATTCCTATAGTATTATATTATGCTTTGGTCTCTTTATTTTTGAAGAGACCTTGAACAGCTCATGGGGATGAATTATTTCACATTATTATTATTATTATTATTATTATTATTATTATTATTATTATTATTATTATTATTATTACTATCTTGCATCAATTTCGAGGATTATTATGATTATTATGAGACGTGCATAGAAAAGACGAAGGCGACCACGATGATGTCGGCGGGGTGGTGGTGGTGGTGGTGGTGGTGGTGGTGGTGGTGGTGGTGGTGGTGAGTGGAGAACGTGGTTTGTTAAGGTACCTGAAACTTCATGAATGTCAACGTGATGTATCTGTGCACGTCTCATATGCTTCTATAAGGTTTTCTTATTTACATAATGTTCTAGCCTGAAGATGAGGAAAAATAATCCTCGATACTGTTGCAAGATATTAATATTACAAGTGTGAAATAATTCACCTTTATTAGCTGTTCAAGGTCTGTTCAAAAATAAAGGGACCAAAACATAATATAATAATATAAACGAACGGACACATAAACGCTTAAAATAATATTCCCATGGCTATCTCACACGCTGTTATTTTAGGAAGAATTGAAGAAATTTCTTGAATCTGATTGTCCTGTTAAAAATAATATCAGTTGCATTGTTTTGCCCGATTTCAATGTACTTTGCGTTGGAAATGTCTTTCAAGTAATCGTAAATCTTCCTTAATACGATTTGAAAATTACTATGTTGTGTATCTACCAGTGGTGACCCAACAGGTGTAGAAAATGAACTAAAGAAGTGTTACTTCACCAATAAATGACCATTTAAATATGGTAAATTAGAATAACGGAATGTTTGAATAAAAACAGCATTAAAATCCTCTCTGGTTATAATACCTGATTTGTTTGTTTTTCCTACGATTCCTGTGCTAGCGTTATGACTCTCGGGAATGTGATCACTATTGCTATCGGCTCTGCTATGCGAGGTGAAGAGTTTTAAGGTCTTTGGTGAAAAGCCTCACTTGCGACGCTAATGCTTGGCGTTCAACCAGAGATCGCGCAACGTTTGTTATAGTAAACACGACGCTTCACGACTCGAATGTGAAGTGTCTTAAGAAATCGCTTTACTCATTTTGGGGGACAGAAATTGTCACTGCTACGCATAATACATCTTAGATTTCAGCATAAGCATAGTTCTATGCTGATAGTTATTTTTCCTGTCGCAAGGTGTCTCTAGTAATATTTCTGTGATTCTCTGCCGTTCGATTAACATGATAATTGTAGTTTGTGATTAGCTTTCACTCTACCTAGTTTTCATACGTGAGGTATAAAAATGTGCATTCATTAAGTGAGTACAGAATATACAGGGTTGGGCTAAATGAACAGTTCCATCTTTCTCTTTTATTTTGTTGTTTCCTCCGCCTACTTTTCTTCTTTTCGTTAATTTTCCTTTTCTTCTTTCATTTTTTTAAGGTCGCATCAACATCTAGGTCATTAGCGACCGCTATTGGAGTTAACGTTATGGTAACTGTGAAGATGAAACGATATGGTGATGATTAGTGGTGAAAGGACGAACACAAATACAACCGTGCCCGAGGCGGAACTCGAACCCGCGCTACGACACTACTGCCTTAGCGATCTCAGCCACCGGATCGGTTTTCATTTTATTGTTCGCTTTCTTTTTCCACTTCTCTTTCTTCTATCCTTCTCTTCCTTATTTTTCTCGCTGATCCTGCTAATATTAATGTGGCATGACAATTGCAGAAATATCTGCAACACGGAAGTCTGTAAAGCATAAACGCAAAGCCTTAAAACAATTGACGGGCGACAGGAATTTGCTAATCACAGCTAATATTATTAACTGATTGTATGAGATGAAAATCATAGTTTATCTACCTTATCAGTTTAAGTTAACTGTGTTTTAAGCACTATAAACATCATTAAGCAATAAAAATAATATGAAAAGCGACAATGCATTTCATAGTACAATGTATATTTATAATAATACGTTCTTTGTGGACAAATTCTTATTTGAAACATTATAAAAATTAAGAAATTCAGTACTAATTCTCATTGGCACATTTGTTTATTTCCTTTGCTCTTCCTCATTTCGGATTCCATCACGTGAGATAGTCCCGATCTGTCGGTCACGTTTCTTCTTGTATCGAGAGCGGAAGTGCTATGATTCATTTATATAATTTGAAATTTATCCCCGAATGTATTGTTTTTCAGAAGTGATTTGATTGATTGACTGATGATTCTGGGCATGTTTACTCTTTTGTTATCCCAGACGATGGTAGTATGATTATTAGACCGATTAGTGAAGCGTCTCCCTCGATGGCTCATTGGTTAGCGTGCTCACATTCCACGGCGCAAGCCCGGGTTCGATTCCCGGTCGAGGTAAATTATACGTGTACGCATTTCTTATAAAAGTCTCAGTATCTATTGCTGTATAACGATGAAAAAGCCCACGAAAGTTTTGAAGACCAGTATATACGGTGATGGGATGTCTTCGTGCTAACCAAGCGAACCCTTTATCCCATGGCCGAGAGGCTAGGTCACCACCGGTCGGCCAAGGCCCGTAGCGGGCAGTCGAGCCAAAGAACAGGAAGAGTGTACTGAATGTAATATCCCGAACGAAGGCGGTGCTCCTCCTGTGCTGAATGGTGAGATCCGGCGCCGATCTACATGTCAGCTTGCGGGGATTCCACCACCAGCTATCTTCCACAAACGGAGCACCGTCTCAGCCGGGACATGCTCTAAGCTCCCAAATACTTTTTCCACCATGTATGTTAATGTAACACTTATGCAGGTGTGTGTGAGCGCGGGGAGAGTGGAGAGCGCAGGCAGGTGTGTGTGATCGCGCGCTGGACGTGCTCCGTCCATTAGGTTATGGTTACAATACTTTTTCTTTTACGAAGTAAGGTGAGAAAGTAAAAGTAACTCTATCATCAATATTGTACTTTTGCCATGTTGATTTGGGGCAATTTTGGAAAATACAGAGAATTCTCCGAAAATGGAACCTGCGCCAATTTTTAAGCATCCCTTTCTCTATCCCAGGAAAAAATCAAAGAAAAAAGTTTGTGATTTTTTGAGAAATGAAAAATTTCTCAAAAGGGTGTTTGAAAATTGCTTATACTTCACGTAAAATCCTCGAAAACCACTCATATCTTCGGAGAATTGTCCATGACTATTTAAAGGTCTGTCTTTGAAGAACGGATTTTATTGGAAAAAAATCTGTATCTTCAGTATTGTCGTAGGAAAAAAATTGAAAAAAAAATTAAAATTAATTTTGGAAAGATTTTTACTTTTTCAATTTGCGAAGATTGAGAGAGTTCAACGAAAATCGGATGCGCCGTTCTTTAAGGGACCTTAAAGAACTGTCTCTGAAAAACACTTATGCCTACAGTCTAAAGGCCCATTCACAATGCAATCACAAACATAAGCATAACACACAGACATAGACATTAACACAAGCGAAGAGTTGGCGTATTCACAATGTCGAACATAAACATAGGCAAAATAAGAGTTTCTATTGGCTATGAGACGCAGCACACGGATCGACACGAATAGTTCGCCCATCGACTTCGATACTCGATTTTGAGTTAACGAACTGTGATTGGCTCATTCCTTGTCTGACATAAGCATAAGCACAGAAGCTTGAAGCTTGCAAGCTCTTAAGTTAACGTCTTACGTGTTATGCTTATGCGAACGCATTGTGAATGAGTCCACTTGTGGACGTAGTCCTAACTTTTATGTTAACGCCATGCTTATGCTTCTGTTTGCATTGTGAATGAGCCTTAAAGCAGGGATTCCCAACGTTTTTCTTGCATCGACACTTTTGATAGGACTGTTTTCTTCATCGACCCTCATACATTTTCTCTATAATATACAGCATACATAATCATAACGCAAAGAATTGCATATAAATGACAATGAAAATGACAATGAAAAAATGCCAACATTTTCGTAAATATCTCGATTTCCAATAATCGGGGACATATACGCTTGTGAGTGTGGGTTGCTTAGTTTCTAATCTTCATGTCTGGACAATGATAACAAAATATTGTTTATGTTGTTTTTAAGAATTGGCAATAACATTTCTGAAGTGCATTGTGCGGATAATATTTTCTTGCGCGATAGAGTAATGTTCTGAATATATAGTTATATTTTCGTCAGTTTTCTAAACATCCTAACGGTAAGTGTTGAATAACAAAAAGGGGGCACGAATTTTTAATGTGTAATTAGATATATTTTAGCTACATCTCAGAAAAAATTAAGTATCAACTTCATTTATATTTTTGGTAGTCAATGGGATATTGATGATGATTGTATCGATGAGTCACTGGTTCATATTCGATTATTGACGACTCCCCCCACAGTCGACACCTTATTTTTCATTAACGTAATTTAAAATTCCGACGACCTCCCTAGGGGGTCAATACCAATATCCGTGGGAACCCCTGGTCTAAACCGTGCACAGATTTTTTTACCAAAATGTACATTTCCTGATCTAACGGATGTTGCGGTCCCTCGAATTTGAAACGGATATTTTAAATTTGTAGGGGTACTGGACATAAAGGCATTACAGTTTCGAAAATTTTTTGAAGGATGGCTTCATTTTGTTTTCCTCGAAAAGAGCACTGTATGCTTATGAAATGTCTAAGATCCGTGTATCAGAAAAACCTTAATTTTCGAAAACCGCAAAAGTTAAAAAAATTTCGGCCCCCTCTCAAAACTAAATTAAAGAAATAAATATTTTTTAAATAAAATATGTTCTTCAAAATTATATTTTTAAACAATGTTATGTACAGCTCTTTGAAAATGCGGGTAGTTTTGCCTACTTTGAAATGGAATTGGGGCAATTGAAAAAATGTAGAAACAAGATTTTCTCAAAAACGGCTCTAACTTTTTTCTTTATATGTTTTGCTCAAAACAGAGCAAATTTCGCTCAATATATGACTTAGGTCCGATTTTCCTTAAAACCTTTGGAATTTTGGACATTGCAATAGTTTATTTCGAATCTGTCTTACACCCTCAATATTGAAGCTAGAGCTTTCGGTTTTAGTGCAATCTATTCCTCAATTTTATATATTTACATCATATCTTGTAGATTTTCTTCAAAATATTAGTAGTTTTCGGATTATATTAGTAGTTTTCGCGAAAATTTTAATTATATAGTTTGATTTTTTCAGGTGATTGTTGAAGCGTTAGTAGGGTAGCAGGTGCAATATTATATTACGTTACCCTTACCAATAATAAGAGAAAGTATGTGCTGTTGTAGCGCTACTACTTTATATTTGCCTCCTTACGATCAAGCATTTCTTATACTCGTGTAGCCCAGTCACGTAGGTGTAGCGATCGTAGTCTCAGTACAGTGGATAAAATTCTTATTTTAAACGCGAAATATCAGATTGAAAATTATCTTTAGATCCGGGATGCATACATCAGTTCGTAAAGAAAACAAGGAGTGAGGGGAGAAAGGTCAATGGTACGAGTGCTAGTGGAGTTTCGCTCGCAGCGGTTGGCAGCGCCTGCTAACCAGGCCCTCTGGAAACAAGGCTGCCGACAGCGAGCAGCAGTCGGTCGCGGACGTTCGTGCGAAGCGCATTGAGTGAACAACGCGAGCACCTGTCCCTGCTCGGACTCACTCTTCTCTCCCTTTCTATCCGAAGTGGCGCCGTTGTTTGGCTTTAGGCCTCCGATCGACCGCGTTAGGGTCATGGAAGGGGAAACGGACGCTTCGGATGATGCTCTTTACGCTCGGACTGCAGATCAGCTGTAACAGGGGACTGTCAAGTGTGTGTTTGTGTGTGTGTCTGGTACAACAGTGCTGAGCGAGTGTCATTGCTAGGGTAAATAATTAACTAGCCTGTACGGATCGACGAGCCATTTCCATCCTGAAGCAACACATATGCGGATCGCCTTTACGAAGATCAAGTCAGTTTTCTGGTAAGTCTCACATGTTATTTCACGAAACGTCAAATCACCTGCTCATTACGTCAAGTTCCCCTGTCCGCAGAGGCCGAACTTATCCGAAGGGGCGCGGGCGCGCACGAGTTGTTCACAGCTGATTTGGACATGTTCGAACGATTTTCAGCTGGCAGCGCTGCGTTGCGTACGGCAGAGCCTTTGTATTGGAAGTTTTTGAGAAGGAATATTTGCCTTTAACGCAACGAAATACCAGTAAAAAACTGTGTCACATTCTGTATGGATTTTCTCAAGCTGTCTTTATATCTTGTGTTGACATTTCTGTCGTAAAATGTTCAAATCTGGTTACTAATAAATGCACTTCAGGATCACTAGGCTAGACAAAATGTTCTGTTAAAATCGTTCTGATCAGTCTTTTATTGCATTTGTGTAAATATTTGTGCTATATATACTAACATTAAGTGCAAATGCTTAATATCGTTTACTGATTTTTGTATGGAGAGACTTCGTCTAATTGTTTAGTGCGTGAAAAATATTTGGTCATGATTAATTCTCTTATACATCATTTTGCCATTTTTTATTAAAAATAACAGTTTAATGTGGAATATGATTCGGCTAAAGAACGTATATTGTGTTGCAAAATTGGTTATAGTTTTCAAAGATCTCTCCAAATTGTTCATGATAATGCGATATAATGTGTGTACCTTGTGATATTACTAGGTATACTTTTCAGATAAACAGAAAAGTTACTAAGTTAAAAGATTCTCTCTCGTCAATAAATATTTCACATGGTAACAATGCGAACAATGCGAACGAATGCGCATGTAATCCATTTCATCGGACTATTTTCTTAGTAAAGTTTAGTTTGCAAAATACTCGCATTGAAGTAATCAGTATATTACAAAAGTTCACCGCAAATAATAGATTAGTCTTCAGTTTTCCACATACTTCGCGTTTTCCGTCTAACAAGCAGAGACGATAATCTAATGCAATCCAGTTTATATTAAAGTAAGTCGCATTCATAACGATTTTACTAGCAGTTAATTATTTTCACTGTTATTTTAATTTTTAGCCCTGTTAATTTCTCCCCAAAGCTTGAAGAAATTCCACTTCTAACTTGATGTTTTCATATCTGTTTACCTTAGGCTCGCAAGCCAGAATGAGAATTTCTCTCTCCCAAGGCGGATATTTTAGATTTTGAGAAACCCAAAACCGTAGCATTTTATGACACAACTCATAAAATGCATCTCCTGGGAAATAACTCTATTATTATTCTATTCCAAAGAAATATGTTTATGCATTTAATGAGGAGTGTGTAATACATGAGGCCAGAATAGAATTAAAAAAATGAAAAATTGTAATATGTGAATCATGAAAACTACTGATTAAACAAACGACTCGAATACAATAAGGGGAGAGAATTCTCTTAAGATATATTGTTCTACATTTTGTATACTGATATCTCATGAATGTCATCTATTTCCTTCCTGAATCCAATCTTACCCGAAGCATTTAAAACCTCATCTGAAAATTATTCAATCGACTTCACATTGTTTCTAATTTATTGGGCGACTGAAAGACTATGAACTTAATAAGCAACCACCTACTGTAAAATAATACGAAATTAAATTTGAGTAAAGATATAAATATAGTAATGTACACTTACAAATTGTAGAAAATTTCACGAAGAAGTTAGAAGGATTTTTTTTTTAAATAACAAATTAATTTATTCCAATAACAAATGCAATGTAGTTATTATTCCTATATTTCTTATAAATATGACTATGCAATAATTGCAAGTTTACTATTAATATTGGATGGAAGTTGGAATGAATTCAGCACAGTATTTGTCGTTTTCAAAATAATAATACCCATACTTCAAAGAAATAGTTTTTCACCATTAACTATTATTTTGAAAACTTAGCGAACAGGAGCAATGCAGGTTTACATTCTCTCTAAACAGTTAATGCATGTACTTAACAATTAACCATAAGTTATTTCAATACAGTTGGACGTTGTCGGCCAAGGAATGTTAATAATTCAACCAAAACATATTTTTCCATTTTATGTAAACTAGAAATAGGAAACGATGAGGGTAAGGTAATCTCATGGAAGTAAAATCATGTGACCAAAACGGTCACGTTGGGGTGAAAGGTAGTGATTGTGAAAAACATGCACATAACGTATATATTAATACATATATGTAAAATGCTTACGTTCATATGTGTATACGAATTTGTATGTGTGTGTGTTTTCAATCCATCCAAACTGCTTTTCGTTGGCCAAAATGCGCAAAAGCATGTATTTTTATTCGATCGTAACATCACCAAATCTCAGCAGATCATCATTCAAATGCACTTTTTATTAGTAATTAAAGTCAAAATCTTCACTTTCTTCAATGTAACTTTGACAAGAGTATGCATCCAAATGCGGTCTAACGTATGGAACTGAAATCGTCAATTTCCCTTGGATTTAGAAACGTGAAATATGCAGCTTCTGGCCACATTGGTCGAGTTTGCAAATGCGTGTTTTGGTAAAGATTGGATTACGTGATTATGTGACAGTACCTAAGCCGAAAATCCATTGTAAATAATATTGTAAAATAATGTTAGCTTCCGAAAAGTTCAGGAAATCGGAAAACAGATTTGTGCCTAAACATCCCATTTAAAGTTTCATTGGCGCAGCAGTTATTTTTATCGAAATTTTAACATTATTTTTGCATAGCCAATTATACAATAAATTTTTATACAGCTTACTACATTCAAACGGAGACACACATCAACTCATGCCTACATATGCCCACACAAGATTCATATGTATTCCGAACCACCACGTTCCATTTTATCACACCTGAAGAATCCTTTCGTTTCATCATAAGCGCTCATTCGTCCGTTGTTAGCATCTCATTGACCCCGCTTGAAACGGCCTTTGGTCTCATCAAACGCTCGCATGTCGCTCAAACCGGAACCATCCTCCGGAACAGATTTTTCGTCTCTCGCCAACCACCTCTCGACCATCCTGAAACACTCGTTTCTCCCGAACCGCTCATTCGTCTCCCTTCATCCGAACTTTCGCTTCTCAACAGTTCTTCCACCGCTTCTCCACCTCTCTTCTGCCTCTTCTCAACCGCCTTTGGTCCATCCTCAGACATTCTTACGCCTCTCCGGACCCGCGCTTTCGGAACCGATTGTTCGCTGAATCTGAGCAGATGTGCGGTCTTCTACGAAGAGATCTTTGTCCACTTCTCAACATCCCTTTCGCTTATCCAGAACCGATGTCTCGACTCCCCCATAGTGTTTTCCTCCCGCATCATCCTCCCCTTTCGCTCTTCTTATGCATCATTTTTCCTGCCTATTCTCCCTTTCTGTACACCTAACCCCCTTTTTATTATGTATGGGGCCGTTGAAGTTTTTGCCTGATAGAACTCCTGGCCAGGCAACAAGGTTCCTAAGCCTCCTGGATGACATAATGAGCCCAGGTTTGAATGACCACCGTTCGGCAACCGTCTGAGTGTGGTACTCATAGTTCAAGATATTTTGTTACTTCTATATTTGTGGTAAATTTGCCATAAGCTTGTTTTAGAATCTAAGTGGCTACATCACGTAATTTTCTAAAGGAATTTATTAGGAAGGTTTCGAGATGAGGCGACCTTCGGAGAGATCGAAAATGATGCGCTCTGAAGACCCGAGGAAGTCTTAAATAACACAGGCCAGCAAAATTTTTTTAAGATGTTGATAGCTGATTTTTATAGTTTTTTGGATGCTAAGCCGCATCTGAACGCTGTTCGTTTCCATCACCCACAGTTTAGTCACAATTTGATCTAGTAAGATAGATGATACTGCATTTTTAATGTTATTTTTGGAATCAGCACACTTAAAACTATAAGATTTAGGTGAACACACAAAAAGTTTTTTGGTCATTGGCCTGTGTAATTTACGGATGGTCGTATTGGTCGTATAGATGTTAACCTGCTGATAATGTATCATTAAAGTTTACAATTAAAGGCATAGAATTCAACGCAGAGCATTCGAGAAAATTTAATTGAAGGCGTATCCATGTATATTTCCCACTGCGGACGTATATAACATATACATAAAATATATGTGCACTAGCTGAAGTACCCTGTGTTGGCTGGGTATTTATTCACAATCAACGCTTGACCGGAAAACGAATTCGGAGTACAGTGTATGGTTGCCCTACCGTACCTTACCCTGCACACTGGAGACTTGGATTGATTGATGTTTCCGGGCATGTCATAACTATGCCCCCCATATCAGACGGGCAGGCTCTAAGCTCCGACTGGTCTCTCGATATGTGTGGTAGTGTAGTGCATGTAAGTATATAAGGGGAGAGGATGGAGCATTGAAGAAGTAAAGATTGCGCGCGATTCGTGGCCGGTTCGTAAGGGTACCGCTCCGTCATTCGCCTGGTATCGCTCGAAAAAACACACGGGAAAATGCTACAGTTCTCCCCAGACCGCTGCTGTACTTGTCCTCGCTACACAGTTTATGTCGAAAATGTGTCATCGAGACTCGAATCCTAGGACCTCCCGGTCAGAAATGCTACAGAGACAGCGGCAATGCTGGCTCTGAGCTATACTGAGCCGATGGATGCGTAGTGCGTACTGGAGGCATGCGCAGTGCCCCTTTCTTCCGTTCTTCCGCCCCTTTTCCCCTCTCCCTTTCATATCTATTCTCACTCTCTCCCTGTCGCTCCTTCTCCCTCTCATCTTGTTTCGACTCTTCCTGGCTTATTAAAACTCTGCGGTATTAGACACGTACGCTACAGTCGGAATGCTTTCTTCTGTCTAGAATTGGAGTATTTTTCTGTGATATAAAAATAACTGCGTTTTTTAATCTCATGTGCTCATTTAGATTATATAAGGGACAAATTAATTGTTTTCACGAGTTTTATTTCTCTGGAGTATTCTCTGGAACATCTGAAAGGCAGTAGCTTGTTGGCTATAACTTAGACTACATTTTACAAATTATAATTTTCACTTGCATAAAGTGGGGACATTAGTTTTTCATTCAAATCTACTTTTATTCCTGTCATAATGCAACTTCAAAACTAGAGAAAAGCTACTTATACTGCGCAAGATTTCGTTAAACTACTATCTATAAACTAGGCGGGTGGGGCGAGGCGGGGCGAGGCGAGGCGGGGCGAGGCGGGGGAGAGGCGGGGCGGCGGGGCGAGGCGGGGCGAGGCGGGGCGAGGCGGGGCGAGGCGGGGCGAGGCGGGGCGAGGCGGGGCGAGGCGGGGCGAGGCGGGGCGAGGCGGGGCGAGGCGGGGCGAGGCGGGCGAGGCGGGGCGAGGCGGGGCGAGGCGGGGCGAGGCGGGGCGAGGCGGGGCGAGGCGGGGCGAGGCGGGGCGAGGCGGGGCGAGGCGGGGCGAGGCGGGGCGAGGCGGCGCGAGGCGGGGCGAGGCGGGGCGAGGCGGGGCGAGGCGGGGCGAGGCGGGGCGAGGCGGGGCGAGGCGGGGCGAGGCGGGGCGAGGCGGGGCGAGGCGGGGCGCCAAAAGGTTTAATTTTGAAAGAATCAGACTGCGTTATGCGTGAGAAATGTAGGTTCTGGTATTAATTGCATTATTATTGAATTTTTATCTGGACTGATTTTCAAAATATTTTCCCTTTAAGGCGATTTAAGTCATATTTTCTTTATGTTATGGGAATGTCTGTCCAGTGTTGTAGCACCGATAATCTTATTGCAGAGTTCTCCAGTCCATGGATTTAATTGAGATACGCTTGGTACCCTCTGCTATGATTATCTCACTAGGAGATGACGCAGTCAGTTCATTGCCTTCAGACCTTCCTCAACTTTCTCTTCTGGGGTGTCTGTATTATCTGCTTATTATTTTCGAAAGCCGGTACCGAACTAATCAAACATCTTCCGTCACCATTAATATCGTGTTATAATATAGTTGCATAAAATGTAATGTAATTTATCCGTTATTGCAAAATTCCTATGCGCTGCAACAGTCTGTTATTTTTCTAAATTGCATGTGCGGGGAAGTACTATGACAACACCCCTAAATAATTACTGATATATGATAAAAATAGAAATTCAAGCATTGGCTGAGGGAATTTTTTCTTCTTGGGGACCCGACGGTTAAAATCCCTTATTTAATTTTCGCAATTATCTCGTCATTCAAGGAACTATCGAGGAGTGGACGACACACTAACTATACAAAGTATTGAATGCTATTTAACCTCTTTCATTTTGAGGTATTTATTTCACTTCCAAATATTGAATTAAACAAGCCTAGAATCTGCTAATATTCCATCCGTTTGTCGAATATACTTTGGGGTTGCACACACATACTTCGTATTTGTGCAGATGTCAAAAATTGTATATGCTTGAAAATATTTCTAGCATTGGTGATTAATTCACCGTGGATTCGCAAGCGTATCCCTGCTTGTGCGTTCTTTCGAACATACATAAAGATGCCACGAAATCTGCCAATGTGATGCTGGCCTGCCTAATTATGTCTCTGACTGGCCCTGTTCGACACATTCCTAGCAGTTATCCAAGATCCATCACACCGAAGCAAACTCAAGCTCAAGTTCCTCCCGCATAATTTACACTGGTGTACGTACAGGTATATCAGCTATATTGCTAACAGCAAGTTGGTACTATAAAATAACCATTTTTTATCAATTTTTAAATGTCCTAGAATTTCTTTTATATCCTTTCTGTTGTAGTCATTACAATGTATTTTAAAATAAATTACCTACGAAATTGAGGAAACATAATTGCTGAACAACGTAATATTTTATCCTCTTTCATTATTAGATATATTAAGTTCTACACTTAATAAAACATTACGGAGAGATTAACCCCGTCATATCTGCTGCTTTATGTTTGTTGTTTCTATTTCTCCATAATTCCTCGGATATTTCATTCTCAGTCACCTGCCCCCATTTCTGCCTCCGTGCTTTTCTTTGATACGCGAATACTTCATTGATTAAATTATCTCCCATTTTAGAATATACCGACTGAGTTTAACTCAGAGCCGCTCTTTGCCCCTATCTCTGAAGCGACTCTGACAGTGAAGTCGTAGGATTCGAGTCCCGAGAGTAGCTACGTAGCTAGGTCGAATTCAGTTGCTGCCTGGAATTTTAGCAGCCAGCTGCTCCGATCCAAGGTTTTCCGTTTCTCCGTTCAAGACCATCCGGATGCCGGAGCAGTATGTTAACAAATGGGCCATGGACCGCGCGCGAACTTTCCTTCCTCTTCCTTGTCCTATCCTCTCCCCTTCTACACACACATACACACTTTACGTGCACTACACCACTATACATGTCGGGAGTCTCGAGAGTGTCTCGGCTGGTGCGGTGCTCCGCTGGGGGGGGGGGGGCACCTGGTTGGGGATGTCGGACAACCCGAGGTGTTGTTTGGTCACTAACGGGGCTACTGAACATAGCTGTACAAGTGCCCGAAACTATGTATCACTTTAGAATAAATTACTTTTTATGAATTAGGGGCAGCAATGATCAAATTAACGTGTGTGCAGAGTTTTTGATTTGATTCCATTCGATTGTCTTCTTCCCGTCACTGTGTGCGCCTTATCAGTCTGACATTGAAATTATCACATTTATGTAAGAACTTCTACTACTGCTGACTCGCGATAGAATTGGATGGACATTTCTATACATCAGTAGGAAAACTAACGTTAAATACATTTATCACATATTCGTGTTTCACAAACGGTAACAAATTCGCTGTTAAACTACGTCAGTAATCATGTAATTGTAGTTTTAAAAAACAAATTCCCACAAAATTTCTTAAAAACTACATACGAAGTTGATGCTGGCGAATTCGGATCAAATATTTTCCAAAATATCAATACTTTTGACAGCGCATCATTAATTATAGCAAAGAATAAGAACTGCATTAAACTAGTGGATTGTAGCAGCAAAATCTGCACATCTTTGAGTTTTATTTTAAAATAATACTTTAGATTATTTAATAACTGATTAAAAATATAATGAAAAGGAATAATATCTTTTTGTAAGTAAGCTTAGTAGAAGTCCCAGATTTCATTTTCTTTACATTTACTTTGGGAATGTTCATAATATTGCCGCCATGATTATTAGATTGCAATGATTTGTTGCATAGTTTGTGTTGTAGTCGTATAGAACATGATCGTTCTTTGACATTAACGTGGGTCAAATGATAGTTCACAAAATTTAGAATTTCTTATACTTAGAATGCAGGAATCCAGGATGTGGACTTCACTTGCCGTAGGGAACACCTGCTTGAAATCTCCAACGAAAAATATCGCTTTCCAACCCTCGGAACATTACATAACTCTGGCTCTCAACCTTCCATAATGTAATGTAAATACTGTAAATAGTCCAGAGGCAAATCCAAAAAGTATTTTAGGAACGGCCAATTTGAGTTCGCTCCCTTAATATATTTGAAATAGTTTTTCACATTGTTGGCTTGATGTGTACTATTTTTCGCTAAAAGAGATCACATTAATGCAATTGAATTAAAGAAGTGGAGGATGATTGAGCAATCTATAGTGAAGTGACACTTTTATGTTATTTTAAAAGTACCATGTGCACAAAAACGTGGAAATGAATTCTTTGGATACAAATGAATGTGATCTTCAATTAAAAGCGAATCGAATATGACATTTTTCAGCCTTATTAGAATAATGATCATTAGATCGCCGCTCACAATCATAACCAATTAACAGAATTGTACACTTATAAGAATATGATACATGTGACAGTTTTTTACTGGCAACTACTCGTATTTAATTGTTTTGGTACGAAAAGATCTCTTGCAACGTTTATACATGTAATTACAATAAGCAAGTGCGATGTTTAATAATAATAATAGTAATAATAGTAATAATAATAATAATAATAATAAGAAGAAGAAGAAGAAGAAGAAGAAGAAGAAGAATACACCGTAGCTCCGTTTACTACTTTATTTTAAAAAATGTATCACCGTGAGAGCAATAAAAGATGTTCAGAATAAAACTATCAATAAGAATTACCATTATTAAAATTGTTAAATTGTTTGGCGATATTATATAAAGGAATAAAATATCTTGACATGAAAACATGTTTCTAAAACACTATTATTTCCTAGGCTAGGTTTCCAATGGCGGTTATCAGTGCAGTTTTTACTTGTTTCCGCGAATCCCGCTCCCCGCTCTGCGCCCTGATCCGTCTTGGCGCATGCTTTCACTTTCGATGCTGCTTGGCGTTTGTTTCCAAACAGACTCGTTTCCGCAGCGGGACGGATGGCTGCGCCGTCCTTTGATGTACTTCTCCAAACTCACTTTCCAATAGCCATCGGCCATCGGTTCTCTATGCCCGCGAACTTGACGTCCTCACCCAGCCGTCACCGTCCACGTCGCCCCAACAACGCACCTCTCCCCCCACGGACCACCCGCATGAATCTCTTGGAGTCAACGCTTCGAGACACTCCCGAGCAACCCTCACGCACCACACATTCCCGACCCAAACTCCGAGTTACCCCCAACTCATGCACTCGAACAACTCTTTCCAACCAGTGACTCTCTGAGTCAAATCTCTGAGCCTCCCCCTGAGCCCCCAACGAAAATCCCCAGCCACCCCGAGACACCCTCCCCGAGAGTCAACGCGCGCACACGCACACACACACGCACACGCACACGCACACGCACACGCACACGCACGAGTCTCAACCACTCCCCCGGGACTCAAGCATTCACGCCCGAGACATTTCTCTAGACATCTCTCGCGACATTCCGCGCCCCTCCCACTCCTCAAAGCCACACCCCGTATCTCCTCCGTTCCCTCGAACTGCCCCCTCAAAGTGTCCCCTTTTAACTGTTCCCCTCGAACATCGTCCCTCGGACCTCCCCTCTCGAAACTACCTCCCGTCGAACACCCCCTCTCGAACCTCCCCCTCGAACCGTCCGCTTTGAATCGCCCCCTCGAATGGCCTCCCCTCGAATCGCCTCGGGACAATGAAAATGCAGCATCTTGGGGAAATCTGAAGAACAAACCCTGAACGAGTTAAGCCCGCAAAGTAGCGAAGATGTAGAGTTAAGATAGTACTATTATTTGGTGGACCTAGAGACGGGATGCTGCGTCACAGCGTGTCAAGTTGAGAGGCTCCACGCATCCACTGGCCGTGTGCCTGGGTGTCGCTTGCCACGCACGTTTCGCTGGCTGTGTGCCAGGATAGAAAAGTTGCCGCCGCCCCGCCGGTGCTGCGCTGCATCGTCCACGCGCCGTTACTCCAGTTTCGTCGATGGGCGCATCGCGAAGCGAAGGCGGAGCGGGAGACACGGGAAGCGAAAGGGACTTTCTGCGGAAGCGGAAACAGAAACAGCTGCACGCCTGTTTGGGCGTCGCGAAGAACGGTATCCAGTTATAGTAGTAACACACATGGCATTGCTCTCAACATTGACGTTTGTGTTCCCATTTCGATCTGTTAAATTTATTGGTTCCGGAATCGCTGTGCAAATGTTCTAAGATTAAATCCCTTAGGAGAATTACAGCTATATTAGGTCGAGGATTACAAGAGATGCATCCTTGTTTATTGCTTACTTTTGTTCTTTTCCTTTTTCTCGTATAAGTACTAGTGTTGAAAAAAATATATGTACCGCTGAAGAAAACACTTGAGATTTGGACGGAATGTGCATACGTTTTGGGTGTCCCTGATACAGTGTAGTGGTCTGCAGTACGCCTACCTCTCACTTATACTTTAAACAGGGGGAATTCTCCCTGGAGTGGGCATCTAGGCGCTAGCCTCTAGCCGCACTCTCGGTAATACTAGAACGCAGTTGACCCTCACGGTAACCTCCGCAAATGCCCTGTGAGGTAACCATGCCTGGGCCAGGCCGCGCCATCTCAGAGCTCCTTAGCCATCCAGGCTTGTGCCGGAGTTCAAACAATGCGCTACTCACATGCGCCGGATAGATGTATCTGATACAGAAGAAAATCTGTTAACGATAAATAATCAGGGAACCGTCGAGGACCACAATGTTATTTTTGTAACTAAAAGTTTTTTTTTTTTTTGTTCTACAGTCACTTCTAGCAAAATTATGAAAGCGATGGCAAACTTTCACTCAACTACGTAATTTATAGGGTCCTTCTTAATACCGGTCAGTTGGTCCCTGGAAGTAATCCAAATATGACTTATAACGCGGAAAATGTGACAAAAGATTATCCCTAAAATTGAAAATAATATTTTTACTTTCTCGCTACGCAGTAGAAAGTTATGTAATGCTGCGCGAAAAAAAGGCGAATTTTCGGCAGAAAATTCATATTACAGGTTCCTGGTAACGACAAAGTTGATAAATCGAGTTGCTAAATTTAGAAAAAAATCGTCTAACACTTGCTATATGTCCATGTTTTGTGGGTCCTTGATACCGAGCACTAGAATGACGGCCAAACGTCCGTCCGTCCGTAAACAAGGCTAGCGGCTAAACCGTTCAGCAGGTTTTCTCCAAAATTGATATTCCCCTATCGACCTGGTTAACGTCGCGACCCTTTGAATTTGAAAACGATATTTTAATTTTGGGGAGTTTTATATTACATGATGCCCATGGGACGTTTTCATTTTTTAAAAATAAATGGCTTCATCCTATTTGATTAAATTTTGTTATCGGATAGTGTAAAGGAGGTGTAAGAGAATGGTGTAGGTCTCATTTTCGTTGAAAACTCTGATTTTTGGAAAATTGAAAATATTCAAAATTTTTTCGGCGTCTTCTTACAACTACAATTATGAAGGTAAAAATTTTTGTTAATGAAATGTGTTCATCAAAAAAAGATCTTCAAATATGTCATGATCAATTTTTCGAAAACATGAGTATTTTTGCGGAATTTTGTGTCAAACAGATAATTTGTATTTACTTCGTCATATTTGTTCTTAAAAAAGGAACACCTTTTTTAGGAATAAAATTGGACTTTAGATAGCGTAAAAGACGCTTAAGAGAATGGTGCAGGTCTTGTGTTCGTTGAAATTCCTGATTTTTCGAAAATTGAAAAAAATACAATTTTTTCAGTGTCTTCCTACAACTACAATTGTGAAGATTCAATTTTGTTAATAAAATGTGGTCATCGAAAACGGATCTTCTGAGAAGGTCATTTTGAATTATTCGAAAATATGAGTATTTTTTAAATTTTGCGTCAAATACATTCGCCGCTTCGAATTTCCTGCGCTTCGTGGACGTAAAATGAATTGTGATTCCAGGCAGTTGGGTACTGCGCACGTTAGAATTTGTATATTACTTCATATTTCTTTGTTCGTTTCTTACATTCTGGAGGAGTCGTCTTGCGGCTGGCTGCTATGATCGGTAGTTGTCCATGGTTTCTCCGAACAACACCAGGCGAATGCCGGAGCAGTACTCTTAACACACGGATAACGGACCGCGCGCGAGCTTTCCTTCTTCTTCTTCTTCTTTGTCCTTTCATCACCTATTACTTACTCACACACGCACTCTCTCTCTCTCTCTCTCTCACTCACTCTCACTCACTCTCTCTCTCTCTCTCTCTCTCTCTCTCTCTCACACACACACACACACACACACACACACACACACACTCACTGTACACTACACACTGTACGCTATGTCGGGAGCTTAGAGCTAGTCTCGTCTGGGGCGGTGACATGCTGGTGGAAGATACCTGTTTCGGAAAATCCCCGCAAGCCGACGTAGATTGGAGCCGGATCTCGCCATCCAGCGGGAAAGATCACCGCTATCTTCCGCGATAAAAACATTTACGACACTTACGGGACGAATGACCTTGGCAGTTGACGGGCCCGTGATCACTAATCTAATTCCGATGGCACGTTCATATTAAAAATTATTATTCAGGTTTTAAAAAACTATCATCTTGTGTCCAAGGTGAATTATTTCAGTGACGTGAACAATATTACCTAAACAGACTTCGCTTCCATGAAAAAAGTTTTTAAAAAGATTAAAAAATCTAAAAATCTTGAAGTGGACAGCATTAAGGTTAAGTGTTCAATCGTTCTGGAAATTTGTTTTAGTAAAGCGAGGTTTTTTACTACTGCAGCCGTTTCTCACTGCCTAGCATTCGTTTCTTTCGATCTTCCTACATCCTCTAAGTCTCTCGCATCATCTTTGCTCTTATTTCCTCCCCCTTTCTTGACCTTCCTCTAAACCTTCGTGTTTCTTGTATCCTCTTTGGCAGTCGCGCAGTGTCTCTCATTCTTAAATTCCGTTATCATAATAGTGCTTTCGTTTCTAACATTTCAAAGGTTGTTTTTCCAGGTTTTATTCTTTCTCTAATTCTCGGTTTTCATTATTTTTTCTCTTGTAACCTAACAGCATCGTTTCCGATATTTCCTTTCTGTTTCTTGAATTCTATGCCGACGTCCCGCGTCAATAAATGGTATGCCCTGCCCGCCATTACGTGTTTTTTCAGGATATCTTTGTTGTAACGACCATTATTTTTTAAAATGAACTCCAGAAAGTTGAATTCTTTTATACATTTAATTTTATCTCTAACTTAAAAAGTCTCGAACATTTTCTCCCATTACCATGTATTATGGTTTTGGTATATTTATATCGAGTGTCATACAGACCGAAAAAATTAAACTCATAAATAACAATTCTCTATATTTGGCGTGTGGCAGCAAGATGAGCCCAACTTACCGTTGAAGAGAATGGAAAATCGCTAATAAATTGTATAATATTTATTACAATGTTTCGAAAACAAGCTGGAAGCGTCAGATATCGAATTTAGACCGTAACTCCTAGCTGTTGAATTTTCTAATGCCACTTACATGAGGCTTTTGAATGTTTGAAGAGCTGTCAGTATATTTTTTTATAATATAATTCTAGCTTAAAAACTGGTATGTTTATGCGTTGGAAGACTTTCGCTGACAGCTTTCATCTGCCATCTGCTTTCATCTGCAGTTTTGACTCCATATTTCTATTGAGCAACTCCGTGTACATATGTTATAGAATTTAAAATAAGCATCACATTAAAAATAAAATTTTGTTCCGTTTTGATTTTAGAGACTTTTTTACGGCCAATTTTCAGTTTTCAAGTAATTTTTAGAGTACCTAGGAATACGAGTTCTGTTTTAAAAATTGGAACCCTATTTTCCATATTTTACTGAATTTTTCCCATTTTTACCCAATCTATCACTCTAATCCATCTCCTATTTTTACCCAATCCCAATTAAAATGTCATAGAACCTAAATATAACTCTAAATTTAAAAAAAAAAATAGAAAAAGATATATATCCTGAAACTTGACGGATTATTCTGCGTTGACGTTTCGAACATAGCGAAGTTTAATTCCTTTGTTAATGTTACCAGATCATAAATGCAGAGCGATAATGTATTAGTTGCAATTTTGAAACTTGGGAGATTGCTCCGTGAAGCCGTGGTCATAAGAGCTGGTGGCTCGGTAGACGCCTACCGTTACCACGGGGAAATATACACGGGCGTGGAAGGCTCCGGCACGCCCGGCGCTTCCGGTGCGTGGCGGCTATCCCGCCGGCCGGAAGATAGCGCCACTTCCTTTGGCGGCGCTGACGGTCCGCTTTCGTCGCTGGTGGCGCAGCCCCAGCTCGCGCCGCCCGACACGCTCTTGCAGCCAGGCGCCTTTGTTCCGGGGCGTTTCTTAAAAAAGTAAAAAAATTACAAAAGGCAATGGAGGAGGCATGATGAGAAATGAATATTGTTTTATTCTAGAAGTGCCCTGTTTGTATGACTATAGCACGGTGTGGTAAGTAATTGTGAGAAACGAACGTATACGTCTCATTATTTATAAAATTTTTGTAGTTGGCGGAAATGGATGTTTTTACCGGACTCTTGGAACATATATTATTAGCCTACTCCTCATAGGAGTTGGATCGTTGAAAATTATTGGCCTCTTTTGTAGCCTAGGGGCTTTGAACATACGAACGTTCTCTTCAGTTTTAATTATGAGGGATGAAATAGGCCTGTCATATTTATTCGTTATTTGGATTGTTTTCTAATCAAGTGAATACCAGATTTGATTGGGACGAGAGTTGTCAAAGTTGTCGAATATTAAGTAAAGGTTCCTTTATATAATACCACGAAGGCGGCCTAGGTTGTTCGAATTATCAGCTATTCGATTATTCACACCGAGAGCGGTAGCTCAGTGCATAAACTGATGTCACTGCAGCGCCTCTGACCGGAAGGTCCTAGGTTCGAGTCCTGACACTAGCTTTTCAGCTAGGTCGAATTCAGTCGCTGTCTGGAGGAGAATTCTAGCGGCCGGCTGCTCTGATCAGTAGTTTTCCGTGGTTTCTCCGATCAACACCAGGCGAATGCCAGAGCAGTACCCTACCAAACGGGCCACGGACCGCGCGCGATCTTTCCTTACCCTTCGTTGTCCTATCCTCTCCCCTTACACACATACTTACACCAACATGCTCTACACCACCACACATATTCCGGGAGACCGGTCGGGAGCTTAGAGCTTGTCCCGGCTGGGGCGGTGCCCCGCTGGTGGGAGAGTCCTGGTAAGGGGGAAACCCCACTAGACGACATTAGGTCGGCGCCAAATCTCGCCATCCAGCGGAGGAAGATCACCGCCATCTTCCGAGAGAGAAAAAACATGCACTACACTAACGGGACTAATGACCAAAGCAGTTGACGCGCCCGGAAACACAAACAAATTAATCAGTCAATCCATTTTCACGCTCCTCGGCCGTGTTCAGATCCCGAGCTGTGCATTTCATTCCAAAGTCTATGTATTTGCTAATCTTAGAATCACACGCTACAAAGAGAAGTTCAAATCAGGCTAATTTATTGCTGTAGTTGATGTAAAAGTGCGAATAATGATTAGAAAGCAATGAGGCTCTGTTCTAGTATGACACGACAGACGCCCATTTATCCTTCTTGCGGCGTGCGAGCTCCTGCCAATATATATCTTATCAATTTTAACGATGTGTTTAATTGCTCATCCGCTCGATACTATTGTGGTAATGGACACGACCTTATAAGACGTAAAATAAGAGTTCGTTGGTTTTTATACTCTCGAACCAATGTTATCAACTGAACATATATCATTCCTCGAAGGAAATATACAAAAGAAGTGGCCCTCGACATAGACCTTGATTTAGCACATTACTGTAAAGCTCTGTAATAAATTAACCTAAGATCGTTCTGCAATAACAGCTAGTGTAAGTTCTCGAAAGAAAAGAAAAAACAAAACAGAATGGCCGAAGTATATACTACTGGTTTGGCGTGACAAGACATCTCTTGTTGTGCACGAAGTTATGGAAAGACAGTCTTGCTATAAATCCATTATTGAAGTGAAACCTTCGGCGCGTTAACCGCGGATGAGTGTGATTCGTCATGTCACACAGAAATCGTCGACGTCAGTGTGTACAGGGATCCGTCACGTCACACAGGATTCGCCTTGAGACTGGTGTGCAGTAACGAAGGGCATTTTCAGCACAAAGACATAACTATATGTTCATCTCTTTGTAAAAACCACGTTACTGTACTTTTTTACGCTCGAAACAACTCTCCCCATACGAGTACGAATGCTCAAAGTACTATAAACGAAGCTCAAAATAATATAAACAAAGAAATATTAAAACAAACTGGTTCAATTACAGTATGCAAAGTACCGCCCTCCTGTTTTCTAAGTGATTTCGTCGCATAGAATTTGGTTCACACAAAAAAATATATTCAAATAAATTTTACTTCAATCCTGTTGTGAGACAGTTTTATTCGTCCACTGTAATGCAAATTATCTTTGGTAGTGATACCCACAAGGTATTTGTAAGCTCTTTGAATTTTTGTAATATGAGTTTTTTCTTACAAACTCGTTGTTTTTGAATATCAGAGAATTTATGTAATTACCGTACGGATCCCTGTACACACTGTCCAAGGAGTTGTCGTCGGAAAAAACAGGGATGTAGTGTGAAGTCTATAAGAAACATAGGTATTTTTCATTGCGCGTGTGTCAATGTATCCTCTTACGGCAGAATCCATCGTATAGAGTATTACGTTCTTCTTGAGCTGTGTGCCCTGTTCATGTACAAGGTTTGCAAAAACATTGCCCATTAAGGACATTTTAATCGATTGTAATGCATTTGGCGGAAAATCTAGCGGATGTAGTTTGTTCCTACGCTTGATGGTCAACGAGATGGTACCCGTCCAACACATAGTGCAGCAGCATTTTTGTTGACTTTTTATTGGCACGTACAACGCGCCTGACGGTGCAAAACATGACCACGCCATGGACCCTGAAACCTTGGTTTCATTATTAGAAACGTTTCATTCCATCGCGAATGAAGTCGTCCCAATTAATATCCAATGACTGAGCCAGTTAACTTCCGGATGGTTGAAAAGGAGGAGCAGGGGTGCGGAGTGGGGAGGGGTTGCGAGGTGGTTGGGCAAGGCGAGGTGCACAGTGCGCCGCGACCCTGAGCCACGTTATGTAAGAGCGGCGAGGCCCTGAGCGATGGCGGTGCCGCGCCGCGCCGTCAGCTGGGCGAAGCGAAGGCCGCTCTGGGCACGTGCGTGTTTTTCGCCGCCGCGTTTCTGCGATGCCCCTCGCCCCCCTCACCCCCTCAAGATGTGTGCAATGGAACTGAAATTACAGAATGTCCAACATTATCATTTTAGGACAGGCATAATGTTACACTTAAAACTGGTTTTTAGGCAAAACCTATATTATTGTTACAATTCCCCCCCTTAAAGCAAAATTTAAATTTGCATTCTTTGTTTTTCGCAAAATTCTCGAAATTCACCAAAGTGAATTAGAAGTTTCTGAACGTCCATAAAAGTTCCTTCTGAATTCAATTTGATTCATTGCAATAGTGCAGTTAGACTTAGAGTAATTGAAAGTAAAAATTGTTATTCGAAGTTTGACGATGTATGTAACAATGCATTTTTACACCTGTTCGTAGCAACGATGCTCGTAGCAAACATAGCAGGGCGGGAGAGGCGAGCAGGCCAGTCTAGAGGAGGCGGGGCGGGGCGGGGCGGGGCGGGACGGGACGGGACGGGGAAGAATGAGGAGGGAGCACGGTAGAGCTGGTCGCGTGGGATGGTGATGGGGATGGGCAGGCCACGGTGAGTCAGGGCGCGGAAGGGGAAGGCAGGATTATCCAAACAGAAAATCCATTCTTTTTCCTGTCGAATAGACGATTGTGATTAACCGTAAATACCAAGACAACGCAGGAAACTTAAGCTAGTTAGAAATATGCCGGCTGGCTCACTTAAGATATTCCCTTCGAATATCTCCTGAAAAAATCCAAATATTCTGATGCAATTTTCACTAAACCACACGTATGCAAATGACACATAAGATGATGTGCGTTATTTGTTCTACAACTCTCTTTTTATTAAAAAGATATAGACAAATCTTGAATTTTTAGATAGAACCATGTAGAGTTCTTTAGCCTTGGTAACGAGCGGGAAGAAACGAGTTAATATCTGCGCATATTACCTCAAGTTACATAAAAATATTTTGAAAGATGTAGAGTTTTTTAAACAGATCAACTTTTAATTATTTTGCCGTTACCGCGCGGAAACGCACTGCATGGCTCCAACTGTTCGGTTTCGTTCGCGCTGCGGGTTGGAAGAGCTTGCGATCCCAAGTCGGATGCGAGGAGGCCACGAAAAGGCGCAACGAGCGCTTTAAGACTCTTCCTTTGTAGACCAAACCGCGCCCGCACCAGCCACTTGTCCGCCTGGGAAGCCCGGCGCTCCTAGGAGCACGGGCAACTTCCCCTGACTCAGCTCGCGTTTCTCCACCAAATCCACAATTGTACACGCGCAAGCTGAAGCGGCGAGGTGCGCCGAATAGTGGCTACATACCAAAATATGTTTGAAAGATCTGTTCTATCCAACAACGGAGGTTTATATTCTTTACTATGTTATTTTTATTTTTTAATTCTGATTCGTATAAACATTTTTGCCAAGTGGCAGGAATGATGAATTCTTTTGTTTTATTTTTGTGTTTTGTTAAATAATTTAGTTATTTGTTGTACATGACAACAATGTGAAATAAATTCACAAGTTTCTATGAATTAGCAATTCGCGTTTACGGACGGAGAGCTCTTTAACGGGCAAGAATCTTTGTCTGTTAAACTTCATCTGATCGTAGAAATTTGATGCACTTGTTGCATTGTTAAGTAAACAGGTTACTAAATCAAGATACTTTCGATTCAAAATGTTTTATGTTACCATCAATTGACAATTTGAAATCTGACTAATGTATTGTTTCATTTTAATGGATCATTTCTTTAGCATAGTACAGAAAATGGGAATTAACAAAGTTACGTTTGGGGATATAACTGTCCACTGACTTCTCCAAAACACTTTCATGTGCCAGTGCTGTGACGAACCGGCATTCTGGATCTTACAAACGTTACTTTTGAATCTCGCGCCATTTGCTCTGGACGTAGTGGCGAACTACAGTAAGCTAGTTACCGTGCCCGCGACCTTGAAGTGCCTGATGTAGACTACTCCTTTGTGGATAATGTGCACCATATCTGTGATCTCAGTTTATCTCTAAGCTGCGAAGTATTATTAATTATAATGAAATACCACGATATTTCAGCAAAACATTGCGTTTTTATCCCTTAACGAAGGAGAGGAACATAGAATAGTGGGATATCCTCTGGAATAATAGTATTGTTCTTTTACGGTTACGTAATATAAAATTGCAGCTTGTATCCTAAGAAAATGTAAACCATCTCTTTTAAAAACTCTTCACCAAATAATACTGTTCCCTGACAAAGAAAACGAATGCCTCAAATAAAATTTACCGGATAAGAAAACCATTGAGTGTCCTTTGAATGCCATCCTCGTACTGCTTATTATCTATCCTTGAGGAACAACCCTCCACGACGCTAACCTCGGTGCTCGCGCGCTCGTCCCTCGGCTTGCGAGAGCTGTCCAATTCCTCAGGAGATATGAAAATCTGTACGGAAATGTTGTTAAATTTGAACATTTTTTAAAGTAATTTGCAGTGTGTATCGGCAGCCAACATTTTAATCGTGAAATAAAGACATGTACTTTCAATGAAAACATAATTAGGGCCGATTTGGAGATGACAGATCGTAACATTCCCTTTTTAGTGTTCTTGAAAATCACAAAAAACAAAATATCGGTTTCAAATTCGCAGACCATTGGGTTCGGCCATATCGATTGAACTGGAACTATTTTTGGGAAAATCGTGTGTGTTGTTGAGAAGCTAGTGTGGTTCACGGACGAATGAATGTTTTGAAAAAGAAAAGAAAAAAGAGAAAAACTCTTCATTTTTAAAGGGAGACCCCGAAAACGTGCATATCTGAAAAAATCTCGACATCGATTTTTTTGCTGCATTACTTAACTTTATATTAGTACGTATATGCTCCGTATACAATAGTATACGAGAAAGTAAAAATTGCGCGGTTTTAGGGACCGCCCAAAGAATACGGACGTCCATCATTTAGTTTAAAAATTATATTGGAAAATTTATAATGCCAAGTAGCATCTTCAAGGTAGCGAGAGAGTTATTATTGTGGATTTCACAATTTCTCGGTTAACCACAAATCAATAACGGATCGGGATTAATTTCGTAACTCCTCAGTGATCTTTCGGATTGACCAAATCACCATAGACTTACTGAGAAATGAAAACGCCGCGAGAACAATAGCATACACGGAAGAACTTTTCTCGTATAGAAATTCATTCTACCCTTGGGAGCCATGTGTGGAGACAGAGCCGTCCCCCTTTCCATACCAAATTGCTATTTTGTATGGAAAACATTAGTATTTTCACACACAAAACAAGCAGCGGAACTTCAACTTTCAACATGATCCACTGCCTCCGCCACTATCTCCGCCCCGACTCATGTCGCTGCTCAAAACTACATCAATGTCGCTGACAATCAGAGGCGGACCCAGCTGATGTTTTTTTGTGGGGGGAGGGGATCATAGATTTTTGTTAAATAATAAACATAAATTGTTATTATATTGTATATTATTTTTGTAGTGTGTATATTGTTAAATAATTTCATAGTTATAACAAATTATTTAAATGAATTTTGTCAAATAAAGGAAGGTGACAAAGGAAAACTAGACCTTTTGGGGGGGCCGTGTCCCCTCTGCATCCCCCAGTGCCGACAATGTATTTCCATCCACTACCGCTTGTTTCTCCCTCGTTTCAAATGAAACCCTTTATCTCTGACGTTGGAATCCGAACGAGTTTGGCGCAGTGAGCCGTCGCGATGTTGCGTCTCGTGGCCAAGTAGCGGTCGCTCGGCCGCCGAGGCCTCGTCGCACTCAGCTCAGCTCAGCTCAGCTCAGCTCCGCTCCGCTCCGCTCCGCTCCGCTCCCTGTGCACGGGCTGGCTGTGAGGCACTGTTCGGCTCGGCTCGGCTCGGCTCCGCTCGGCTCGGCTCGCACGCCCAACAATGGGCGGAGGTGGTTGGGCTCGGCGCAGGCCCTGCGGGCGTGCTCCTCGCGTGTCCCTCCTCCACCGCGGTTCCAAGCGACAACTAATGCTCCTTTGTTTATCAACGGGCGTTGAACGGAAATGTTAAGAAAATGATTTAATTTTTTGCCTAATTTTTCTTTTAAAATATAAAAGATTGTGTTATCTAAAAAACAACTATTTTTATGATATTAAAAACTGTTATACTCGTGCAGGAATAATATGTATTTCAGTTGTATGCTTCCGTTTTGTCTGATGTTGAATAAAACTGACTAGTATTAATGAAACTAAAGAAGGTAGGTATTTTTTAAGCTCTTTGCAATCGCCGAGAGTGTGCAGGTTAGTCTTTCGCAATGAAATAAATTATCTGTACTGTAATGAATTACAGTTCTGTAGTGATCTACTTGTAATAACTTTGTGTGTTTTCAAAGACACTGTTGAGAGTTAATATGCAATTAAACTTTTTTATATTTTGTCACTTTTTTATTTGGTCCTTCTTCAAAATAAATTTTTTGTTGATGCATGTTTGAAAATTGCTTTAGTGCGTTTACCACTGGTCGATCCAGCGGGGAGGGGCATGGGGGCCAGCCTCCCCCCCTGGCCTAGAGTTTTTGTTTATCTTCCTTTATTTGGCAAAACTGATTTTAATATTTATGTTCGTATTATATAATTATTTAAAAGTAATATTGTATTGTACAATATATACTACAAAAATAATACACAATGTAATAACAAATGTGTATTATTTAACAAAAATGTACGATGCCCTCCCCCTTCCGAATGATCGGCTGGCTCCGCCCCTGTTGTGTGGCGGTGCATCGCGTAGCGTGGCTGTAGACGCGCTGCGGTGGGGGCGAAGCGAACGCTTGCTTCTATCACGACAGGCCTGCGCAGCGCACGCCGCAGCCACGCCCCTCCACTCCACACACGCGTGGCTCGCGCAGCGCGCCACAGCACGCTACAGCACGCCACAGCAGCCACAGCACGCCAAGTCAGCGTTGTTTTGTTCCGTTGTGGATTTTCAACTCCGCGCACGACTTCTTTAGCGCGCACAAGAACCTTGGGAGGGGTTTGCCAGACAGGACGTCTTCCATTGCCATGATGCAAATAAAAAGGACAAATTTATCTTAAACAATGTGCATGGTTTCAGATTTTGATGTAGTTGGAGAATATATTCCTTTCCGCTTTATGGAAATTATTTATTCCTGTGCAAGAAAGTAAAACGATGTTTAGTAAATAATGATTACCTTTGACCACCAAGGTCAGTAATGTAGATAGAAAATGCTGCGGTGTTGTCGTTTGCTTCTTGTTTGCCTTCGTGTCTCATGGTAACCAGCAAAGCAAAAAGCCGGTTACAATTTCTTGAAATAAAAAGAAACTGGCTTTTCTGTAAACGAAATGTGGTTTATGCGTCAAAAGTCTATTAATTATATTATTTTACATTCATTGTCGTGCTAGTGAAATAAACCTGTCGCCATAATAGTCAACATTGACAATTAACTCGTACGTTTGTCATAGTTATTAACGTTGTTAAAACTTTGTAATGTTTATTAACAAATGTGTTTTCTTTGTTCTTGTTTTACAATAGCTGAATGGGAAACTGGTCTTTTTCTTTGAGATGTTCTTACATTGAAAATAAATTTCTTCTCAGAGTGAAATATAAATGTATTTTTAAAGGCATTAATCATTGCTGAAACTTGAAAGTTGTAAATAATGATAATGGTTGGTGCAACAAAAAAGTAACCAAAAAGTAAATGGATTTTCCTGAGATGTTTTTGAGAGAAATCTGATTGATCACGGATTAATTCATAATTAAAGATTAAATTTTATCTAGGAGACATATATATGTAGACAGTTTATTTCTTTTTAAAATAATTCGGTGAGTGTTTCCGGAAGTCTTGTTTCATATTCCCCTGCGTTATTTTTATCCAAATCTAGATATTCGTTATCTTTATCCAAAACTATATCGTGAACAACAAAAGCAGTCCCTCTTGAAGAGATGTTATTCGCAAAGCGAAATGCTTTGCGTCGCTCGACAATGGTCCATTAACATGTTCTATTTAAAAATAGCAGAGGTCGGCCGATAATCACTGTAGCATTAGCGGCGTGGAAGTAATAGTGCTGCCAACAAAGGAGTGACGCGTGGCAGCTTGTTGCGCAGCCGCGCTGCGTGCTCTATGGCAGTGAGCTCCCGTCCCCGCTCTCAACCCTCGCTGATGCCCCGCGTCCCCGCCCCGCCCCTCCTCGTTCCTCCGCTGCGCCCCGCTCGGCTCCGCTCGGCCGCGCACGCCATCATCAGCTGTGCGCAGGCCCCGCCCCCGCGAGGCATGGCTGCCCTCTGCCAGCTGGGAGCTCGCTGCAGCAGCGCCGATCAGCTGGCCGGCCACCAGGCGCGCCGCCGCCGCCGCCGCCGCGCCGTGGCTGCTTTGTCTACCAACAGGACAGGGCGGTGACGTCACTAACGCTCGCTGCGGGGCCCGCTGGTGCTCAGCCGCGAGCGCTCTCGCTCGCTCGCTCGCGCTGGCACGCGCTCTCTCGCGCTTGTTCAGGGGCCTCGCGCGACTTCGTAGCATTCAGTTATCAACCAGAGGCCAAGGACACACATGCGGCAAGGGATATTGCTCAAATGCACGATGAAAAAATATATGAAAAAATAACCACCTGCATATTTTCTTCGGCGCGGCTTCTAAGAGTGTCAAAATGGCATCCATTGAGGCCTCGAAGAACCAGCAAGCGGGTGCAGTTGCCCCTTGGCTAACGAAATAAGAGGTCTTCTACGGAGTTTGGGGCTAAATAGTCGTTTATTTCTCATTCAAATTTCACAAAGGAAAAATATATATAAAACAAGTTATATCACTTCAGAACGATGCTGCGATTGCATTAAATGTGTGGTCATATCGTCGTCATATCGTCGTTGTTGAAGCAAAATCCAGGAAAACAGTCGCAAAGTTGTAAAAGTTGGGGTCTGGAAGTTTCCAGGGTAACCGGTCACTTCATAAATTTTTAAATTCTTGTAGAATTTATAATAAGAATAGTAATCAGATAAATGCACTGTATACAACGAATTCTTTACATATTATACTGCACAAAATTGTATTTCTTGTACGTTTATTCTCCACATTCTGTGTACGGAATAGACTAACTTTAGCAAAACAAACTCCAGATAAAGAAAAGAAACGCTTAAATGTTTTTCAGATTCATTTCGCACCGAGCAAAATCTCGAATATTGTTGTTTCGCCGAAGGTAAAATAGAAGTTTCAAGTTAATACACATTTATTTACGTCGTTGAAAAATATAATAGAGATAAATGTAGTTATGCAACCGCGCTTCTATCGCATTTTTTCGGGTTCGTTTTACCGTCTTCCAGGAAGCTTTTAGTTTTATTTCTTGGTAGAGAAATAACTATTATCAAGTATTAATTTTCTTCTTTCTCGTCAACCTCTTTTCATCGATGGTCTTTGATTGGTCAATGGTCGAAATTTTTACGTATCATTTTCTAATCTAAAATATTTTTTCGTTTTTTAAACTATACTTTCTACCGCAAATTAATTTTTGTGGCAATGAAACATGTTTTGTTTCAGTTGTAAATAACCTTTTTTGTCTTTTAAGAATTGTTTTTTCGAGCGGTAGGCTGCCTTGATCGGTAGTTTACCGTGGGGTCTCCGATCAACACCAGGTGAATGCCGGAGCAGAATGCTAACAAACGGTCCGTAGGCCGCGCGGGATCTTTCCTTCCCTTTCCATGACCTATCCTCGCCTCTTACACGCACTTCACTAACACACACGCCGGGAGACCGGTCGAGAACCTAAAGCTTGTCCCGGCCGGAATGGTGCCCCACAGGTAGGAGATACCTGGTTTAGGAAATCCCCGCTAGTCGAAGGTAGGTCGGCGCCGGATCTCACCATCCAGCGGGAGAAGATCACCCCCTCTTCCCAAGGAGAAAGCATGCACTGCTCTTACGGGACTAATGACAACAGTTGACGCGCCCGGAATAATTAACCAATCGAAAAAATGTCCCTATCCGTTTTATCTGCATTGCTCCATGTCATTCCGAACTGTGCATCCATAATACTCAATTATTCGAAATCCGTATTAATGGCGCTTAAAATTTTTTCATCCATTCCATAAATTTCAATGTTCTAAAGTATACATCGTTCCACATTATATGCACCAAAATTTGAGGCATGTGTTCAAATCGTAACTTCTGTTTAAAGATAATAACGATAATCTTTTACCAAAACCGTTTATTTTATAGAATTTTCCACGTCTCCCGTACCTTAATATTCTTAGAAGAAAGAGAAAATTATAGTTACGATTTTACCTCCACAGTTCGGTGACCACTTTTTGACCTAAACACACATTTCATGTTTCATTTATTCATGAACTATTAATTTTTAACGGCAGTACTTTCACCTCTTGTTTTTAAATCCTTCGATCCTTTATTTCCCCTTCAGTTAGAACTGAAAGTTTTAATTGAACAAAAATGTTGAGAATATAACACTTTTCGAGGAGAGTTATTTTTTAATTCTCACACCCGCAGAAACCTTTACTGTGATAAATAATCCAAGTTTCGACATAAATGAACCAAACTCCGTGAGAGAGTCGTCTAATAAAAAACATTTACTTCCTTCACTGCCTGGCGAGTTGACACGTCGCGCAGCGGCACGCAGTTCTGCATAGAACATGGGGTGACCGTTTGAGCGCTGTCAACACTTGGCTTCGCCTTCCCCTTCCCCACACCGTTCTAAAGTATTCTCTCTCAATTACATTCGTCGTTGAGATCATTTGCAGATATTTATTTGGATTCCATATTTAAAATTTTACTGATGGAAAGCGTGTTCAATTTACGTGTAATGCAAACAATCGACTTAGTAAGACTAGGAATGTGGAAATACTGATATTTGGAAATTTTGTTGCCTATTGCTCGAAATATAATTTCAAAGAAATTTTTCTGGAGTGATTCCTTGTGATTCGCAGTTTCTTTTCAGTGGATAAAAGTAATACTAATTCGCTATATTCGTGTCGTAATACTTATAGTATTAATTTGAAAGTTCTCATTAGTTTAAGATGTCTCAGTCTGAAAATACTCGCAGGAGATATTTGAGATTTGTTCATTAAATTAATGTATCAAAAATGAACCGCTGTAGGTCTTGCCTCCGTGATTCTTTTTGTCTTCTTAATGACCCTGGTCTCTCCAAACTTTTCTGGTGTCAGTTCTTCCCCAGACAATTGGATCGTTCCTCAGTTTTTCCAGTCACTATTCTGAACTTCCACCTCCGTGTCTCAGTGCCTTCTCTCTTCCCCGCCATGTTCTTCTTGATATGTGTCGTTGCGAACTCGGAAGTGTTCGCGAATACATTTATTGTTCTCTATCGTTCCATATAAACAAATTTGCAGTAATATTGCTACATTCGAGACAAATATTTGTTGTAAAGTGAATTATGCCTCGTGACATAACCTGAAAACACGTCAAACATTGGTAGCCTATAGCGGCCGATTTACAATTTTGGAGCGAAAATTTCTTTGAGGCCCTCCTTTTTACTGGCAACAATAACATTATTGAGATTGGAGAGTTTAACCTTTTTATTCAAAATGATTTTAACTATTTAAAAACATGACTTCAAATAACTATTCTAATATTATTAATTTTTTAATTAAAAATTGATAACAATCGTCTATAACATGATATCTATGTGTCAAACTATGCAATATAACTCAACACTACACTAATCATTACTAAAAACAAAACTGGCTAAAAATGCCGTTCATGTGATTTTTTGTTCACAAAATCAGGAATAGAGATAAAATCTCAGATCTTTTCATTTTGACTCAACAGTATTGTTAGTGAATTGAGTTTGTCTTTTCCCGTAGTAGGTTGATACTGGTTTTTAACCCTTTTATGTTTACTAATCTTTTACTTGTACTATACGTAATCATTAAAGTTAAAAAAAATTCGAAGGCAACCCCAACGTGTCATTCAAACCTCAATGTTTGTACTCGATTACGCCATTGGGTATATAAAAAGAGACAAGAGACCATTTCAATCAGCTAATCAGACCACTGTGACGGATGTTAGCGTGAAGGATTTTGTCATGCACTCGTCAAGTTCAAAACGTAATAAATGAGCATGGAAATGCCTGTCTTAGAATAAATCTCTTTTCAACTCCAATAGCGTATTTATCTATTTTTAAAAATTTTGTTTTTACGGGAACTAATTGTAAATATGTATAGTTATATTTTTATAATTTTTTAAGCCAATTTGCACCGCTATTTAATAATTTTTGAGGCCCCTTGGATTTTATTGTCCCTAGCTGCAGCTTATTTAGCTCATGGTAAATCCACAACTGCTAGTCGGGAGCAATAGAAAGATTAAAAGATCTATATGATCTAAAAACAGGTCATTTTTGAGATTTTTTCACGTTCTAACAATGTAGTTTTCGGGTTAAGCGCGTCTGAAGTGAAACTAGCACGTTGAACACTAAAGAAAAAAAAATCACAATAGTCACATCTGGTTTCTAGTGTGATATGAAGATGCATGATATGTTTATATGTTTTCGATTAACGATAAAGAAGAGTTGAAGGGGTAATTTAGTGAGTTATCGATTCAGTTGTTCGAGCGAGTACGTTAATTGATTCTCGCCTATTCCTGAATACCAACCCAGATTCATAATAGTATTTCTCGCTGTAATGACGTTTAAATAAACTCTTATTGTCATTTATATGTTATATGTATACCATCTTATAATTAAGTTTCAACATATAATTAGAAAGAAAATACTTGATGTTACTTATTGGCGCTTTTCCACAAGATAATTAAAGCAAACTCAATACAATGTCCCTGATTTATTTTTACGGAATTGAAAACAAAAACAGAAAAAAAACGCGAACTGCCTCTAATGATAGGTTACAGAAAGTTACTTGTCTCTAAACGACTCTGAGGTAGATTCTGCATGGTTATGCAATACTGCCATAATACTAAAATCAACCATAACTTTTTCATTTTGTTAGTGTATTTTGTGAGCAAATGTCTACCATTTCTAGGAAGGATGCTTTTGCAATTAAGAACTGTTTCATTTCTTCTATAAGTTCAATACTGTCATTTTTAGTATTTATTTACACTTTATTATTCGCAGTGTTGTCATATTTTGATAAGTGATCGTGCTGCAGGTGATGAGTTTCATTTCTCATTAGTATCTTATTGAAACTAATAAAATTTATTTTTTGTAAAGTTCGTTTTTATAAAGTTCTAATGGGTGCATCCAAAAAACTGATACCGTATGTCACAAAAATACCATTCTGAGATATTCATGTCCAAAGTTTTTCTTGATCAATACTGAATTTTTTGTTTGCGAAAATGCACTCTATTGAACATTTGAAGAAATATTATTAAAAATTACAATGTTCTTGAAGTTATAAAACAAATAGAGTAAGGTACTTAAATATTGTCCCTCCTATTCTATTTCTTTTTTTACGCAACAGTGAAGCAACACAAAATATGAAAACATTATTAGTAGCCTGGAACATTTGACTTAAGTGTTCGGGCATCCATTTATCAGTATGTTTCTTAAATAATTATATAAAATTTGAAATCGCTCATTTTGTTACCTTTATAATAAAGGGCCCTTAAATTATCGCTTTTATCTTTTACTCTGAAAATGTTTAGCACATGGGAATCTCAAATTTGATTTTAAACGATCTCTTAGTGATAGTATGTTCGAGTAATCTATATATTTAAAAAAATAAGGTATTCTGCCATGACTTCGTTTAAAGCTCCTGCTGAACCGATTGTAGTATTTTTTCCTTTAAATGAAAGAATGTGATCCCTAGATGTGTTATCAGTTATTGTTTGTGTTTATTCACCAACATTTACGGTGTAAATTAATTAATTAAATCATTCTTTAATAGTACGCTTGTCAATAGTCAATTGTTTTCTCCCAAAGGGTGGCTGTTTTAAAATTGATATACATGGGTCGATAGATGTGAGTCGCCGCCGCATCATGGTGGCGCTGCTTGATGTTTTGTTTTGATTGTTGAGATTTGTTCACGATTCGTCAAGGTTTTGTTTCAGTGTAATAATTGCATTGTGGTGATGACAGTTTGCATGTATTTCCTTTTGTAGTGTATTTTGTAGAGAACATTCGGACAGTGGGTTTTGTTCGATTGTACTAAAGTAGTGAAGTTGTTCACAGGTTATGTCGAATTCCGAATCGTTGCCCACGCGTCCCAAAAGACGCAAACGTACATTAACTGGACGCAGGGAAAGAGAAAGTCAGCGTAAGTGTCGTGATAGTGAGGTCATTTCATTTTCTGCTGGGTCGTTGTCTATGAAATGTCAGTTTTGTTCTGCTTTGCACTTCGCATGTGAGAGAAATTCTGCAAACGATTTACTCTGTGTTGCTTAAATGGGAAAATAAGTTTACCTTCGAGCAATATGCCAGAAGAAATCAAATAGTTGTTTATAGGAGATTTTGACACATCAAAAAACTTCAGAAATAATATCCGTCAGTATAATAGTGCTCTTTCTTTTGTGTAATTTGGTGCCGATATTTCATTGCCACCTGGTCATGGGCCATGGTCATGGTTCAAAATTGTGGGAACTCATCACAGAATATTTTCGTTATACCCTGAAGATTCAAACAATGCAACATATTGTGAACAGTAATCTGGGCACAGTATTTTACATTTATCTCAGATCTCACCGTCAAATTTTGACGGGTTCTCACTAGTATTGTATTAATAAAATTACACTTTCATTCTGTAAAACTGGCAGGATTAATAATAAATGTCCTTTCATGCCTATTGAAAATAGGTATCACACAAAATAATTTTAGTTATCACAATTCATATCACTTTAGATATCACATATCACAATAGATATCACAATATCACGATCGTGACTCTTTCTTGATTCAGAAGTAACCCCGTATTTCTTTTATGGCTGGTGCAAAGGTGCACCTCTGTGTCATGCCATTTGAAGCACGCGGTATAACTTTTTTCCGATTTGGAGAACTACTCTTGACAAAGGAAGCCTACTTCCAAAGAATCGTAACCGTACTCAGCTCCGCTGTGCCTCGTTTAGCGCTGTATGGAGGCGCGATGAGAACGAAAAAAAGGTGAATCTCAGTGTGGTATTTAGGATCACATAAGACATGAAATTAGACACTGTAGTTTGTGCTAATCAAATTGGGGGGGGGGGTCAACAACACCTTTAGGTCAACTTCGACAAAGATTGTTTTTCAACAAATGAAAATGGTAATTTTGCAACTCTTTTGGAACGTGTTTAGTCTGAAAGAAAATTTTGAAATTTCCCAGCTCAATTAAACGATTAGGTGTTTGAAATGTAATTGTATTATATTTTTTAGATATTCGTTACCGCTTATAAGTTTATGTTTATAGCTATTCAGAGAAGATATTGCTGGATTTTGTTCGTTTCTATCTGACAAACACTTCTTGGGAACCGTTTCTGAGTTTTCAGATCAAAAGACACCATACCGAAGTTTTTGTATAAAAAATCTTTTGACAACGGAAACGGTAATCAAGTGGTAACTAAGTTCTATGTGGTTATGAATGCGAAATTTGGAGTTCATACATTTATTACGCTCGTTTTATCTTCAGACATTTTTGTCCGTTTTTGAAAGGCTTTCATGAAAAATTAATATCTCGATTTGGCTCTAGAGCTCCAGTATAGCGATAATATCAATCTACAAATAAAAAAAATAGAAATGATTGTTTATGTTCAGTCTCTTTGTCAACACCTTAACTTGTTGCAGAGCAACTGGGAGTAAACCAGGAGACCCGGATTGTATTTCCGTCGGGAGTGACAATTACTTTTAAAAGTTTCATTTTTTGAAGTTATTTTTGCATCTTCATTCGCATACTGTGTTTTTCCCAATGAAATATGAGAACTTTTAAGTTGTTTTTAAGTCTTTATACATTTGCAGTTGAACAACCTTTAAAATACGAGGAACGTTCTTGATCAATTATTTTTGCATTAATGGGAAATATTGTCTTTTTGTTGTGTTTCTGTACTTGTGTGTTTTTCTGTTGAGTGTACATTTCGTCTTGGATTCCTAAGCATTCTTACAGGGTCCCAAGATACTTGTGGTCTATCCAATGTGGCCTGAATGTTCGAATGCAGTATCCTTACGGTGCGCGTCGAAGGGGTGGAGTCTGAACGCTTCCCATCTCATCTCTGACATTCTCCCTCTGGGAGAGATTCGGCCATGTGGAGGGGCAGGAATGCTGTCGACATCTCGAAGGCAGGTTCGCGTCACAGCAGCAGTGTGTGGTGAAGCGTTATCGTGTTGGATCATACTACACTGGAGAGGAATCAGAAAGGTAGAGCAGCTGATTATTTGACCTCCTGAGCGTATCGCTGGGCTGTTAAATTGCCCTTATGAATGTAGGAAATAATTTCGAAACATAGAAAATCACCCTTCTTGCCATGACACTATAAACATACCACTCGAGGTGTGATGCTCCAAAAATAAACCGCCTATCTTGTCGCTGGGCCCGGGTGCTTCCCCGCACAAATCATTTGGTCCTCTCCGTGACAGAAGCTGGATTCTGTGTTGAAAATCGCTCGCGACCCTTCTTGAGGTCCTTCAAGATTCGCCGGCACATCAATCGAATCTATGCGACAATGATTCTAACGATGTCGTCCTTCCGGGTGTCGTGAACAGATTCCTTCCTCGTGTAATCGTCTGGTAAAACTACGAGAACAGGATTGTTCAGGAAAGTGCAAAGACGCACTGCTTGTCCCAAGTGTGGAAGATGACCTCTTCCGAGTTTGGTAGTTCCTCTCGCTCTGTGCGCTGTGTACGACTTCCAGAACGTTTCGTCGACGGGGTGCACCTTCTTTATTTCCTGCTATCCACATCTGCCAATCTGTAAATTGTTCAAAATAAAATCAATCGCATTTTGTAATTTTAACATTTAAGCTATTTCATTCTTCTTGTTCTCCATTTATTTACTAGAAATATATGGCGTATGTAAATAAAAAAGTTTAATGGAAAAAGGACTCAGAAATGTACTTGGCCTCTTGTCTTTTATGCTGCGCACGCCTAAGTGCTTGAGTGTCTTCTGAACAATTCATGCGTGGAAACAAATAGCTTCTTTCACGGGCGACCCTTTCCGAACTTCATCACCGTTTTATACTGGCTGCTATACTAACGCCGAGGCTTCAGATAATGAACGACTGCAATAAGAAAAAACCCATAGGCGGTTCATGCGCGTTGATGCTCCGGATATTTCCGTATATATGCAACAAGCAGCTGCAATAAACATACCTCATGGTACACATCTTATAAGTAGTTGAGCATTAATCGTTGGCTAGTACAAAAATATAAAACATACCTGCCAACTTGGAATCCGTTCTGATCATTCCTTTTGGATGCCACTAGGCTGCAGGTTGAGAAGCTCCATCTGGGACAGGATTTCGTGTTATGGTAGGATACCATATTATGCCTAAATGCTAATGCACAATAGCCATTTTTGTGGAAATACTTACCTATAGACAAAGGTATTCGTCTCTTTGTTTTGATTTGATTTATTTTAATCGAAGATCAGTAAAAACTGTATGTGACGTATGGGGGAGAGTATACTCTGCGCACATTTTCTTGAGCTCATAATCTCTTCTCAATCTTTTTACTATACATAGTTCAATGATGAATGTACCAACAAAGCGTGGTACTCGACATTTGAAAAATTAGATATTTGGCTCCTGATTTATGGAAAACATATTAGCTTCTGTAAACGAACTATAGATGTGATTTTATAGTATTGCGTACAAAATAGCCACCCCTATCCCCGGCCTGCACCTACCGCGACTAGCAAAAGGAGAGCTCAACAAAATGGACGCATGGAAGCTACATTTATGACTATTGACTGGGTTGCTCATACAGCAGCCCAAGCACATTGTCCACAAGCTATGTTCGAACACACGCGTTTAATTTTTCTCATTATGAAGTATGTATCCATAAAAATAACATTATTTTACTTTTCAAATAAATGAAATAATTACAAATAAATGGTCAGTTATTTAATAACGAAAATATACAGCATGCGTAAACATTACAAGATACAGAAGTTAAAATTCATGTAGTTGTGAAAAGAAGTGCCAGAAAAGAAGAAAATACCGGGTATTCATCAAGTCTTATTAAACTGATCTGTTTATTTAATAGTTTATTTATTTATTTATTTATTTAATGTTAGTATTAATCGGGTTTTACAATATGCGTTTTAAATTTCATGATAGATACAGTCAAAATATTAGGATACCAAATAACATTTCGGCAAATACGCTAGAATAAGTGCATTTGCAAATCCATTGAGTTTTGCAACAGTTGGAATATTACCTTTCGTGAGAGAATCAACAAAAACAAGCAACAAAAATTCTGGCCTGGCAGGTTGGGATGTTGGCGCACAGCCCAATCTCCATTTCCGTAAATAAAACGGACAAAACCCTTCGACTCAGTTTCTCGATTACTTACGTTGATTCTGTTGGAGCCATTTTTTACTCCACACGTTTTGCACAATGTTTTACAAATAATTGATGCGGAGATGTTTATTGAAATTATTGACATTTGAGAATTTATTATTTTATTTATAAAACAGTATTGAAATCAAAGAATGATGTCAAAAAATATAAATGATTACTCTCAAGAACGAAAACTTTAACTGAATAGAAATATGTATACAATTTAGTAATAAATAACACAGGACAATACTCTAAATTTCATTATTGCCAGAGAAACATTCTTACATTTTCTCCTAACTGGAAGCACATGCACAACGTACCTCGAGTTAGCGAATATAGTACATGTTAACGAGAATTTTGAAACAGCCTGACCATTGTCAGACCTATTTAGTGATAGTAATAGAAAAATTTGCCAGATTACCATTCAGAAACTGTAACATAATACTATAAAACAGAAGTTGACACGTCTTTAGAATCTGCCTTGGAAGAATAACTCGTCATATTTTACTCCCCGCATTTGATATAGTTGTTATGACTGAGGATAATGATATTATATGCTCAAAATATTAAGGCATGAATTTGATGTGTGTGGATTGCAAATTATTTTGCTCAAAACAAAGTATTTGTTAACAGGATGTGAAAATGACATTTGTATGGAAAATGGACTAAAAATTGAGTAAGCGGTGAATTCAATCACTTTAACTTTAGTTACAAATGAGGGCACAAATGATAAAGATCTTTATGGAAAAGATGGAATTAAGGAAACCAAGTCATTAATATTTTAAATACAGTATTGTGGAATTTCCAGATATCACAGAAAACTAAGGAAACTATATTGCACCATAATTGGAAGCATTGTCACGTATGGTTCAGAAGTTTAGATATTTAGATATTTATTTCGTCAAAAACAGTAAAAAAAATGTATGTGCCGTGTGGGTGAGAAAATCATCTACGCACACTTCCAGAATCCCTTCCCAACAACTTCGTTCCCGAGTTATAGAAAACTTTTTTGCAACGGTAAATGAACTGCAGATTTGATTTTTCTGCATTGCAACAAAGTAGGAACTCGCCCTCAGCTCTACTATCTTTACAAGCAAAGGAAGAGCTCAATAAAACGTGCGCATAGTGAAGCTACATTTACGTCCAGAAGCAAATCAAGGGGCCATCTCAGCATTTCCTCAATGGATCAGGGAAACTGGACACAAACCTGATCGAGATGAGGGTCATTGACCCGGAAGCTGCCCATTACTTGTTACAGGCATATCAAGTCTTTTTAAAAAATTATACAATACAAATGTAAAATAATTCATTATACCATATCATTGTTTTGTTGAAGGAAACATTATTATTATTATTTTTGACGATCAGTATAGTTTCTAATTGTATAGAAACAGTTATGCAGCAGAAAATATTTTACTTTTAACTTAAATTTGTGTACCAATTTTAATTGTTTAATTTCATCTGGCAACGCGTTGTAAAGTAACGTACTTGTATTATATGTGGATTTCTTGTAGTGAGCTGTTGATACTGACACTTGATGAACATGATTTCTACGTCGAGTGTTGTAACTATAAATATCAGTATTACATGAAAATATGTTGCCATCGTTAAGTAAGTCAGTTTGACAAATATTGCAGATTCGTAAATAAATAGGCAAGGTAATGGTAAGATTCCAAGCTCAATGAAAAGAGGCTTGCAGGGATCACGTGAATGGCATTTTGTCATTATTCGGATATTTTTCTTTTGCAATCAAATGTTTGGGCACTAAAGGATGAGCTTTCCCAGAATATTATGCCATATCTCAGGCGGGAATGTACATTTGCAAAATACACGCAACGAGCTGCATGTAGGCTGACTGAATTTGAAAGGATTATGAATGTGTAACATAATGAACTTAATTTAGTGTTTAATTCTGTTATATGTACATTCCATGTGAGGTTTGACTGAATTGAAAGACCTAGAAATTTTGTTACTTTAATATCAGCTAATTGCATATTGTTCATTTTCAATGAAGCGTGCGATTACTGATCGAACTGCAAAATTGCATTGAGACAGTTTTTCCTTCGTTAACTATTAATTTGTTATTACAAAACCAATTTGAAAGTCTGAAATCGTATTATTTATTGTTTCTTTTTTGCGTTTCGTGTCATCAGCAAACAGAACTCTTCTTCCATTTTTAATAGAAGTTCCGAGAAAACAGATTAATGACAATTGAAATGGACTTTCTGAGACAAAGTTGAAGGACCTATTGTTTGCACTACAGACATGGAGGGAAGAAGGGGAAAATGGACGTTTTCAAGGATATAATAGATGAAATGGATACAAACATTACAATGGTACGAGTATCTGCAGAGAACGTCAGTCACGGCTTGGCCAAAACAAATATATACTTATCGGACACACCTATAGAAGACGGCGTAGCCATCTCCCTTTGAAAACAAGACTAAATACCATGACGAAATTCATTTAAAACGTTTTAACATGACAAAATATGGAGGATATGAATTCGCAAGACCTTCGACTTGTGAGTCAAGCGATTAAGGCGTCCGTATTACGGCACAATCCAATGTCATCTATAAGGGGGAGAAAAAACTAGAAATTTTTTAAAGTATACTGCTGAAACGGTAGAGTATTACACTTAAGTGTTTTGGCATATCAATTCCTAAATGATATCGATGTCACGAAACTCTGGTCCTGACCTATTTTCCCTGCTCAAAGTCTTTCCTTGTTAGTGGCATTATCATTTATTCTGAACTGTATAAAACAACAAATATTTTGAGCGGTGGTGTATGGAAAATCAGAATACTGAATTCAAATATATGAGTGCGTTCACGGAGAACTGCTTTTCTTTTCCCAGTGCCGTTCTTTTCCGGTAGCTTCTTACCCATTGCCCCTTTTTCACCGCATTCAGCAACCAATATTATGTTTGGAACATCTCTTACAAGTACTAAATTCTAGAAAGAGATCTTCCAATGTCGCGTGCCGAGAACGAGAGATTATGCTGGCTACGGCACACGTGTTTTCTTGTGGTGCAACCGTTGGCGATAAAGAACGCATTAATCCTGAAATTGCACTAAACCTCCAGAGTGACACGTGCATTTAATTTCATATGGTGGTAGTGTGCATACGTGCCGGCTCATATCTCATAAGTTCATAGCAGAATATCATACTGTCACATGTGCACAGAGATAAGTTTTATCGCTTTGGTTTGCAATCCCCGAATGTAGGCACCCACTACAGGGACCTATCTAATCACTGGGAAAGTTGGAAGGTACTACGTTCCAGCAAATAGGGAACGTTCTCCTTCATGAATTACCACAGAAGGTTGGCCAGAAACGCGGCAATGTTTGTTCTGAGCTCTCATTGCTTCGCATTATCTACTTGTGTGTTCGGTTGCTGTTCTATGCTTTATGACACCATTTTTTGTCACAAATTATACCTAATCGAGCATTGCCATGGCAGTATCCATTAATATGGTATTATGCAAATATCCTTCATAATGTTGTTGAACATAAACAAATCCCATGTAAATGTAAACAATTATATGAATTCAAAATTACTGTTGTTGGCGATCACTACCACAACCAACATCTAAACTCTCACAATCATCCTGCTGGTCAGCGAAACATCTTTATGGACGATTAACTACAAAGGCGGCTGGTGCACCAAATACGGGGTTGCATTTTCTTCGAATAACAGAAGTGTAATTCCCTAAATCCAAAACAATGAAATATAATGAAACGCTAGCACTAATATAAATTAATTAAAATTTATCTTAATACTACTACTACTGCTGCTGCTGCTGCTGCTGCTGCTGCTACTACTACTACTATTACTGCCACTACTATTACTGCCACTACTATTACTGCCACTACTACTACTGCCACTACTACTACTGCCACTACTATTACTGCCACTACTACTACTACTGCCACTACTACTACTGCCACTACTACTACTGCCACTATTACTACTGCCACTATTACTACTGCCATTATTACTACTGCCACTACTACTACTGCCACTACTACTACTGCCACTACTACTACTGCCACTACTACTACTGCCACTACTACTACTGCCACTACTACTATTGCCACTACTACTACTGCCACTACTACTACTGCCACTACTACTACTGCTACTACTGCTACTACTGCTACTACTGCTGCTACTACTACTACTGCTACTACTGCTACTGCTACTACTGCTACTGCTACTACTGCTACTGCTACTACTACTACTGCTACTACTACTACTGCTACTACTACTACTGCTACTACTACTACTGCTACTACTACTACGGCTACTACTACTACGGCTACTACTACTACGGCTACTACTACTACGGCTACTACTACTACGGCTACTACTACTACTACTACTACTACTACTACTACTACTACTACTACTACTACTACGCGTACAACTACGCGTAAAATCGTTTAAAAATAATGCACAATATCGGATGAGATTCTTACTTTCTTGAAAAAGATTTGATTAATATTTTTGGTCCCAGTTCACGAGGACTTGTTTCCTTTGAAGGCAGCAGCAGCAGCAGCAGCAGCAGCGGCGGCGACGACTTCAACAATACCAACTAAGAGAATGCAACCTCCTCAAAAAATAACTGTGGGTCGAATTCTCATATTCTCTTACCCGCAATGACGCAAGATGACCATGAGGATGAGGAGTCAACGCATTCACACACAGGGGACTATCAACAGAAAGAGAAAATTTCGTATAAGGCGGTCAGTCTTTCTACAAAAGAAACTGCACTAATAAAATTGTCAATCAACATACGTAATATCAAATGAAAATAAAGCCCAACAACCTGTGTAATGCATTCAAGATCAAAAATTGGTGTATCTTTAATAACGTTCAAATTAATAAAATTAAGACACGTATAGTGTTCTCCTAAGGCCAAGACGGAAAACGTATTGCCTCGAAGGGAAGCCGGCGATACTTGAAGCGAAGCCCAAACACCCTACGCGGACAGTCTGTGGCGCTTTCTAGGTATCGTTGCCGTACTAAAACGAACCAAGAAAGATCGAATGAGACTGAATCCTCCCAATGAATAAAGACGTGTGACCTATCGGCAGACTGGCCTTCGTAATTTTGACCTTTTCTTGATTTCTACTTTCTATTAGGTTTAGTTTTAATTATTTTATAAAAGTTGGTTGAGTTTCATTATTTTAGTGTTTTGAATTTAGGGAATTACATTTCTGTCATTCGATGGATTTGTAACTCCCGTTTTTTGAACTTTTTAAATATCAACCGCCTCTAATATAATGTATGCAACTCGTCCGAAAAATCTTGGGCATATACCTTTCAAAATGCGCTCCTATCGTTTCCTCGTTCGTGAAAATTTAATTCGTTCGGCGAAAGTATTTCGCCAAATACTTTCTGTACTAGTTTTGTAAATAACTAGTGTAGCACATTATTATTGGGTGTTCTCCTTTTCTGAAAGCATTCTCATTCATGTAAGCGTATGAAATGTATGTGCGCCAACCAACTCCAAAGCAAGCAACCAGACGGAGCTGATGTTACATCGGTTTACTTGTTATTGTTCTGGCTCCTCAGACTAAAGAAATGAAATGGCCCTGCACGTATATCAATTGGCGTTGCGCAACACTTCTGGACTTAGTACCATCACCATACGTTAGCTCAACGAAAAGAATGTGAGTAAGTACATGATTCTTACATCAATGTTGTGTATAGGGCGCATTGCGAATAAAACATGAAATTTTCTGCCGTTGGCACCTAGGTCTCTTAGTCCGGCTACTCTGCATTTATTGGAGTTTGCTATATTTACTCCTAAGCAGATTGAAACAATAGAATATTGTGTGGTGGTACACCTACTTTTCTACTACTATTGACGTACTATGATACTCTTTGTTAATCGTGTGAGACTGGTCCATTGAGGGTTTGTTTAACATTTAACTCTCACATGCATTACTGGTAGTTGCTGCTAGATGCTTCACTTTTGCTTTGCTCATAACATACTTTCAGATATTTATGATAGAATTGAAGCACATTCACCTTTTTATCAAGTGAAGAAAAGCGCATATTTTGCTGATTATTTTTATTCAGATTCCGAAAGTGTTTGTGCAGGGATTTTTAAAAATACAAGATCTGCTTTCATACGCAACATGTGCTCGAGACCATAGGAGAGCTGGCGAGAAGGATGCTGAGGTGGGAGTGGGTAACGGGGGGGGGGAGGAAAGAGGAGAGGTGGTGGAGCAGTAGAGGACCGAAAAGGAGCCGCTCGCTCTGGGTGGTTGCCAACGCCGGAAATAGCAACAGCAGCGGCATCAGCAGCGATGGCGGCGGTGGAGGCAGAAGCACAAGCAGCTGCGAACGGACGGCCGGGCTGTTCAAGGATGCACTTCGCAGCGTCCACTTGTTGGCTGCGGTGATGCGTTCGCGACGCCTGCACCCCGATTCTCGAACCCTGCTTCGCTCGCTCCGCCCACGCCTCTCCGCCCACGCCTCTCCGCCCACGCCTCTCCGCCCACGCCTCTCCGCCCACGCCTCTCCGCCCACGCCTCTCCGCCCACGTCTCACAAAATGTTTTGTAAATCGCTCCTGTCATTAATACTCACAGATTATTTTTCCTTGTGTTCAGTACTTTCGTGATTGTGCTGATGGGGAAATTTCCAGGAAACAACTTGTTGGAGATGTTTTATAAAACTCGAATACGTTGGGAATATTTGGTCTTTCGGTATTAGATCAGGAAGGAGAAAGCAAGTATAACGATGAAAGGCTCGGGGTTTGTTTTATTAGTTTCGTATCTCACTGATAATCATCTTGTGTGATATGAGGAAGTTACAAGAAAGGTGCTTAGGAAAGTTGAATTTATTTAGTGTTTTCTCCCAGAAGATAACTTCAGTCGGTCGAGTGAATTTGAAGCATTCGAATGAACGAAGGTACACAATATGGAGTAATGAACATAATTGTACTTTCTGATGATCTTTCTAAGATCCTATACGATTTTTTCACCAGTTGAGCCATCGTTAGCTTACTGTACGTTGGAAAGTTCGAAAAAGGAGAAATTTGTAGAATACACATTGTTTTTCTCTGTTTGTTTACTCACCAACAAAATCTTGAACGCTGGAAATAAGATTTATGGATAAATCTCTACAAATTGATGTAAATATAATAATAATAATAATCATAATAATAATAATAATAATAATAATAATGATAATTGATGTGTAATCATTTTGAAAGTATACTAGTGCACTGTAGGAGAAACAGCTGCTTATCTGTTTAGCTGACTATTAAAATTATTAATAAAAGAATTTTTAACGTTTCAGGCAGTGGGAACAGTTTGAAAGGAAGGACTGTAGGGTGTTGTTGAAGTACGCGGCCGGGATCATTCTGAAATCGACATTATTGTGTCGTAATATTCAATTATTGCATAGAACTGAATACACTGATAGCGCTTCAGAGATGATTTCGTATGATATAATGAGAGTTCCATTAAGCTGAGACACAACATTCAGTTTTTTTTCTTTTCAAGATCTTGAGTTAATAAGTAACTGAATGTTCAATTTTTTTCAGCCGTAAAGGGGTAGATCTGTCACACTCCTGTCCCATTACCGGAATTATATTTACACACACGAATAGTGCGATTCTTTTTCAAGAATAACAGGAAGACAGACCATGGAGTTTTTGAAAGCACATATTTCAGGTTTTAAAATTGATAACAAAGGTAATTTTGTCATTAGTGTATTACATTTTGACCTGTGAAAAGTAACATTTTTATCAAGTAGATGTTCAAAAACGGCCTATATTTGAAATAAAAAAATATCAGTAGCTAGTGCAGACTTGTAACATAAAGCTGATGTGGAGATGATGGTTTGCATTTTTGTAAAAATGTCATTTTTCTTCCTTATGCGATATTAATATTTATAGACTTAACTTTATTTCTATTTTTCTGATCGCTTTCTGAAGGCTGACTTAGTTCGTAAGTCGGAGTCTCCTTGTCTTCATGATAAGCTGATTGAGCTATACCTACGGGCTTTCCAGGCAAAGAGCTGCGGTGCCGACCGAAGACGGAGACCAAGTTGTGTGCATGATGCCGCCCAGCTTCTGTGCCAGTTCCTTTGCCGAAGAACGTGTGTTCGAGTGCTTGGGCGAGTGAGGAAGAGTGGGGAAGCAGCGAAGAGGCCGGGCGCGCGGCCAGCAATCACGCGATCAGGTGCCCTAGAAACATGGCCGGAGCACCCTGCGGCCGCACGCCTCCGCAGCTCCCAATTTCTTCTCGTTCGCAACTTCAGTACTCTTGGTAAGAAAACTGACCAGCAAAATAGTAACAATGCGCCCTCACAGTAATGCAAACAACTGAATGGTTTGTGTGCAGTATGATTTGGTGAACTTGGCGGGTAAGTGGCCGGTGTGACTTGATGAATGAAATTGCCTTACAGAAATTTGTATTAGAACATTAATTGCAAAGCATATTCTATAAAAAAAATGCTTTTTATATTTATTTACTTATTTTATTTTATTCATTATCTATTCGTAATGGTATTATGTGTCATCCTGATAAAATGTTTGTAAAACACTTGAAATTTATAGACCCTACGCATTTCTTCTCTTTTAGCCATATTTCAAGTTCCATTTACAGTTTTGTTACTCACGTATGGTGTCAATACTCTCCCATGAGGGGTGAAAACACCATCCGTTTCCACATGTTTCTCCAAGGTTATGTTCCGCAATTATAAAATCAAAACTGGTCGGGAACACATTTTGTGAGATAAAACATGACTACTGATTAGTAACAAGGGGACATTTTTCGGAAATTAGATTTATTATATCTGGAAGCATGTGTTGGATACATTCGGCATTAATTTTATACTATAATTATAATTATAGAAATTTAAGTAGGGAAGAGTGCGCGCTTATTATTACTATATAATTATTATTATTATATTAATAATGTATAAAACATAATATATTATATATTATAATATTACTGACATTAAAATAATTATAATATTATAATAATTGTTACAAGCAATTGCGAAGAATTGCAAAGAAACAATGTACGCAGAAGTTTATGAATGCCTCCAGAAGTTTATTAATAAACAAATATTTTTTCAATAGTGCAAAATTCAAAAGCACAATGGAAAGAATTGCCATGTCTAACAACGCGTGCACTTTTCATCGCGGGTTGAACTTGGATTCACGAAATTCTATACTCCGATTTAAACATAGTGGCACTTCAAGGTCACGAACTGAACGCAGAAGGGGACAGTCATTAAATTCCATTATGACTTTAAATTTTGGTATTGAAGCTCCGGATTCGATGACAAAGTTCCCCTCTCCTTCCAGTTCGTGACCGTGAAGTGTCACTATGTTTAAATTGGAGGATAAAGAACGGGTATCGAGAATTCTATCATCCTTTCGTTCTCATTTTTTCACTGTTTCTCACTCCCTTTCCTTCGCTTCCCACTAGCACTCAACGGTCCGGCTCGAAGACTCACCTACTCTCCCACTTTCAAAATCCCTCTCCATGTCTCCCATATACCCTCACACTGTGTCCAAGCTCTCTCACGCCGCCTTCCACGTTCTCGCATACCCCCTCCCATTCTCTCGCACTCACTCTCCCATACTCAAGCACGCACACTTCCGTTCTCTCTTTCGCACTCTCCCGTACTCTTGCACGCACCCTGCCGTGCACTTGCACGTAGTCCGTCGTGCACTTGCGCGCAGTCCGTCGTGCACTTGCGCGTAGTCCGTCGTGCACTTGCGCGCAGTCCGCCGTGCACTTGCGCGCAGTCCGCCGTGCACTTGCGCGCAGTCTGCCGTGCACTTGCGCGCAGTCCGCCGTGCACTTGCGCGCAGTCTGCCGTGCACTTGCGCGCAGTCTGCCGTGCACTTGCGCGCAGTCCGCCGTGCACTTGCGCGCAGTCCGCCGTGCACTTGCGCGCAGTCCGCCGTGCACTTGCGCGCAGTCCGCCGTGCACTTGCGCGCAGTCCGCCGTGCACTTGCGCGCAGTCCGCCGTGCACTTGCGCGCAGTCCGCCGTGCACTTGCGCGCAGTCCGCCGTGTACTTGCGCGCAGTCCGCCGTGCACTTGCGCGCAGTCCGCCGTGCACTTGCGCGCAGTCCGCCGTGCACTTGCGCGCAGTCCGCCGTGCACTTGCGCGCAGTCCGCCGTGCACTTGCGCGCAGTCTGCCGTGCACTTGCGCGCAGTCTGCCGTGTACTTGCGCGCAGTCTGCCGTACTCTCTCGCTTTCCCTTCTCTACTCTGTCGCTTTCTCTTCCCTACTCTACTCTGTCGTTTTCTCTTCTGTACTCTACTCTACTCTCTCGCTTTCTCTACTCTACTCTACTCTGTCGCTTTCTCTTCTCTACTCTACTCTGTCGCTTTCTCTTCCCTACTCTACTCTGCCGTTTTCTCTTCTCTACTCTACTCTGTCGTTTTCTCTTCTCTACTCTACTCTGTCGCTTTCTCTTCTCTACTCTACTCTATCGCTTTCTCTTCTCTACTCTACTCTATCGCTTTCTCTTCTCTACTCTACTCTGTCGCTTTATCTTCCTACTCTACTCTGTCGTTTTCCTCTTCTCTACTCTACTCTGCTCTGTCGCTTTCTCTTCTCTACTCTACTCTACTCTGTCGGCTTTCTCTTCTCTACTCTACTCTACTCTGTCGCTTTCTCTTCTCTACTCTACTCTCCTCTGTCGCTTTCTCTTCTCTACTCTACTCTGTCACTTTCTCTTCTCTACTCCGTCGCTTTCTCTACTCTACTCTACTCTGTCGCTTTCTCTTCTCTACTCTACTCTACTCTGTCGCTTTCTCTACTCTACTCTACTCTGTCGCTTTCTCTACTCTACTCTACTCTGTCGCTTTCTCTTCTCTACTTTACTCTACTCTGTCGCTTTCTCTTCTCTACTTTACTCTACTCTGTCGCTTTCTCTTCTCTACTTTACTCTACTCTGTCGCTTTCTCTTCCCTACTCTACTCTGTCGCTTTCTCTTTCCTACTCTACTCTGTCGCTTTCTCTTCCCTACTCTACTCTGTCGCTTTCTCTTCCCTACTCTACTCTGTCGCTTTCTCTTCCCTACTCTACTCTGTCGCTTTCTCTTCCCTACTCTACTCTGTCGCTTTCTCTTCCCTACTCTACTCTGTCGCTTTCTCTTCCCTACTCTACTCTGTCGCTTTCTCTTCCCTACTCTATTCTACTCTACTCTACTCTGTCGCTTTATCTTCTCTACTCTACTCTACTCTGTCGCTTTATTTTCTCTACTCTACTCTACTCTGTCGCTTTCTCTTCTCTGCTCTACTCTACTCTGTCGCTTTCTCTTCTCTGCTCTACTCTACTCTACTCTGTCGCTTTCTCTTCTCTACTCTACTCTGTCGCTTTCTCTTCTCTGCTCTACTCTACTCTACTCTGTCGCTTTCTCTTCTCTGCTCTACTCTACTCTGTCGCTTTCTCTTCTCTACTCTACTCTGTCGCTTTCTCTTCTCTACTCTACTCTGTCGCTTTCTCTTCCCTACTCTACTCTGTCGCTTTCTCTTCCCTCTCTGCTCTGTCGCTTTCTCTTCCCTACTCTATTCTACTCTACTCTACTCTATCTTCTCTACTCTACTCTACTCTACTCTGTCGCTTTATCTTCTCTACTCTACTCTACTCTACTCTGTCGCTTTATTTTCTCTACTCTACTCTACTCTGTCGCTTTCTCTTCTCTACTCTACTGCTCTACTCTACTCTGTCGCTTTATTTTCTCTACTCTACTCTACTCTGTCGCTTTCTCTTCTCTGCTCGACTCTACTCTACTCTGTCGCTTTCTCTTCTCTGCTCTACTCTACTCTACTCTGTCGCTTTCTCTTCTCTACTCTACTCTGTCGCTTTCTCTTCTCTACTCTACTCTGTCGCTTTCTCTTCTCTGCTCTACTCTACTCTACTCTGTCGCTTTCTCTTCTCTGCTCTACTCTACTCTGTCGCTTTCTCTTCTCTACTCTACTCTGTCGCTTTCTCTTCTCTACTCTACTCTACTCTGCTCTGTCGCTTTCTCTTCTCTACTATACTCTACTCTGTCGCTTTCTCTTCTCTACTATACTCTACTCTGTCGCTTTCTCTTCTCTACTCTACTGTCACTCTCTCCTCTCTCCTCTCTGCTATCCTCTGCTCTCTGCTCCGATCTCTTTTCTAGTCTCTCTCTATCGCCTTCTAATTCTTGAGTCCTGCTCTCTCCCAAACGCTCTCTTTCCGAAACGCGCGCGCTCGCTGTCTCAAGTTCTCAAAAATTTTTCAAACATTTAATCATAGTTTCGGGCATCCAATATCAGTAGACTCGCACATGCGCAGCTCTATATAAATACACACAGACCTTGCGCTAAGTGGCTCATGCTCACGTTCTGGCGTTCGGTCTTATCGGTAGGCATACTTGTAACCTCGTACCTGCGGACAACGGTATGGCCACAGTTCAGAGGGTGCAGACGTCTTAGGGGGCTCCATAGTAAGGGACCGGGAATGTATAGGCTCAATTTGACTTATACATAATTTTTTACTTCGCGTCACTGAATTAGTTTTAAAGAAAAGTGTACTAATACATGCATACAATTTTATATTTTGGAAAACTTGTACCATGTGTTATCTTCAAAGGGTTTGTGTTATATTTTTAGAAAAGACACTCATCTGTAATTAAAAAAATTCAACGTTTTTCTGTATTTCATCAGGTCTTTTCTTAATCAATTGTCTTATACATCTCGGAATTTGTCACAAATGGCCAATATGCTAATTGATATGAACCTAAAAACATTCGTATTTCATTATACTTAAATTATTTTGTGAATGCTGTAATATTAACATCACATTTTACGTCAGTATTTTTCAATTACATCTTTTTCTTCTAGACCTTTCAGTGACATTGTTTCCCCACCTGACCCTGTAATATACGTGTTATACGTATGTATAAAAAAATCATCTTCCTTCTGGTTTAAAATTTCGTGTACCGAAAATTGAAAAAAAGAACCTTTTGAAATCGAATTTAGTGCATTTACTATCATATTGGATGATAAAATGCTAATTTTCTCACTTGTACAACTCTTTAACGTCCATTCGGAATATAATGTTTGTAGTAATGTACTGTTAATATCGACCTAACCAACCAAAGGAACGAAAATCCACTTCTAACAGTCGGCACAGTTAAGGATTTAACATTCCGCAGTCCGTTAAGAACAATAGAAACAAATGGGTTGTAGGTAAAGATGGTGAATGAGTATACTTATTCCAAAAAATATTTCTTGTTTATATGATTTTTTCTTAATAAATGATATTATAAAAAATATTGAACGGTACACGGCCGATAACACATGGCTATCGCCTGTTTTAATTTTATTTCATTTTACGTCAAGAACAGTTTAAACCTGTGTGACCTGCGACGGAAAGAAGGGTATTCTGTGCACATTTCCTTAATTCTGGGATTCGTACCCTTAGACATATACAAGTTGAATTTTGAATACAGAAAGAAATTAGCGTTTTTGGCAAGATTTGATAAGAAAATAGTGCCAAACGAAATGAAAAATTTAAAACGGAATATACTTAGGTTAGCAGATATCTAAGAAATATCTTGCACGATTTTTTTGTTTCAATTTCGGCCTCAAGGATTGCAATATATGTCACGAAGAAATTATTGTTGGAGAATCTACTAAGGTATTTAAATAATTGGAGATAGATTAAAGAGGCAATGCATATTTGTACAAGTAAGATTCGTTTCTATTAACATGAGATTAGTACATCGAAAGCATAACATCACACAAGACAGGAAGGAGAAATTTGAAGTTGCGTTTGTTGTTGACGGATGCCACATGTACTGTTGAAGTAGATCAGCATCCGAGGAGTGATTCGACTGTTGTTGGGGCATGGCCTCGCGGATGCCCTTGCGGCCCGGGAGACGGTCGCGTGGTTCGCGTGTCCCAACACGTGATGGCGGAGGGCTGCGCCACGCCACGCCACGCCGCGCCGCGCCGCAGTCAGCTTCTCCTGCGCTGCGCTCATACGTTTCCAAGACACAGGTGGGTTGGAGAGCGAGAGGAGACGGGTGGGGCGGAGAGAAAGCGCAGCCCGGGACGGCGGGACGCACCGTACGAGATGCGAACGGCGACCCGCGGCCTGGGGCGCTCGCCGCAACGGCTCACAACCTGCAGCACCACTCTCCCAACGAGCAGAAGCGAGCGACGGCAGCAGGACGATGGGCGGAGGAGTGGCGTGATGAAGCGCCGGGCCGTCGACTGTATCAACTCGCCCGTCCGTGTACAGAGAGAACGGGATAGCGACGCCGACGACGGAGAGGGGCGATGCGAAGCCGAAAACGAGCGAGGGGAACTGGCGGTGGAGAGAGGCGGGGCAAGGGAGGAAGGGGGAAAGGAGGAGGACGTCGCCGCGCCGACGAGGATGGAGAAGCTGTGAACGCCTGTGTACTCGCTTGGCAAGAGCGCGAGCAAGAGCGAGCGCGCGAGCGAGCGAGAGGGAGAGGGTGCGGAGAGGGAAGGCGGCGGCCAGCAATAAGGCTTTTCAAGTGGGCAAGCTGCGGGGGCAGCTGGAAGTGGTGCGTGCGGTGGTGCACGTGTGTGCGGGAGCGCGGGCGGGGAGCACGGCAAGGGAATGGAAGCGGGTTCCGTCGCAGGCCGAGCGCGTCGTGCTTGCTGGGTGCGGAGGCCGCTGCCCCCGCCCATCCAGCGGTGCAGCAGCTCTCGATCGTTGCCTTGCCAGGCGCAGCATGTGTGAATGGACTAGGCACTAGGAGGCACCGTTTCTGGGTATGCATGTGTAGGAAGAGGGAAGGGATTGGGAGGAAAGTTGAAATGGAAATAGAGGTGGGAGCGGGCAGTTAGTTCCCTCGCATTTGCAATTCACTATTCATGAGGAGTCATCTTCCTATACAAATAATGCGAAGGTGGAACTTTTTTCTCAAAGGTAGCAAAAGCAACTAAAAGAACTCCACGGAAATTGCAAAAATATACGAATCAGATTAATTCTGGTATTTTTCGTACTCATAATTTTGTGATATACACTGTGTTCTCGTGTCCCAAGGATACATTTCTCTTTCTTCCGTTGGCTCGTGAAATTAGACTCCTCGTGGTTCTGTGAGCAAACGTTCTGCATCATGGGGGAGGGGCTATACGGGCATGGCGGTCAGTCCAACTCCTGGCCCTGATGATGGGAGCGAGCCAGGCCAGAAAAGGTAGGATCGCTCGCGGAACGTGGTCTGTTCTTAAAATACCGCTCCGGCATTCGCCTGAAATGAACGAATGGAAATCGCGGAAACGGGTGATCAGGGCAGCCTAGAATTCCCTGCCCGACAACGGCTTCGGGCACGCCCGAACTCAAACTAGGCCTTCAGTTCTACGAAAATTCAGTTATCAAGTGGCAATTACATTCGCGAACGCCTTTGGGAAGGATGGGCGGTCATTGACCGCTGCCTGAAGGTCCATGCCTATTTTGAAAAATCTACGAGCATTGTCGTTTTGAAACAATGTTGCACGTACCCCATATAACAGCTCATACTCCTGATCCATCAAGACTGAAAACAGAACGAATTGGTTGAAGTTGTGGACGTACTATGCACTAGTTCGGTGCATTAACACTACAATTAGATCATCATAGGGGGGTTCTCATCAAAATGGTTCTCTAAACCATTTTGCCACAAGTTGCTCATGTGCCGCTGTTGTACACACGAAACGTTAGCGGTCACCAAATTGACACTGACCGCAGATGTCGTTACCAAGATAGAAACAGAACTTATCACTGAACGCAGATGTGAGACATTCTTTCCTCCAGGTTTCTTGGCACCATTCAAGTCGTGAGGCTGAGGAGTGAAGGGAAGTCTGGCTAATGGAACTCGTGACGGTAAACAAGTTACGTAAAAATGATTGCAGATAATCCCAGCAAAAACTCGTGGTAGCTTCAAACTTGGATTTGACAATCATAAACAACTAGCAGAAACGGCATGTGAGATATTGTGTGATTCGCTACGGTCTCTCTGCCAATGCGACGGCCTTCGCGTGCATCCGTTCAAGAAGGAGTGTGCAAGTATTCGCATCTTTCTCAGGACAACGGTGCACTGCTGACTTTTCTCTTCCAACCTGTTCTGCAATTCTCTGGTATGACCATCCGCAATACAGAGATCCAACATTCGACCCCCTTCAAACTCGGTTAACTGCAATAGAGGAGTTCGTCTTCAGCTTATGGCTTAACTAGCGTACCCGTGTGGGAAATCTCGCGTGTTTAACCCCACCCTCTTTCCTATTTTTCCATTTTCATATTAAGACTGTAATATATCGTTTTCTTCAAGACCTTATCCTTCTTCACTCGTTCTATATGTATCCTTGTAATTAAAACAATACAATACACCCTGGTCAATACAATATATTCTTCTTTAACGTTATTACCGAGCAGAGAGGTACACCCGTGTAATCCAATGCCGTAGAATATCAAGTAATTAGTGCAATTTCACATACAGTTGCAGATTCTACAGGCTGTGAACAGGTGGGGTAGAATCGTGAAACGTCGAACCAGGAAAAATGTAATAGAATGTTCAAGATGATCCCATCCTGTAGATTACGGTGTCAGAAACGTTTCTTTAAGGCCCGTGGCCACGGTTTTTTTGTTTTTAAGCTCCTCAAACCTTTCGTTTAGGAGTTATTTAATGACACATATTAAAAAAAAGAATCAAGTGTTGCGGGTTGCGTTTCACATGAAAATTTAAATGCTTTTTTAAACATATCCTTCATATGTTTAAAGTCAATGTGCAATTCGTCACGTCTCCATGAAATTGTCTTTCTTTAGAGACCTCATTTATAAAGATTGGTTGCATGTGAGAGGCACACAAGATATGTATACTACTGAAATAATATAGGATGAGAATGATAATGATGATAATGATGATTGTCCGAACAAACCCTTTATATTGTACAGTAAACACTCGTTTACGCATTCAATGTGACCAAAATAAGAAATGTTCGTCTTATAAAATTCGTGTTATTCGATTATCCGGGACTCAAATTTTGTTCGTGTTTAGCGAGTTCATGCTACAAAGGCTTACTGTATAGTAAAATATGGTGCACACACTATTACACGTATACATTTCAATACATTTTAATAGATGTACATAAATACATATGTATGCATGCATGCATACTTACGCATACATACATACAAAAATGATTTGAGAACCACTGCAGTAGCGACTATAATCTAAACAATCATTGTGCCCCTAATGTACATTTTTTAGTGTTTCAACAATAAAAACTCAAGAAGATAGTGCATGTCCTTACGCATGCTTGTGACTGCTTTCCTGCTATCGGTTCATACGATGCCCTATTAGCTTCTTCAGAGTTTTTTTGCGAAAGCGGAACTACACTAACGGTGTCTGCGCGCTGCTTAGCAGTGTAGGTGACGCGGCTCCAACATGTGGAGATCCCAATGACGCAGAATTAGAAGCACATGAGCGCGCCATCGGCGGACGCCTTGAGCAAGAAGGTTCCGGTTGAGAGACCATCCCTACGTGTTCGCTTGTCGGCCCTTTATCTGCGAAAGGGTCGTCTGCCCGCGTGTACGTCTCCGTCTGGACCTCTTTTCCCTCCTTGTTTTTCTCATCACTTTTCTTTTTATTCTGTTCTCGTTTTCTCCTTTTTGCTTTTTATTTTCTTCCTCTTCTCTTCTGATCTTGCCCGCCCATTTGCTCTCCCTTATCCTGGCGTCTACTTAGTCCCCGGGAGTGCCCAGCCTTCGCTCCGTCCCAGGCCCCGATTAAGCAGTTAAGCAGGAACGAATGGAGCGGCCGCTCCAGAGTTCTCCCCCCCCACACACACACACACACAAATTCTATAAAATAACTCGAGGGAAACTCGAAACAAAAATCCGAGATAGAAAAATGAGAAGAAAAGATGGGAAACGTAGGCGAAAATGCAGATGTACCGGAAACCCTCATTAACACGAATTCCAAGGGATCGAAATTATCAGAGTTCGTGTTATCCGAGTATTATAATGTCCGTATTACCGTAATCCCTTGCCGAGACCGAAGTTTTGTTCGTGTTACGACGAAATTTGTGTTCAGCGAGTTCGCGCTAACGAGGGTTTACTGTTTTAGACTTTCTAGTGAAGACAATTTTGATTATGATTGAGTACAACCAGCTCAAATAATGAACAAAAACTCATATCAACAATTGGTGCTGTCCAGGAAAACCAAAGCTGTTGTTTTATGGGATATGTATATAATGACTTAGGAAGAGCTGCCGAAATTGAATTTATGACGAGAAATATTTACCATAATGTGAACATTAGAAACACATTAGGCGGAATGGCAGCTCTCCTCCCATTGAAGCAAGAAATTTAGTATATATCCTTTGAATTGGAAAAATGTTAATCTTTAGCATGCAAACAAATACTTGAGTTCATTCTCACTTTTCAAAAAGATCTAGTATTTTATACAGAAAATGGAACATTCATATGTGTCGCCAAAAATAGTATTTTGTTGCTTCAATATAATTATGTAAATATTTTAGTAACTGTCAAGTTTTTAATATTTTTCACGGAAATGTATATGTATTACTGTATTCTGTACAAAAGTGAGCGTTTCGCTGTCATCTACAGGACGAAAAAAATTTCGACTATTAATGGATCAAAATTATGTACAATTTTTATATCTGACATTTTTGTGTGTAATTAATGTTATGGCTCTCAATGCAGATTATTTAGTTTACATCGTGTTTCTTGTGATTTTATGTTGTTTATAAATTATTTATCTAATTTGAATATTTGTTGAAAACCTTGCTATGCTAACTTACCGGACCTGTGCGGCGCAGCGCGGCAGCCCACGCGGTTCTCGCTCGCCTGCCCCGGCTCGCCCTGCGCGCCCCTGCGAGGAAGCCAGGAACCGCCCAGTCACTCTTTTAGGCGGCTAAATATAGTTTCCACTGTTTTAGTTGCCCACCGTGAGGCAATAGCATAACTATCACTCTTTTTAAAGAAGTGTTGGATGTAGAGCTTGTTTCAAAACTCCTATCACTTGAGGCACCTAACTCGTGTTCGCATACGAATTCTTGTCAATTTACGTTCCATATTTGTGAAAGGAGATTTCGTTCGCTCATCGGAATATTTTCTCATGCGACACATTAAATGCACGCAAGATGAATACACGCACGCATGCATCCATTTTATATATATATATATATATATATATATATATATATATATATATATATATAATATGTATATTAATACATACATGCATTAATACCTACATTCACACATACGGGCACGCATTCTTAAAAGAGCATGCATGTTCACACGCACGTACAGTTGAATAGAAATGTTCCACATTTGTTTTTTAAGAAAAGTAGGGGGTCAATTGATTTTTGCTCCCAAAATACAATTCAAATATTCCTCTTTCAGAAAAAATGTTCATCTAATATGTTTCGGCATTTCAAATATTTGTTATGAAATTTTAGAAAGTAATGTCAACTCTGACCTTCCCTGTATTTTGATTTTGTTGAGTGCTAATGTTGATTTTAGTTAAAGATGGTAACGTTATTGTAAATAGGATATCGTCTTTGTTTTATTGGTAATTATTAATACAGAGAAACAATTGTAAGTCATATTGTTTGTTATTGTTCGTGGAAATGCACGTATTTTCTGCTTGTGTGAGAATACATAGTCTTTTTTTTACTTTTTGATTTTGCCACAAATTAGTAATCGTATTTTCAAAAATCGTTTTCCACCTGTGAAGTAGAAGATAATGTTTAAAGTGTAGTTAAAATAAATACACGAGACGTTGATATCGATTTAGTTGTTGAAATTTTCAAGTCCACTCCTTGAAATGTATAATCAGATAGGAATAGCAACAACAAGAGAGTATCGATTGTGAATATTGTAATGATGATTTCATCTTTTTCAGTTCTAATCCAGGGAATATACATATAAATGTGAAACAAAAGATACTGTTTAAAATTATCAAGCTAATCTATGATCCCCCACCTCTACTAAAGATAAGGGGAAAGGAGGAAATCTCCCAAGTTATCCTGACGACGCAAATCAGAAAATAGGTACCTGAGTGGGAAAGACCGGCTAGAAAGACGAGTTCGTTTGTGTTTTGATAAGGATAAAGATCGCACTGACACTAAAAATTACAATAGTAAATACTCCTTAAATGTCTCAATCAAGAACGAAGGTGGATTAACGCTGTAGAAAAAAAAATCAGAATGATGTAATGGACAGGTGAAAAAATACTAAGTTCAGATGGTAAAGTAAAGAAGTCTCCCCTTAAGTGTGCTGAATATGAAATTAAATCCCAATATCCTAAATATTTCAGTAATTAGATAGAAACCTTATTTTACAAGTGAACTATATCCTATCTACTCGACTGTCTGGGAGACGCCGCGTACAAGGCACTTATGCCAACGTTTCGGCCGTCATGACTTGACCTTCCTCAGGGCGAATTTTCTTATACTACTACTACTACTACTACTACTACTACTACTACTACTACTACTACTACTACTACTACTACTACTACTACTACTACTACTACTAATTCTGCTAGTATTACTAGTAATACTAGTTTACTAGTACTGCTAGTACTGCTAGTATTGCTGGTACTGCTAGTATTGCTGGTACTGCTAGTACTGCTAGTATTGCTAGTACTGCTAATATTGCTAGTACTGCTAGTATTGCTAGTACTGCTAGTATTGCTAGGACTGCTAGTATTGCTAGTACTGCTAGTATTGCTAGTACTACTAGTATTGCTAGTACTGCTAGTGTTGCTAGTACTGCTAGTGTTGCTAGTACTACTAGTGTTGCTAGTATTGCTAGTGTTGCTAGTACTGCTAGTGTTGCTAGTATTGCTAGTGTTGCTAGTATTGCTAGTACTACTAGTATTGCTAGTACTGCTAGTGTTGCTAGTACTGCTAGTGTTGCTAGTACTACTAGTGTTGCTAGTATTGCTAGTGTTGCTAGTATTGCTAGTGTTGTTAGTACTGCTAGTGTTGCTAGTATTGCTAGTGTTGCTAGTACTGCTAGTGTTGCTAGTACTGCTAGTGTTGCTAGTATTGCTAGTGTTGCTAGTACTGCTAGTGTTGCTAGTACTGCTAGTGTTGCTAGTACTGCTAGTGTTGCTAGTACTGCTAGTGTTGCTAGTACTGCTAGTGTTGCTGGTACTGCTAGTGTTGCTAGTACTGCTAGTGTTGCTGGTACTGCTAGTGTTGCTGGTACTGCTAGTGTTGCTGGTACTGCTAGTGTTGCTGGTACTGCTAGTGTTGCTGGTACTGCTAGTGTTGCTGGTACTGCTAGTGTTGCTGGTACTGCTAGTGTTGCTGGTACTGCTAGTGTTGCTGGTACTGGTAGTGTTGCTGGTACTGCTAGTGTTGCTGGTACTGCTAGTGTTGCTGGTACTGCTAGTGTTGCTGGTACTGCTAGTGTTGCTGGTACTGCTAGTGTTGCTGGTACTGCTAGTGTTGCTGGTACTGCTAGTGTTGCTGGTACTGGTAGTGTTGCTGGTACTGGTAGTGTTGCTGGTACTGGTAGTGTTGCTGGTACTGGTAGTGTTGCTGGTACTGGTAGTGTTGCTGGTACTGGTGTTGCTGGTACTGTTGCTGGTACTGGTAGTGTTGCTGGTACTGCTAGTGTTGCTGGTACTGCTAGTGTTGTAGAGTCGTAGGTTTCCGCGGCCGGAGTCGTTGAAATCTTGGCTGTCGGGATTAGCCGCGTCATGGGCGATGGAGCTGACGTTTCGGCCATCTTGCTGTAGGCAGTATGGCTCTGAAGAAGGAGCCAGAGCAAGATGGCCGAAACGTCAGCTCCATCGACCATGGCGCGGTAATCCCGGACTTGCTTCAAGATTTCTACTGCTTAGTATTGCTAGTACTGCTAGTGTTGCTAGTACTGCTGCTAGTACTGCTGCTAGTACTGCTGCTAATGCTGCTGAGTAGTGAGTACTGCTGCCAGTGTAGTGCTGCTGCCAGTAGTTAGTACTGCTGCCAGTGGTAGTAGTACTGCTGCCAGTGGTAATTACGCTGCTGCCGTCCTGCTGCCCATTAGGTGGTACTGCTGTAGTAGTAATTACTGCTGCCAGTAGTAGTAGTACTGCTGCCAGTAGTAGTAGTACTGCTGCCAGTATGGTAGTAGTGCCAGTAGTGAGTAGTACTGCTGCCAGTAGTAGTAGTACTGCTGCCAGTAGTAGTAGTAGTAGTACTGCTGCTAGTGGTACTGCTGCCAGTAGTAGTACTGCTGCCAGTAGTAGTGACTGCTGCCAGTACTGCTGCCAGTAGTAGTAGTACTGCTGCCAGTAGTGAGTAATTGCTGCTGCCGGTAGTGGTACTGCTGTGCCAGTAGTAGTGGTATTACTGCTGCCAGTAGTAGTAGTAATGCTGCTGCCAGTGGTAGTAGTAGTAGTAGTAGTAGTAGTAGTACTGCTGCCAGTGGTAATGGTATTACTGCTGCCAGTAGTAGTAGTAGTACTGCTTAACCAGTAGTAATTGCTGCTAGTACTGCTGCCAGTAGTAGTAGTACTGCTGCCGGTAGTAGTAGTGTACTGCTGCCAGTAGTGGTAGTAGTATGCTGCCAGTAGTATTACTGCTGCCAGTAGTAGTAGTGGTACTGCTGCCCACTGCTGCCAGTAGTAGTAGTAGTACTGCTGCCAGTAGTAGTAGTAGCTGCCGGTGGTAGCTGCCAGTAGTGAGTAGTAGTACTGCTGCCCAGTGGTAGTAGTAGTGCTGCTGCTGCCAGTGAGTAATGAGTGGTAGTGCTGCCGAGTAGTAAGTACTGCTGCCAGTAGTAGTGTGGTGGTACTGCTGCCAGTATGTAGTAGTAGTAGTAGCTAGTAGTAGTAGTGGTAATTGCTGCTGCCAGTAGTAGTAGTAGTAGTACTGCTGCTTGCCAGTAGTAGTAGTAGTAGTACTGCTGCCAGTGTAGTATTGTGAGTAGTAGTGGTAGTTTACTGCTGCCAGTAGTAGTAATGGTAATTGCTGCTGCCAGTAGTAGTAGTAGTAGTACTGCCTGCCGTAGTAGTAGTAGTAGTACTGCTGCCAGTAGTAGTATTAGTAGTAATTGCTGCTGCCAGTACTGCCAGTAGTAGTAGTAGTAGTAGTACTGCTGCCAGTAGTAGTAGTAGTAATTAGTACTGCTGCCAGTGGTAGTGAAGTAGTACTGCTGCCAGTAGTAGTAATGTAGTACTGCTGCCAGTAGTAGTAGTAGTAGTACTGCTGCCAGTAGTAGTAGTAGTACTGCTGCCAGTAGTAGTAGTAGTAGTAGTACTGCTGCCAGTAGTAGTAGTAGTACTGCTGCCAGTAGTAGTGTAGTAGTACTGCTGCCAGTAGTAGTAGTAGTAGTAGTAGTATTGCTGCCAGTAGTAGTAGTAGTAGTAGTGGTACTGCTGCCAGTAGTAGTGAGTAGTACTGCTGCCAGTAGTAGTGGTAGTATTGCTGCCAGTGCTAGTAGTAGTAGTAGTAGTAGTAGTAGTAGTATTGCTTTTGCCAGTAAGTACTAACTAATGCTAATAATAATAATAATAATAATAATAAATAATAATAATAATAATAATAATAATTAATAATCATAATAATAATAATCATAATAATAATAATAATAATAATAATAATAATCATAATCATAATAATAATAATCATAATCATAATAATAATAATCATAATAATAATAATAATAATAATAATAATAATAATAATAATAATCATAATAATGTGTGTGTTTGTTATAACGGAATTGCTAACTCAGATGAATTTAATTATGTTGGGCAGTAATTCTCAAGTTCTTTGATTTAAATATAAATCTTACTGGTGGGTGCAGTAGATACATTATGGAGTTTTTTGTTGATGAGTAAGTTAATCGAAATCATATTCCTTAAAAATAATGCTAAAATCTTCCATTTACGAAATGCAGATCCTAAACTACACATTGCATGAAATCTTAAAATCTCGAAATTATTGAAAAATAATCATTTAATATGGTTCAGGAAACTTTTATTCATCATTTTTTTTCAGGCATTTTATAATCACCGGAGTAGTCTATCCATTTTATGTACCTCCTCGCTCTTCATCTCCTTTTCTCTTCCTGTCCTCTTCTTATAATTAACGCGTCAAAGAAAAAAAACTGTTCTACAACCTTCGATAAATCTCTTCTAAAACTAAATAGTAGTCGTATTTGTTTTTGAAAATGGTCGGATTCGACAATATAAAAAATATTTTTGTGTTTTGTCGTTTCATAAATCTGTTGGCTATTAGTGGAACAAGGCGCCAAATAAATGCTATCACGTTGTTTCATTATCGTTATTACTCTTATCTCAATATTATAGAAAAATGTCTTAATATACTTTCAGAGGATTTCCCGATTGAAGTAATGATTTGGAGAGGAACTTTTGTGTCTAAATCTTCAAAGAGAAAGTCGCTCACTTTCACTTACATTAGCAGTCATTAGCCTTTCAGGAAATGATTTACAGTGGCGAAAATTTGCCCGGCTTGTTATTTTGCATTTCTTATCCATTTAATTAATTCTTTAAAATAAATTCGAAGTACCTCTGTTGCATGTGAAAGTTCATTTGGAAAACTTGTACCCGAACAGTCTTTACCCAAATCGAATATAGTAAGTTATAAAATTGCCAGCACTGTCGGCGAATGTACTAGTCCAAAGCAGTCAGAGGTGGGTGAACGTTTTGTAGACTTTTCTTTCTTATGATTTTGTGATTGATTTTTTCGTGTTTCCGGGCGCGTCAACTGCTTAGGTTATTAGTCCGGTGAGTGTAGTGCATGTTTTTTTCTCGGAAGATGGCGGTGATCTTCCCCCGCTGGATGGCGAGATCCGGCGCCGACCTACCGTCGGCTAGTGGGGTTTCCCCCTAACCAGGACTCTCCCACCAACGGGGCACCGCCCCAGTCGGGACAAGCTCTAATCTCCCGACCGGTCTCCCGGAATATGTGGTAGTGTAGTGCATGTTAGTGTAAGTGTGTGAGCAAGGGGAGAGGATAGGGCAAGGAAGAGGAAGGACAGATCGCGCCCGGTCCGTGGCGCGTTTGGTAGGGTACTACCGATCAGAGCAGCCGGCCGCTAGACTTCTCCTCCAGACAGCAGCTGAATTCGACCTACCTGAAAAGCTAGTGTCGAAAATCCTGCCGCCCTCAGGACTCGAACCTAGGACCTCCCGGTTAAAGGCGCTGCAGTGACATCAGTTGATGCACTGAGCTACCGCTGCTGCTGTTATTACTGCTACCGGTACGATTTTGTGCTATTGGCATATTTTGTACTGGGTTCTGTCAAATTTAAGTAGTACGTGCTTCTTGTTATTGGTTTTTGCTGGCCAACCAGTCTACGTCGCCCTTCTTGAATCATTTATCGACAATGTTCTAAAGTAATATTGCGGCGCATACTCTGGCGTGGCTGGTTCGCGCTGGTGGTAAATCTATCACTGGCGCTACGTGGCGGCGACAGATTTACAACTTAGTAACTAGTTGTGACAATCAGGCGTGCTAGTAGGGAGCAACGCAAACTTCAGTTATGTTAATAGGTGTGGGCAGCCTAAAACAACAAGGAGGGCAACAACATTTCTGGGACCCTGGGGACCCCCGTTTTCTATTAAACTTTATCTTCTTTTAACGAATTTATCAGGAAATAAATAAAACATAGTAGAAGGAGAATAAAATTATAACTAAAATTAGACAATTAATTAGTACAATTTATTTTATGTTGAACCATTTAGAGGTTGCCAGATGGTTTGGAGAGCTTTCTCTCCAAATATCCATTAACTTCCCCAAATCGTCAGCTTCAAAAAGGGGATAATAAGGAATTGATAATATTACGGAAATAAATATTTTATTACATAAGGCTTCAGGGCCCCTTTCGAAATTTTCAGGAGGGCCACGGCCCCCTAGCCCCTCTGCGCGCACGCCTATGCAAACTAACTTTCAATTGTGTTCTGAATGTATTCGCTTGCCCTGGTGATGTGCTGACGTTTCTGCAAGAAACGAAATATTAGTACTACTAAATTATGAAATGAAATAATGAAACCGAAAATGGGCTACGTAAAGTGAAGTAGAAATGGCGAAATAAAATTATTTTTTGATTCCACTCTTCAGGCACAAGGAAAGGAAAGGAAAGGAGAAACGAAGGACAGAAATGACCTAAGACGTGGTGAGGTGATGAAGATGACGAGAAGAGACCTGGAAAAATTATATACACTGAAGGACACCGGCATTCAAGAATCAAGTTTGAAAAGTCGTATGAGTTGAAGGGGCGTGATGCACACTCAGAAACGGGCAGAACAATAGAATCATGTTGAAATCACCCATCTCTGATGAATAATTAGAAAAGGCAACCCAAGTGACGAAACGCATAATGTATGTCGGCCGAAAACGTAGTTCTGTGAGATGTCTGCCGCTTCATCCAGAACACGTGTTTCTTGCGTGATTCATTCTCTTTTCAATGAGTCCTGAGAATTCCTGTTCTTCGCGATACGACACAATGGCATGACAGCGTTCTTGCTTTACTTTCTATTTTCCTTGCAAATGAGTTTAATCCAAAGTGAAAGAGAATGTCACGTGAAAATAGTCCAAAGTGATTGAGTATCCTTTAGAAGAGAATGACGGGGCGTAATATTGCCCGGGTTTGTATGCAGGATATCTCGTATGCCACTTCGTCTTTACACAAAAACTACTGTGGGCTCGCAAGTTTGAAGGGCTCCTGAATTCTTGAAGCATAAAAAGCAGGAAAGTCCATTCATATTGTTCGGAAGAGCTGCGAAGAGATGCGTATGGAAGGCGTATGGGCGGCCGTGCTGGCTGAGCGGGGCCTTCGATCGGGAGGGGCCAAGACTGGGCAGGCGCATAAGCACGTAGGTAGACGGACCAGACGCACGAGTGGAAGCGGGAGCGGGAGCAAGAGCGGGAGCAAGAGCAGGAGCAAGAGCGGGAGGAGGGCCAGGGCCGACCGAGGAGTGCGATGGCGTAGGGTCGCCGGGAAAGGCTACGGCCAGGGGCGGGGCGGGGCGGGGCGAGGGCGCGGGCGGGCGCAAGCGCAGGCGCGGGTTGCGCACGGGGAGGGGACCTGACACGCGAGCGAGAAGCTCCCCTCGCCCTGGCTTGGGCTGCGCGGTCGTTGACCTTGCCTTGCCGTGCCGCCCATTGTGCTGTGCGCTAGCGCGGGAGTCGCTTGCGGGGCGCGGGGCGCGGAGGCCACGGGGAGGAGGGGAGATCGCGCGGTGAGTCAGTGATGGTCGGCGCGGGCGTCGCGAGCGGAGGCGACAGACGGACGGGCGCCCCGCCGCGTGCAGCCGCACGGCTTCCCGGAACTCGCCGTTCGCTGCTCCGCTCCCCGCTCCTCGCTCCCCGCCCCCCGCTCCCGCTCCTCTCCTCACCGCGTCACCCACAAAAACAATCCCCCACACGCCGCTGGCCCCCGCAACAGTGTCATTAGCATTAAAACTTAACAATTTTCCTTTGTGCGTCTCAAGAGACGTTAATATGTACATTAGATAAGTCCTTCGTGATTTAATGCGCTGTGGGCATTTGTGACTGCTTTGCGCTGTGGGCATTTGTGCACAAGTGCCTTGATATCCCAATTTTTTCCAATTTTAATAACGATTGAGTCAAAAAGGGTGCGTGTCCGTAAACTCTGTGATCTCGCTATTGTTATATATCATTTCATGAATAGTTTGTGAGTTTTAACAAAACATTTTACTTATGGAAGTGAGAGCTAAAAGGTTTTAAAGTGAAAACACATTGGAGGATTGCTATCCTAATAACAAATTTTGTTGCATGTCATTGGGATCCGTACGTTGATTTTGTTGCCAATTCGTTCGGCAGGAAGGCAAACTTTCTTTATTGATATGGGTCTTAAAAGATGTTATGAAATGAACATTATGTGCTGCCATTCTATCAGTTTCACGAAAAGAGTTTTGTGATAAAATATCAGTAGTTCACAAATTGCAACAGAATGAGGGGAGACCGGGGATAGTTGTGGCGATGTTCGTCAGCTATGCATCTTCAGTAATGACCGTTACACGTAATCATTTGAAGCACAATGCCAGAGAGCAGTCATTGTAAGGTAATCAAGGAAAAGGTCTCCTTCATGAACATTTTAACGAATGCAAATACGGTCTCTTGGTCAACCTTAAGCAACATATTCTCGAATGTTTGAGAACCACTTTTTCCATTCCTGGCGGTAGAGGTCAAAAGCAAAAAAGTAATGGAATTATTGATTAATTTACTTTAAGAATTGCAATTAAATTCGGAATCGTTCCGATCTTTCTTAATACTACGACATATTGTGACATTATTGTCATGCTTTGCAAATGCAATATAACGAAGACGAAGCAGGAAAAAAGATGGTTTTGAGGAAACAACATTAAATTCACAGGAAAATGCTGATAATGTTAATGCCTATAACTATTTTCAAAAGTTTAGTAATGTCTATGTATTTTTTCTTTCTCTTGTAAATATTGAAACCCTAGATGACTTCAATATTTTTTGAAGAAAAAGACGAAGAAAACGATACACTTTTTCTAAAAAACCATAATTATATACTGCAGAAGAAGAAGAAGAAGAAGAAGAAGAAGAAGAAGAAGGTGTTGCGGAAAGGTGAGGAGAAAACGGTGGATGGAAAAAGAAACGCTGGGAGAATGGGAGAAGGGAGGAGAGAGGAGAGAAAAGAAAGTGGAGTAGGTGGGAGAATGCATAACAAGAGTCGAAAGAGAAGAGATTAATACTAAGAGATACATAAAGAAAAAGAGTGGAAACGAAAATGAGGTGTAGGAAACGGACATATTGATCATGGGTTGCAACAGTAACAGAACTCAAAAATACGAGTGTTCAATTATGAATTTTTTATAACATTTTATAATAATTATTAGTAACAGGACTCGTATGAAGCATTTCCGGAACTCTTTCTCTATAATCCATCATTTACAAAGGCGTGCACCGAGGAAAGTAGGGGGGCCTGCCCTCCCCTAAAAGTTTTGAAAGAGGTCGCGTAAACTTACGGAATGCAACATTTTATTTTCATAAATATGTTAAATCACTGGTAAAGAGACTAACTTTTCAAGTTAACAAAAATGGGAAATGGATCGATATATTAGTCTATCCGTATATTGTTATTGTATCTATTTTTCAGCATGTATTATTGCTTTGCTGCTTAGGGATATAAATTTTAAAACGTATCGGAGTTTTACTTAGTTGTAAAAGTCAGCACTTGCTGACTTTCTATTTGTTTTAATAATTATAGTGAGTTTTTATTTAACGGACGAAATCGACGCATTAACTTGAAATTTTACTATGTACCCTGGAAAAGTGGCCAAATTAGACTCTATTTTCACAAGAAAACCCCCAAAATGCGCCATAAAATCTAAAAAAATAAAAACTGCTAAAACTATCGAAAAACTATCCCGGACAAAATACGCCCAATTCGGAGATGATCTCTACAACCCCCCCCTCAATACTGAATATGATATAATTAAACCACAAAACAACACAAAAGTTTTAATATTGGTTAAAACGTAGTCCCTGAGCTAGCTTTCGAGAAAACTTTTTCCTTGTTTTCAGTGGTGTATACAACAATACCCAAGTAACGTGGATCACACTCGAAAACAATGTTTGATAACAAAACCAGTTTGGAGTCTACCGTCTTAAGAAAAGATCCCACTGAAGATGATGAGGGAGGAAGGTTCCTGAAAACTAGCCCTGAGACTGTTTTAAATATCTGTTTAGCGTGTGATACTGCATTGCAACCGCCGGCAAAAACTTAAAACTAGTTTATCTGACAACTTCATTTTTCGAATTATTAGCGTTATTGTATTACATTAATCAAGAAAATCTTTTACCGAAACGTAGGCATTTAATAAATGTCGATTATTTTTATTGAACTATTAACTATTGACAATTCATTTTTAAATATTTATAACAACTCACGAAACCGTTTAGTAATGCTTACTTCGTAATGTAGCTATTATTGAGTGAGTGATTCCTGCATTTCATTTGTCAGCGAAAATTTTAATCACGAGTATCTCATAACTTAATTTTGACTTTCTCATACACTACCACGTAGTAAGACAGTTACGTAATGCTACAGACAAGTGCCGATATTTTTGAAAGAAAAACACTTTTTGTGAGCCCCGAGATCAAAAACGAGGATTTACCTTTCTCGTGTACACAAGAAAATTATTTTCTACGTATAAGTGTAGAAAGAATTCACGTTTTGTGAAGTCTGGTACCAAAGGAAGTTTTTTTTAACAAAACGTCTGTTTCTAATTCTGTCTCCGTCCGTCCGTGAACAATGACGCCTAAGCTGAAAAGATTTTCACCAAAATGGAAATTCTCTGGTTGATATGGATTACATTGCGGCCTCTTAAATTAGAAGCGTATCTTTAGATATTCGAGGGAACTTTACATGAGGTACCTAGGACAAACTACGCTTATAAAAATGACGCAAGCCCGATTTTCAGTAAAACATCTGAATTTTCTCAAATTACATGAGCTAACTTTTTTTGGAATCCTTTCTACAACCTTTGAAGATAGATGTTTTCTTAGTGAAATTCATTCTTCAAAATTAGATCTTTAAATAATGTCATGTACAATTTTTTTAAAAATAAGTATCGTTTTCCCGTAATATTAAGCAAAATTGTGAAGAAAAAAAAACGTAAACAAGATAATCCGTAAACAGCGTGAATTTTTAAATTTGTTTTCGAATAGAACAAAGTTTGACAACTATGATTTGGTATAGGTCTAATTTTCATTCAAACGTCTGAAATATCCAAATTCGCTAAGATCCACTTTTTTCGAACCTGTCTCACATCTTCAATATTGAAGCTACAGATTTCTTTCTTAATGCAATTTATTCATCAATCGTAAAATTTTGCATCGTTTCATATAAATCTTTTCCAAAATATTTGTAGTTTTCTGAATTTTGACTGAAAAAATACAAATATTTGATTGAGTTATTTCGCCTATTGTCATGCCGCATGTACCGACTTAATTATCATGCCTGGCGCGTCAACGCTTACGACACAGCTGACAGCATGCAACAGCAAGGAATCCAGGAAGAGGCCGTCCGCTATTAAATATTATAGTTCGTTTGCATTTTGCGTTCTGGAACAGCAATTTTTTTCTATTTTTGGTATGTAAAGAATTGTTTTGTAAATGCTATACTATGTTATTGCCAACATTCAAGAAAATTGTTTCTGTTAAAATATTGTGTTATACGAGCGTATTGTATTTGTTCTTGAGCAGTGTGCGTGTTAAGTTTTGGCAAACCATGTTGTGTGCTTTTGTTCAGCAGCACTTTTCCGCTGCACGCCACTAGTAGCGTAGTAATACCAGTTTTTTCTCACACGCTGAGATAAGCGCCAGCGTCTTGAACTGTCATTCACAGCGCTCGTGCTAGAATAACGTTCTATACAATATTTTTTTTGTTTAAATTTTGTATAAGAATAGAGTACAATACACGAAACAATGGCAGAAAGCCATTTTCTTTTAAAATTTTGAATTTTCGAAATTTAAAGATGCATATTTTTTTGACTTGAACTTTTGGGAATTTTTCAAATGAAGGCTGCATTTTTTGTAGGATTCAAGTTGAAAAATTATAATATTACGTAATCTTTTCTGATAATATGGGAAGGTAGATGATATTGTAGCACCTCATTCGAGTTGTACCAGTTTTGCAGTCTCTGACCGATATGAAGAAAGCGAAAAAATGTATGATATTCAACAATAATTACAAGAAATGAAAATATTCTAGGAAAATACCGGTATTATTCCACGAAAAATAATATTATTGTACTAACATACCACCATGGTTGGGGAAAATGCTTTACGTTTAGTATTTATTATTTCGCAAAAATATTTTATAAATAAGTATTTAAATACATACAAAAATACATTAGAACCTATGTGCTAATACATATTTATTTAAAATACTTCAAATACTAAAAATACTGTAAATATATAATAATTTTGTATTGTACATTTTCAATTGCAACAATATATTGTAATTGTCAATTACAGTAAATTAGTAATTGACAATCATACAAATTTCTGAACAATAACTATTGTAATGTATTGTAAAAATATATATAAACATTTTCAAATATAAAATGATGTCAAAAATATGTCTAACACAAAGAAATGGAATTTCTTTTTAAAACGATTAATTTTTTAAACAAATCATCAGACACTAAACGCCTAGTTGGTGAATGTATAAAACTGCAAATGAAAACAGCCATTCAGCTGGCTTGGATGAACATGAACTAGTGTTATAATGAATAAACGCTTTTCTTTTTCCTATCGGATAATTGTCCAGCATTTTTAATGATTTACATTTATCGTTTAAAAATGAAATGAATCCAGATTCAACAGCTAAAAGGAGGTTTTATTTTTGTTTCAATGAGGCGCATTCGCTAGCGAAATCAAACAAAAAGAAAATATCCTCGTACTCAACTATCTTATTCTTCTTCGTCTGTATTTAAAGTATTTTAAGTTTTTAAAAATACACCTACTGCATGTATTTACACACACACACACACACACACACACACACACATACTTTAAATACAGACGAAGAAGAATAAGATAGTTGAGTACGAGGATAGTTTCTTTTTGTTTGATTTCGCTAGCGAATGCGCCTCATATATATATATATATATATATATATATATATATATATATATATATATATATATATATATATATATACACACAATACATGCCCAAAAAACTCAAAAATACAGTTTTCAAATACAAAATGTATGTAAAATACGTATTTCAAATACATTTAAATACTTCCCAACCCTGCATACCGATATTATTCCGCTAAAATAACAGCATTTTCCCACGAAAATACCCTAATTCCTTAGATGTGTTATATTGGTGTAGATGTTAAAAAAGTAAAAATCCAAAGGAATACATTATTTTAAATACTATATCGACATTTCATTTCAAGGCATTTAGGAACCGGTACGGTACCTTTGGCGCTGCAGTAAACGCCGCTTCACGCCGCGGCTGAAGCTTGTGGCGAGAAGACCGCTGCACAGCAAGCGGTGCGCTGTGATCTACAGACACCCAAACAAGGCGAGAGTCGCGTTAAATGTCAAACTGCAATAATGATTCAATGTTGAATTGACGATCTTGCAGTGTTACCCTCGCATGAGTCACGCGCATACTTGACACAGTTTGAGAGGCAACTTCCTGCATATTTTCCCTTAACGACAAAAGTAAAACATTTTTTCACGCAGTATATGAGTTTGTAAATAAGTATACGAGTTTGAAAATTAAAATTTTAAAGAAGATAAAAGGAGATACATTAATAAATTTAGTCGAAATTTTTTGATTCAGAATCGAGGTTAATATCCCTGAAATCAGACCACCACGAATTTCGATTTAGTTCTCTGAGCTAGTGTGTTAGAACGGCGGACCTCGAATGAACACATTCCTACTTGATCTCATAGACATGCAGTGTCGTAGAATCTGGAGACCGGAATTCGCAAAAGGAAATTTAGCGACGCAGATATAACAAAAAATAATAATTTTGCGATAATAAATTTAGTTTGAAGTACATGATTGATTGTTTCCGGGCACGTCAACTCTGGTCATTAGTGCCTTTAAGTAATGAATATTTTATCTCGGGAATCGGCGGTGTTTCTTTCCTCTCACTGAATGGTAGATCCGGCACCGACCTACACTGTGGATTGTGGAGGATTTCCCTTCGAGGTATCTTCCCCGGCGGGGCTTTGCCCGAGACGAGCCGAGCTCGCGACTGGACAAGTGTGCAGGCGCATAGGTAGGGGCATAGGTGCGCGGCACCGAGGCCTCGGGAGCCAAGTGCCCCAAACTAGGACACCTGCCGACCCCCAATGAAGATGGCTATGGCGGCGAGGGACCCTATGAGTGTAGATACGCCTCGGCAAGTGTGGTAGTGTAGTGAATGTAAGTGTAAGTGTAACGGGGTAGGAGAGGACAAGGAAGAGAAAGAAAAGATCGGGCGCGTGGTGTGTGGAAAATGAAAGATCGTGGGCCGTTTATTTGGGTACTGGTCCGGCATTCGCCTGGTGTTTGATCGAAAAAAAAGCAGGAAAACTACAGATCAGAGCAGCTGGACGCTAGAATTCTCCTCCTGACAGAGAATGAATTTGATTTAGCTCTTTAGCGAGTGTCGAAAATCCGCCACCGTGGTGACGCAAACCATAGGACCAAAGCCACAGCGGAGTCAGCGTCAATGTTGGCTCTGAGCTTTGAAGAGCCGATTCCTTTGTTTCGAGAAGTAGCCACAAAGTCATCGGACGATGGTCAGCTGTTGGCCATCGCGAACAAAAGGATGGCGAGTGCGTAGGTCCGCGCTGGCACTGGCGGTGGCGGTGGCGGTGGCGGTGCTTGTGTTTGTGGTGGGCGGCGCGACGTCCGCGGGACTCGCGCCTTCTCGCGTCGCCCACGGTGGACCTTGGCTACGCCGCGCCGCGCCGCCTTCCCGCGTCGCTTCCCGCACAGCGTTCCCGCCAAAAGACGAGACGTCCCGTCGCAGGAGCTCGAGCATAGGGAGGGTGCGGGAGCGGTGCTCTTGGGGAAGTGGCGGGAGAGTTGCGCGCGCGCTCGTTGCCGCCACCGCCACCGCCACCGCCACCGCCCTGTCCGCGGACGGACCTCGCAGTCGTTCGTTTACGCTCGCCGCCGAACCACCGACCCGCTCTAGAAGTAAGTACTCGCCAACGACATCACGAAGTCGTGAAAGACGAATCGTCTTCTTGGTGACATACTTCATCATGGAATGTTCCAAAGTTTAATATTCTCTGCTATCCTTATTTACTGTAGATAGTCAAGCCGTAACATATCATTCCATACACATTTATCGATTCATTTGAAGGTTCCACTTTTCACGACGTCTCACAGGTCAGATTTACGTGCTACTCAAGGTGTCAATTCAATTTCTTAATAAATGGAAAATGGATTTGCGCAAAATCAAAAAATTACAAATTTGATTTTACACTTTTATAATTGAAATGAAATGATTTCGCACATGCCCGTTGGCTAAGAAATTCAATTGGCGCCTGAAGAAGCACGTGAATCTGACGTGGGAGACGTCATGAAAAGTCAAGGCCTTCGAATGAATCAATAAATGAAAATGGAATGATATGTTATGGTTTGATTTTCTTAAATAAGAATGCCATATTATATGTCGTATTGAAGAAAATCATCTCTGCTTATTTACATAACGAGATTCTAATATATTGGAAAATTAAATTTGAGTAAACACTCAATCTTATGAGACGCTTGTTCTTCAGTATCTAACATAATATATTTTCGTTGTAGTTTCTGCTGTGAAATATTCAAATGCTTCTATTTTATCACGTTATAATCTTGTGAAATACTTGTATATCATCTCGATTATTTCCATCTGGAAGAATTCAAACCCGAAAATTATCATTACAGTGAAAAAACGAATTACTATCCAGCAGTAAAAATAATAATAATAAAATTAATAATTATTAATAATAATAATATGAAAGTAATCATAATAACGATGACTAATGATAACGTTGATTCCCTACCTATATATTCACTGACCGAAGAATGGGCAACCTCAAAGGGATATCAACCTTCATTTTTAACACTTCAAGTGTAGAACATCAATGAGACAGGGTCAGTGTCAAACCGCGCCCGCGCGAACTTGATGCCCGCCTAGAAGCCTGGGCCACTTCCCCGACTTCTCTCTCGTATCCCCTCTGGATCCGGAAGGGGTGGGCACGCGCAATCTGAAGCGGCGCGAGGCGTGGAATAGTGGCTACATTCAAAAATATATTTGCCAGATTTGCTTATCAAAAACAGAAAATTGAATTATATTTTTTACTATTTCAGGTTTATGGAGGAGTTATATTTTAAATGGCACATTTGTTAAAATATTTGTAGATTTAATGCAGTGTATAAAATGGGAGATGATAAATTATTTAATGAACGATATATTCGCATGTACACATAACATTTGCAGTATGCTAACCACTAGTATAGTGGGTAATGTCTCTCAAGAGCACCTTAAGTACTTGTTCAAATAAACGTGTACCGTTGAATTCGTTTAGAGAATTTTAAAACTATTGGAAGGAGTTAATAATTTACCAGGAAAGAATATCGTATCCGTTTAAAGTTCTCTACGATACACCCGCATTGAAAGTGTTCGAAACAAATCAAGATCATTCTCAGGTGCTCCCCTACGCCACCTATCGATGCCATATCTCAATACGTTAAACAGCACGAAACATGTTTGTGGTGCTGGTAGTATATTTGTGTAGAGAAACACACCGTAAAGAGGGCATCCCCATTAAGGATAACTCTTTTAACTGAAACTGACATCGGAGATATGAAACGTGTACAGGTCTCTACAAATGCCACTATGTCGCATGGTAAACTGCTCTTCCGAAAAAAAAACATTTACTTTCCTACCTTGCTACATAAATTACTAGATCTGAATGACGCGAGATTTTCATGACTTTGACATTAACTCAAAGAAGTAGACGGGAGGCTCAGAATATCGTCGGTGCTCAAAAATCTCTGAAAGCTCAATAGAACTTAAAAAAACAACGGTTTTAACGGCAGCTGACCTGTTTATTTCTCAGCTAAAGACAGTTTTAACCCTATAAAATGGTGGCATTGTATATCTTTATTCTATTTTTAATGGCAAAATTATATTCTCAAACCATTTTCTCCACTTGTCTAAGAACTATTGACGTTTGAAAAAATCACTTCTTGTCCATCAATAATATTTGGATGATTAAAATTAAATGGCCCTCGTGGGTAATTCTTTAATGTTTGTTATTAAATATAAATTTTAAAATGTATAGTCTTGATCATTTGGGGATTAAAAGGTACATTTTATTAACACGTGCATTTCAAAATTTAATTTTTTTCATGCCTTCTCATCTTTCCCAATGAAAAAGGAGAACAAGTCTTGCTTGTGTGACCGGCATTTGAAATTCAACACTCCGAAGTTGTTTTTCATTTCGCCTTTCCTGCTTTCGGTGATTTGGTTTGAGTTGTAGGGGTGCGCGTGGACTTGAACTGCTGGAGGCGAAGGCTGCGCTCAGAGTTGAGTCATCTGCCAAAGAGTAAAGAGTACTCGTTCTTCCATCCGATTGCTACTACAGAAAACTGCGCCCGGATATATATATATATATATATATATATATATATATATATATATATATATATATTCTCAAACCATTTTCTCCACTTGTCTAAGAACTATTGACGTTTGAAAAAATCACTTCTTGTCCATCAATAATATTTGGATGATTAAAATTAAATGGCCCTCGTGGGTAATTCTTTAATGTTTGTTATTAAATATAAATTTTAAAATGGTGGATAAATTTCAATATATATATATATATATATATATATATATATATATATATATATATATATATATATATACACTGTGAAAGTCCAAAGAACAAAAGTCGGCCGTGCTTCCACCGTTTTCAATTTAATTTACCATAAAGGCATTAAAAACGAACATTTTATAATAACATGCCTTGGCCTCCTTTTGTGAAGGCAGGAAAGTACTTTGCATTGCATTCTTTCCACGATATTGTGGGAATTGAAAGACAAAGCCTAGATAATATTTTCTAGATTTTCGTTTCAATTCAACAATTTTCCACCTCCGTTGGGCACTTACAGTTTGTTTTCGATTGACTTTAAAAAAAAAAAAAAAAATTCTTTGTCCTTGTTTCCGCACCCTTTGCTTATAGTCTTCACTTATTCCTCTTTATCTTTTTTGTTCGTTTTTAGACCTTTATAATGTGGCGTTTATAATACATTTAATGTTCACTAAACATTTTACTTCGTACTTTGACAGCTTTTATGGAGAGCATATACGATCGGAGTCAGTTTTAACAGGCCGTGTTTAACCCAATGGAGGCCCATGAACAAATGTTCAGGGTAGGCAAAACAGAAGACTGGAGGGTTCAGGGGGACGCGGGATTCATACCGCCTCCTCCCCTTCCCCCAGATTCACTACGTTTTGTAATTTTACTCAATTTATTTAAAAATTAATTGTAACATATTGATCGCATCTCCTTTGTAAGGAATGTTCTCATTATACCCGAGATGTAAAATAGAATTAATTTTCTTATTCAAATAACATCTATCTCAAATACTGAACGTTAATTGTTATAAATTTTAATATATAGTATAAATAAAATATTTTTAACTGTTATATAATTTATTTTTACTTTATACTAGTGAGAACCCGTCAAAATTTGACGGTGAGATCTGAGATATATGTAAAATACTGTACCTAGAATAATGTTCACAATATATTGCATTGTTTGGATCTTGAGGGGATAACGAAGATATTCTGTGATGAGGAATTCCCAAAATTTTGAACACGTATGGCCCATGACCAGATAGCAATGCAATATCGGCACAAAAGATATAGCACTATCATACTGAAGGATATTATTTCTTAAGTTTTTTGATGTGTCATCATCTCCTATAAACAACTGTTTGATTTCTTCTGGCATATTGCTCGAAGGTATACTTATTTTCCCATTTGAGCCACACAGAGTAAATCGCTTGCAGAATTTCTCTCACATGGAAAGTACAAAGCAGAACAAAACTAACATTTCATAGACTATGACCCAATAGAAAACGAAATGACCTCACTATCACGACACCTACACTTTCTCTTTCCCTGCGTTCTGTTAATGTACGTTTGCGTCTTTTGGGGCGCGTGGACAACGATTCGGAATTCCACATAACCTGTAAACAACTTCACTAAAGTATTACAACCGAGCAAAACCCACTGTGCGAATGTTCTCTACAAAATACACCACAGAAGCAAATATATGCAAACTGTCAACACCACAATGAATTTTTTACACTGAAACAAAACCTTGACGAATTGTAAACAAATCACAACAATCAACACAAAACATCAAACAGCGTGGGCTCACATCTATAACTCATGTGTATCGATTTTGAAACTGCCACCCTTTGAGAGGAAACATTTGACTATTGATAAGCGTACTATTAAAGAATGATTTAATTAATTAATTTACACCGTAAATGTTGGTGAATCAACACAAACAATATCTGATAACACATCTAGGGATCATATTCTTTCATTTAAAACAAAAAATACAACAATCGGTCCAGTAGAAGCTCTAAACGAAGCCATGGCAGAATACCTTATTTTTTTAAATATATAGATAAATGAGGTTTACACAATTATCACGTAACACTAGGGTACAAAAAAAATTTTCTTGATACTTCCGGGATGAAAGTCGGTGATTTCTAAAGAAATGATCACGCTGATTTCGAAAAGCATTATAAAAAGTTCCTATCAAGCAAGGTTAAAAAGATATGAACGTATTTAGTATTTGAAATAAACAAAATCCCATAATACTACAAAAGTTTATGAATATGCTTCATATGAGGTAAGAACAAGCTAAAAATGGAATACGCATATTCGTGCAATAATATGCAGATATTAAAATGTTTGTTGGTATTCTCCACAACATTTGTAGAGCGAATGACCATGATTTGAGTTTTCCGTTCACAACCTAAGGTTCGCTGTACACGTAATACAACACTTGTGAGCAGCTCATGGTATATCCTGATCACAAACACGACAGCCAAAGTATAAAGAATACGCAAGTTGTGTAATTCCATATATTTTTCCCCTTTGAAGTTCGGGGTAAATATTCTACAAACTTAACAGAAGTTATCGGGTTAATTCGCTCACTTTTGATGTGAAATGATTTGCATTTTAGCGAACTGATTTAGTTCTAAAGATCATGTGGCCAATTTCACATCATAAAAAACACAGAACTCTAATGTATTAATTTATTTGAGATACACGCATAACATGAACTTCTCACGTACTGCGCGTTCAGTTCCGCATGACACCGATTGACTCAGAATTTATCGCGACAGCTGAATACTTATACACTTGCGATAAGGTAAGGGGCTAAAATCATTCCTTTCGGTGACTGATGCGAGTAGGAAATATGATGGTGTACATTATTGTTTTCAAAACATCCACTAAGACCTACTAAGAGCACTAAGACATACTCTTAATTGAGTGCTACTACTAGATTCGAGAATAAAGACGGCAATCTTCGAATACAGAAGGTAAAAAACAAACACGAAAGCAAAATTTTGTAATCTCATGAAAGTGGCGTAGATGAACTGAACAAATACTTTATTTTTAAATAGATTTGTATGCGTATTGATTCTACATATCTTACACGTGCAATTACTGTGTATTTGTATTAATATCAAAATGCGGTATGATAGGTATAAAGGTAGGAATATTTAAAAACTGTGACGTGATATGACGCTTTTATTGTGATATTCGTAATCTACGTATAAAATAGTGTGTTGCGCACTCGACCTACCTGGAGGAAAAAATCTTGTTCCCTGGTGTAATCATTTAGGGGGTTAGAGCTCGCATTACTAATGCGTACAGTGGGCAGGGGCTCTCAAAACTACTACAAATTTATTATTCCATTTTATTATTAAATTAATACATTATAAACAAACTTCGTAAACAATATTCACTTTCTCCACTAGTTAATGTGAAAATGAAACAAACAAGCGCTATGCCCTTAAGCTGGAAATTGAAGTCTTCTGTGAAGGTAGGCAGTTTCAGATTTCGCCTATTTAAGAAGGACGCGCATACGATGAGTATGCAGTGAGCTGGAACCGAGGATGATCGCGGGGACTTATGTTATGAAAGGTACCAACAGAAAATATAGCTTGTATTACAATAATTAAATATTCATTTTATACCTCATGTTTCCAGATCGAAAATACTCGAAAATGAAAGGGTCACTTAATCTGTGTTTTGTGTGTGCATTATCGCGTCTCGCGTCATCAATCGGCCGCCAAATGACCGCTTCCCCCTCCCCTATTCAACTCTTTGCTCTTGTTTATCCGGGATAGGGTGCTCCTTGTTTGGGTAGGGCGCGTCGCTGCATGTCCTGAAGTGGTCAGTTCTCCGAACAAGGTTACGAACAATAACCTTCAGAATGCAGGCAATCATGACTACATCACGAACAAATTCGTCGGCTCCTGATTTTCTTCGGAAGACACTTTTACCCTCAGTGTTTATTTGTTATTTATATATGTATTTATTTAACTCTTCGTATCAACTGAGAAAGGTTTCCATTCGTACGTAGATAAACTCGATACTTTTTCGAAAAAACTGCCAAAAGATAAATTGACTGATTTTTTGAATTTAATTTTTGTTGCCATTTTTGAAGAACGGCGTAATTGTGCTGGTTTGAAAATATCTAGTAATATTCCAATACATAAGGATGCATTAAATACAGTCTTTAACAATCAACCCCGAAATTCATGTAAACCGGCAGATCATTTTTTTTTCGTTTGCCGATTACTTTGATAATTTCGTAAGAAACGGGTTTCGGAAACAAATATCGTGCCGAAAATTTTTGGAGTAACGTCTGATGTTGAATTTTGTTGCTTTAGATACTTCGTGAGATCAACTGCAGTTCTCGAAAACTTTTGGTTGAAGAGAGCCACAGGCCGGATCGTTCACTTCTGATGTATTTTAAAACAACTTTCGCTACAATGTCTCTCGTTAATGAGGTCGTATTTTTTATTCCACATGGTTTTTGTTATGTATTTTATTGTGTGTTTGTTAAGTCTTGTGACCACTAACGCTCGTTTTGACGCGGCCGGGTTAATGGAATGGGTAAAACTAGCATATCACGATCATGTGTGGAACCACATTATTTTATTTGTAGAAGAGTATTTACGAAGAGATTTTAAAAGAATATAAAACTTGTTACAAAGTAACATTTTGTTAATAGCACTGAAAATAGAGGTGATGGAATTAATAAGAAATAACTATTGCAGGTTGGCCGAGGTGGCTAAGAGCGAGTACCGACTCAGCGCTTCGGTCCGAAGGGTCGCGGGTTCGAGTCCCGCCTTGGGCATGGCTGTTTGTCCCTTGACTTTGTATGTGTTGTCGCGGAGGGCCTCGCGTTCTGCTGACCCCAGATCAGAGGAGCCCGCAACTGTGTTGGTGTCTAGTGTATGGTCGAATATGCGTCCCATCGGGGCGTAAAGGGTAACCGGCTGTCGGCTGGATAAAAGCCCTAGATAAAAAAAATTAAAAAAACTATTGCAGGTTAAACTACAAAAACGTTTCATCATATTTCACCTTGAATCGGCATTTCCTCAGTGAGAATTTTTATTCAAGGAAACAAAACAACGAATCTATTTCTCTTCAAAAGCAAAAATTCTTTGAGGTGCGTATTGATAGTAAGGGAGCCTCGAAGTAAGACGCTCATTTAATTTCCTGCATTAGAGGCTTTTGGTCGCGTGTTTGGAGCGTCGCGCTCGCGCTGCTTGCAGCTAAGCCTCTTTGTTCGGGCAGCATATCGATTTCGGCAGCGCGACCGCGTCCTCGCCCTGACCGCTGAATAGGGCTTGCGGCGTGCTGGCCCTGGCTTTGGCCCTGGACCTAGGTCCTGGCGTGGGCGCTGTTGCAGGCGTTGGCCTTACCACCAGGTTTCCGGAGCCTATTGCGACTTGCCAGTCTAATCTGAAATGAAATTCGAAGAGGACATCGATAGTTTAAATTAAGCCTTGCATATTATTGCTGAACAGATTAGACAAATTCGTCGTATTTTGGTCTTATCTCGAATTTTACTTTTTTCATGTACTGCGTACATAAGCTGTTGTAATGATGCAGCGGAAACTGCTATTTTTGAACAGAAAAACTCGCGGTCCGTCGTGAAAGTGGATAATTGGTGTACTTATAATTGTTGTAAATAACTTATCTAATAAACCTTCGAGGCCTTGAAAATGTGAAACTAATATTTTGATTTCTGGAGGTACTTTACATATAGCAATTTGAAACTTTTCTTAAAACGGATTCAAATTTTTGTATTCGAATTCTTATCGGATACTGAAAGTACGCTTAAAGAATGAGGCAGGTCTGTTTTTCGTTAAATTCAGACTTTTTAAATGTAAAAACGTTAATTTTTTTTCGGTGTCTTCCTGCAATTTACTATATTGAAAATACACAGACTTGATAAAATGTTCTTCAAAAATAATATTTAAACGAGGTAATGCACTATTTTTTCAAACTGAGTACTTTCCGTGAAATTTTGCAAAAAAAAAAAAAAAGAAATTTTAAAAATAAGATGTTTCAAAATGGTCTTTAAATGCTTTATTTATTTTTTCTCGGATAGTGCGAAGTACGTTTATTAAAAGGGCGCAGATCCTATTTTTGTTGAACTCTAAATTTTCGAAAATAGCAAAAGTTACAAATAATGGGAGAAAGTATGTGCTGTTGTAGCAGCAATCGTTTTATGTGCCGTGATATATACAATACATTAACATCCTAGGGAAGAACGACGTATGAAAATTGATTTTTCTGACATAGGAGATGCGAGATCTTGATTATACATACCACGCACACTTTTGCAGCATTGGAAAATAAAAGGTATTGCTAGGTATTAGTTTTTATTAGTAAATTACCTCCATGATTCTATGAGTCAGTATGTGCTAAATGGCACACAGAATAGTGGAGATTTATACATATTATTTTATGTTTAATAAATATATTGTGTATGAAACTAGTGGTGTTAAACATCACACAGTTTTTCTTATAATTTTAAATGTAATATTATAATAGCGCAACTTGCATCGTACTAATATTTCTGGCATTTTATTATAAACTCTCTTCACCAAATGAAGCACGGAAAATTTGAAAAAAATTCTTACTTTTCATTGCTTAAAATTCAAAACTATGGATGTGGCACCCTTTTGGCACCTGTGCCAAAGAATTCAGTCCTTGTGAAAAGTTGAAAGAAAGATTTGGGGCCGTTTTTTAGAAACTCTTTTTAGATATTTTGTGAAAAATCATCACTACTTAACTTAAAATTACGCGAAAATAGGAATATCTTGAAAAAAAAACTACTTCAAAAAAATTTCAATCGAATACTGAATGGATTGCATCAAGAAAAAAATATGTACCTTGAATAATGGAGAAGACAGGTTGAAAAATAATAGCAATTTTCGAAATAATAAAGTAAATAAAAGTAAGTAAAAGTAATCGAAATAATAAAAGTAAATAAAATAGTCTTTATATATGTCTAGGCTCAGACCTTAAGGCCTGCTCTTCCGCCGAACCACTGAAATAACTTGACACTAACGTAATTACAATTGAGACGATCGGGTGCACATAACGATGACTGACATTTTACGTTACATATAGGAATGCAATGTTCGCATTAACCATATGAAATGGGCTGCGTATAGCGTATGAGTGTTTATTTTCATTTGTTCTCAACTCGAATCCTAATTCTAAGTCGTACATCTCGTTCTTAAGAAAACAACCTTTATTTTGCAAAATTTAGAAATTTTTTTACACTCAAATGCGTAAATTGTCAAATTGTTGTTTGCGGCGGCGATGGTGTAACGGTTAGCGTATCGGACTGTTATTCCCAAGTTCGCGGGTTCATACCCGATCGAAACCGTGGATTTGTAATTGCAAATATGGATATGGGACAGATTTGATAATTTTCATGTATCTTGCATGCAAGGGTAGGGAGCACCCTAGCCTTAAGCGATTTAGTCCAGCCAGGAAAATCTCAGGATGACGGCTTAGGGTCGAAACAAGTTCAAAATTCATAGATGGAAAGAACGAATGGGGAGTAAATGGAAAAATAAAAGAAAATAATGTAAGAGAAGAGGAAAAGGAAGTTACTAATAAATGATTAAAATAGGGGGATAGGCGGAAATGTAAATATGATAGTAAAATGTGTAGTTTTTCATAGTAATAACTAATTAGGTGGCTGAAGTTCAGCTGTCACACAAGCACCAGACAGATAAACAAGATGATCACATGACAGTAAGAAAAAAGCATATAAGAAAGAATATAATGACGAATGAAATGGCAATAATTTCCTATTATTACAATAATAAGAGTGGAAAGTAATGCTAATAATAGGGAATAGTACATTAATATTTGAAAAGTAGCGGAAGATGGTCAGTGATGATAGTGCGTGGTGTTTAATTGAGGGTGGGGTAATGCCAGTAGGGATGTGTGTAATTACATTTACTGGATTGTAACCCGTCATTAAATTGAGTTTTATTTGTTTCAAATCGCTAATTTGTTTTAGATACAAGGGTAGTGAATTTCAGATTGCGATTACAGTGACGGTAAATGCTTTATTTTGGGATATCGCGTTGTGTCACGGTACGCCACGGATTGCTCTAGCTTTAGCGTTTTGTACTAGTGCGATTATTAGGAACTCGGGAGCGAAAGTGTGTAGTCTCCAAATGTTAATAATCTCGTTTTTGGGGAACGTTTATCCATCATTCAACATCAACATCATTCAACCATCAAATATGGTTAAAACGTGAGGAAGCTATTCTGGAGCTCAAGAAAATGTGCGCAAATTGTCCTTCTCCCCTAAACGTCACATAGTTTTCGTTTTCAAGAAAATAAATGATATGAAATAGAGTGCGTTTGTCGGATATTACACATTTTGTGGGGAAAGAGGTCACGTTGTAAGGTGTTTAGTTATTGAGAGAATTTATGTTTGATCGTACGAGTAATAAAAGACGATGCCTACGAAGGTCAATTATGAAATGTTTGTTAATTCGCGTTGTTGCCTCGATTAAGTCCCTAAGCGAAAAATGCAATGGTCGAAATGAGGTATTAAGAGTGAATTTACTAGCTGTATGTGGGAGTTCGTATCTCCTCCTTTTCTTCTGCTCTCCACTTACACACAGGCGCGCACTCTCTACATGCGCTACCCTAAAATATATGTTGGAAGACCAGGAACTTCGAGATTAACCCGGCTGGGGGGGTGTCATATGCAGGCGGAGATATCTGGAGGTAGAAATAGAGAAAAAAATTGAAGAAACATTGAAAATGTTTCAGGCTTCATAATAAATATAAAAATTACATTTGAAACTCGGAAGGCCTGGAGTTCTTTCAAATTGATCGGAGAATAGCAATTTTGGAGGAAATCGGCTGAACAGTTTAGGCCCTAGCGTCATCCACGGACGGACGTTTTCCACTCAATTGATTTTTCTGTACCAAGGATATACAAAATTTGGAATCTGAATACACAATGTATTAGAGGAAGAAATTTACTACATATAGGAACAATATATATGTACTTTTTCGTTACTAGGGCTCGGAAATAAGAGTTTGTTTTTTTTGCCGAAAATTCGCAGATTCTGGCGCACGATTACAACAATTTTCTTCTTGCAAAATAAGACTATAAAATAGAAAAAAATGTGCGTGTGTGCGCGAGGTTTTTGAGAAATGTCCTGGGGTTTTCTTGTAAAGTACGCCCAAACATTAAAGTTCCTATCAATTCGCGGGATCTAGAATTCGACTAGAATAATTGGGGAATATCCAGCATGGGGAAACTCTGTATACGGGTTAGGTGCTAGTTGTTCATGGACAAACTGACGGTTACAAAACAATTTTTTTGGTATGTGGGACCCCAAAACCTGTTTTTTTGGTCAAGAACTCGCCGTCACATTTTGTTGCATTACATAACTTTCCTTACATTACGAAAGTATAAATGTACACTGCCTATATTTCTAGTATACGAGAAAGTAAAATGGGATATAACTGTTTGCTGGAATTGTCATTCTGGGAATGTTGCAAGTTTTGCAATGCCTGGTCACTTGGCTGATACTTAAATAGCTGCAAAGGTTTTCGATGTCGTTTTATTCAAATTTCGGAGGAAATAGAGGAAAATGTTTGAGTCTAACGATAGTAATACGATCTTTGTTCAATACTAGTTGCCAAGTAGTTACCCGGAAAAATTCTCCGCTGGCGCTCTCCAAGCTCCAATTGGGGAAAAACATTAAAAGTATGAAGCGTGCACTTGTGCAAAAAAAACTTGCTTCGTTCACAACTTCTTCGTGAATTCGTCGAGATTCGGCGACTACGACACTATGAATTTCCTGAATGGAAAATTTCTCTCGGCTTAACTTCAAAATCTCTCTTGTTAATTGTAGTAAATCGGAAACACATTTCAAACGAGTGGTGTTACAACAGCACATAATTTATCCTTTATTTGTAACCTTATGAAACGTTCCAAAATTCAGAAAGTTCAACGAAAATAAGACCTGTGCCATTTTTAAGCGTCATTTGCTTATCCTCCGAGAGAAGGGTCCCAGTAGTCAAATGTTTTAATTTTGGCAGTGCACACCTTCCCGCATACATTGATGCAATCGTAACTTACAAGAGCGAAATGAAAGATTTTGATGCCTAAATAAGCTCAACAATGACGTTACTGAGATGTCACATTTGTTCCTTATGTCATTGTTTTTTCTTGAAATGTAAAGGAGTTTAATAGCATCGTCACTCGAATATTCTGATCAATTCAGATGTCACAATGTCCTTCTTTCAGAAGCAACAGTGACGCGAATGCATAATAGGGGTCAACGGGGTAGTTAGGTAAAGTTTGTTTCCGTTGATAACAGATGAATGTCAATGAAATGCTTATGCCATTGAAAACGGAAACAATGCCATAGGTAACATTTTTCGCTGGGTCATTGTTCTACAAAAATTGAGTGCAGTTCACTCGCGTGTACTCAACAAATTGTTCCGTTATTTGCGCTTATTCTAAACTGTGATTTTGTAGTTACCTTGTTATTGGTATACTGTTATTATTAAAATAGTTTTGTTATGCTATTTGTATGAAATGTTATAGTTATTTAGATAAAATAATTTATAAATGACACAGAGATCATCCAACTTAAAAAAACAAACACTAAGGATTTAACTATATAAGATCAGAAGGATGGTTGGCAATTATGGGCATTCTTTTGAGAGAAGATAATCACACAAGTTCAGGGTTAAGGACAAATGAGTCAATCGCGGACACAAAATGCGAGGAAATTTCCCGCCGTCTTGCGTGTTTGAAACCCGTTTTATCGCCTGAAGACCAGATGACAGGAGGGAGAGGAAGGGCGTTGGGAGCGGGGCTGAGGGCGTTTGTCAGCTGTTCAGAGCCAGCTGATCGCCGCTCGATAGTCGTCTGGGATCGGGAGCTCAGCGCTCCCAGTAGCCACCTGGCGAACTGCTCTCCCAAACCCTACCTATGCAGCGACCTCTTTCCATGCCGTTGGACGGAGACAGTACAGTGTCCAAGAGATTTGCGCCTTTCCATTTTAAGGCACATTTTATTTTTTACTTAGAACATTAGGTAAATAAAACGTTCGTGAAAACCACGTTACATTTTTTCGCACGTTTTAACCGTGTCACAAATATATGAAATTGGAATAATGTGATAGGGAAATACACCTCGAAAACTTCATTATCATAACATTATGAAAATATGAATTAAGAGTTTGGCTGTAGATAGTCCTATGCTATTTCGAATTCATTTTGAGAAATAAAAAGAAAAGGTTTCAATCCGACACTACAGAGTAACGAACAAATGGTTTAGTAGTAAAGCGATATCAGTAACACCAGCATCTCAGTATCGTCTCCTATATTATTTCAGTAGTATACATACCTTTTGCTGCTCTCATACGCAATCAATCTTTATAAATGAGGACACTAAAGAAAGAATTTCACGGAGACCTGACGAATTGCACTTTGATTTTAAAAATACGAAGGATTTGTTTAAAAACGCATCCAAATATTCATGTTAAATGCAACCCGCAACACTCGATCATATGTATTGTTTAATAACTCGCCAACAAAGCGTTCTAGAGGCATAAAAATTAAAGTATTGAGGCAGAAGGCCTCCAAGAAACGATTTTTTCACACTATAATATAGAGACATTCTTGGACATTGTATTAAAATATTTTCCTGTTCGGCTCTTATCGATATTACCTATACCACAATACATGGAAGAATACAGAGCCCTTGGTGCTCATCTTTGTGACGACACGCTTAGAAATCTTAGATTCTTCCATCTTATATTTTCGCATTCTGTGTATACCGTGATTTGCGCAGATAGAAGAGGTTTATTTGCATAATTATTAATTCAAGATTCGCTCTTGCAGCAACAACTAGAAGTACCATTATTAGTTGCTTGATACCGATTATTGTTTCTAATGCGTGTAGTGCAACCATTCGTTTAAGGTTTTGCCGAGGTCTACAAGTGCTGTGTACCTATTTGTGGAGGGAACTACGATGGAAACGGAGCACATGTTCATATTTTCAATTCCACGATAGACTTAGGAAAAATTAGGGTGGGGTTTAACTTGGAGAGTACTCGCACGGGTACGTTCGTTTACACAAAATGTAATAATCAAAACGGCAAGTACGTTAGTAGGATTGTTTTAATTCCGATGAAAACATAATATAGGGCTATCTAGTGCGTATCAGTTTGAAAAAAGTTTGGGAATTGGAAAAATTAACTGAATTTTCGATATCTATCTTCTTCTTTAAGCACAGTATTGGTTAGCAGAATAGCGTAATGTTCCTAATATTTTTATTTTTGGAGGAATTATAAAAAGTTGAGTTTTTTTAATGGAACTATAGTTTCGCAATTCAATAGATCATTGAAACAGGAATATGTGTATAGAAAGTACTTGGGTTTGAAAAGCTTAACTAACGGAGTAGACAACATTTTCACGAGAACCTAATTCGCGGTATTCTACATAACTGTACATACAAGATTAGTTGGCTGAGAATCATAGTGGTCGAATAGAGGGGCCTTAAATATAACTTACATTTAAGAAAACATTGTGTTACGTTTATCGCCTTCAAAATGTTTTGATTGTATTAATTAAATGTAATATGAGGTCTATTGCACTGCTAGGTTACTATACAGCTGCTCCTCATATTATAAAAAAAATTATGAATTCTTTGGGAATTGTAAGTATTCGTTTGTTTGTAAAAGCAAGTAATTTATTTGTTTGTTAATTGATTTTAGAAGATGAAGCATAAGCTTAGCAATTGCAGTGTCGGTTACTCAAGAACGCATTTCAATATCGAGTATGTTTGGAATTGAAAGGGTACATGCTACATGGACTTCCACAGCTGTTTTAGTCATGATATGAATAAAATGATTATACTTGTTGGTTACGATGAAGCATTGTCGGTTTCCTGGTCAGTTTCGAAAATGTGTTCTTTCGGGCACTCGGAACCCTGGGGTTCAATGAAATGGTCAGGGCTTCTTTCCAAGCTCAGCACGTTGCTCTGCGAGTTCCCGCATCTTCTCCCATCGTCTGGGCTTCGCTCGCGGCGCCGAGGAACCTGTTCCGTCCAGTTCGCGATCTTGCTTGGTCGACGCGGCGGCGGCGGTGGCGGTGGCGATGGCGGTGGCTGCCGAGCCGGGACCCCCCACGCCCCGAGTTAAAGGGCCGGCCCGCATAGCGTCGCGGGCCGTGGCACTCCTGTTAGTGGTGTTGGCTCCTTCCCTACTTCTGTCTCCGCCTTCGTTCCCCTCGGTCCTTTGCTGCTTCGACGCCGACTTCACTGCCATCCTCCGAATTCAATGCTAACGCCGCGCCGTCATCCTACTTACACCTCCCGCCGGCATCTCATCCGCATAGTCTCTGACACTTCATTGCCGTCATTGCAGTTCGCACCCTCACCCTATTGCTACGTATGCTGCACAAGACAACTTTACTTCCAGTACCTCCCACGCCTTCCCCGCGCCCCCCGTCCCGCGCCCTCCTCCCCGCGCCCTCCACCCCGTGTCCGCCGCCAGGGCCAGTGCCGTCTCTGCAGCTTCCCCCTACTCCCTACCCCCTGCCTGTCCTGCCCGCTAGCCTGCGTGCCGAGGGCAAAAAGGAAGGGAGCAGACAGTCGCCAGACGACGTAGGGAGGCTGCAGGATTGCCGCCCAACAAAGCTCTGCGCCGTTGCCACATGTACGCAGCGGTGTATGCCTGCCCTGCGATTTGTTCCCGCAAACCTGAGCGGAAAGCTGGCGTTTACGAGCCTCCCTTGTTCAAGGTCAACAAACGTATAGCCTATTGTGACTCGTTTTGATCCAGCCTTTTGTTACGTAGACAGATAGCAGGTGCAAGAGGGGAAACTCGTTTGTTAGTGTCTATGCACAATAAACTGCCGTCGATAGAAGCTTACTACAGTATGTACGTAGAGGAAGGTGTCCCATGTCGCTTCATATTATGAATTATTTTGAAAATTCTTTTGACGTAATTGATTATCCACGCTAAGGAGACCTGTCGCACTCACTATCACACTTCATCAAAAGTATCTGTGGAACTTTGCAGACAACCTGAGTTACGTAAATTTAATTTAAAGGGCTTCTTGTCTACAACATGCCAGCTGATGTTTACTACTTCGCTGAAAGCTGTATTAAAGAGTCTGTTAATACATTAAAAATTCTACCATCAGTCGAAGAGGACGGTCATGAAGAGGAGACATTCGCTTTATTTAATAGATGATTCATATTTTCTCCTGTGCATCGTTTAATTATTGTTTAAAAATTTGATTTTCAGTTGCAAAGTACGAATAATCTTCTGGAGTAGAAATATTTTTGTAGCAACTTGTTAGGGTCGGTTATATTTAAAAGGCCATTACTCTCTGGATGTTGGACAAATCTAATATTTCTTCATTTTTTTCTGTAACATCCATGTCTTGAGATGTCAGTATAGCCTCTGTCTTCTGAGGTGATTGAGCTCAGCCAACATCAGTCTCTTTTTACCAGTTCTGCGAAATCAATCGGGTAATGCGTGGATGAAAAAACAACGCTCCCTGTTAGTTCTATTCTCTTCCCCGTATAATTACGTTATATTACAAGAGTTGTATTTAAAAGATTCTTTTTTGCCCTTCTGGGCGGGGAGTGAGATAAGTACAACGTAAATTTGTGTTGATTGAAGTGAAAGGCTTTGGTATCGTGTCTGCAACAGAAGTTTGCCAGCTGGTGCTATTGGCGTTGGTGGAAGGACCCGTTATTATGCAATGTTGCTTGTAATTTTTATGCAATATTACATCTACAAACTTAGCGGAGCTCAATAAAAAATGGTTTGAATTAACTTAAGACCTTGATACAGTAATACATACATCGATTTTCATTTTCTTTTATTGGCATTGCAATTGCATAGATCAGTACTATAGTACTTCTACATATGTGTTTTTGGCGGCTTAAATTAGCCCTAAAACTAACTTAGTTCTAGAACTAACTACTCAGGGTAAGGGAGCTCGTGAAGGGCCTTACTTATTCTCCAACTCGATCTGCATGTTCAAGAAAACCTGAATTGGGAACCTAATTTTAATTCTTGTACGGGAATCTGAGATTTGAGCGAGGTTGAAATGGGATACGTGATCGTTTTGATTTATGTGTAAGGAGAATTTGCAGGAGACCTTGGTAATGAACGAAATATGGATGGAATATTTAATTCTTTGTGCTACTGTAGATTTGAAACGAACCATGGGGTTTGAGTAATTGTTCTGAGATATTTATTTTGAACGATTTGAATTTTGTTTAAATTGGTTCTTGAGGCATTTAAACAGATGGGACACGCATAGGTCATAATAGGTCAGATATAATGTTTGTTTAGGGCTATTGCGTTTAGAGAGATTTTACTTTCGTAATTAATGAGTGGTTTTAGTTGGAATCTTTATTTTTGCTTGATGCGTTTTTGCATTTATATGGTATTTGCATTGAAGTTTCATATCAAGATTTAGTCCTAGGTATTTGATGTTTTGATTGGGTGGAGTCCAAGGAATTAGTGAATTACTAATTTGGAGGGGGAGGGGGTGAAAATTTGTCTTGAGTGTAAAAATTGTTGCATTATATTTTTCGGCATTGAGTTTGAGATTCCATTTTATGGACCATTCATCTATTTTGTCAAGGTGTCTTTGTATCTTCTTTCTTATGATGTTGCATGAATAACTGGACCCGTATATAATGGTGTCGTCAGCGAATTGCCCGATATTGGTGTTTGGTGTTACTGGGATGTGAGCTACTTAGAGATTAAAAAGTGTGGGAGATAACAGAGATCCTTGGGAGAGGCCTGCTTGTATATTTCTGGGGTTTGATGTGCGATTGTCCATGGTAACCACAAACGTTCTGACTGAAAGAAAACTAGTTATTGTGTTCAGTAGATATACCGGGGTGCCTATAGATTTTAATTTGTGAATGAGACCGAAGTGCCAGACTGTCGAAAACCTGGATTAGATCTAGACATGTGACGATTGTATGGTGCTTTTTCTGGAAAGCTTCCTGGATGAATTCATTGATCCTTAGTAGTTGGTGGGAGGTTGAGATGATATTGAATCCAAATTGACGGTGGGGAATAGCCTTAGTGTTATTTGTGTGTTGTTTTAATCTTTTAAGGATAATTTTATCAAGTGATTTAGCTAATGTAGGTAGGAGACTGATCGGTCTGTAACTTTCCGGATTGTTAAGATTTTTGTTAGGTTTGTGTATCGGAATCACAATAGAGAACTTCCAGTTTAGTGGATAGTAGCCTAATCTGAAAATTGAATTGTATATACTATTTTTGAAAGCTATAGTGTTTGATGGGAGATTTTTGAGGATGATGTTAGAAATTTTGTCGTGACCCTGTGCCTTTTTATTGAGTAGCAACCTGATAAGGACCTTGATTTCTTGAAGATTGGAAAATTTGATTCTGTACGGAACATTAAAATTTGGTGCGAGGGCTGTTTGTTTTATAAAGTTGTGCTCAAAGTTATTGAGAGCCGACACATACATCGATAACGGCTGGTATGAAAATTTTATATTCAAGTAAGCAGTAAGAAAATTAACCATGACCAGTGGCCGGGTTTCTTATTTTGATATTTTATTTAATAAAAAAAGCAGTACCTAACGTGTCGGATGACAAAAGTTACATTTGTGATGCGGAAAACTAAAAGCGACCATATGTCGCAATGTTTCAAAATAGTTATTTATACCAAACTATAAACAATTAAATTCATAACAATTTGGTGTAAAAATCTTCAAAATGTATGAAAATTTGGAGTAGTTATGATAGTTTGAATGTATGTTATCGGGAAAAGGAGTTTTGAGTTCACGCCTTTAAATTATCGTAATTTAAAAAATCACTATTTTCAAAAAATAACATTTAAGAAATGAAATAAGCTTAAAATTATTTTTGGAATGTTCTTTACAAAGCTAAATACAATGAAAAATATTATTTTTAATAAAAAAGAATACTATAAAATATTTTCAACCTTAAGTAAACAGTTTAAGTTGATCGCTTGCACTTGACGACACGGGAAGGTCAAGGATCCGCATCTGACTCGTCACAGCTTTAAGGCAACTGGTAGGAGCAGGGCAATTCAAATCTTGGAACTCTTCTTTACAAAAGGACTTAATGTTGTTGCAAAGATATGCCTTGCGAGGTTCCGAAAAGGCAGGTGGCTGAATTGTGTTAGAAAACCCACAAGGCCCGTCTCTATTTGGAAAGATAGTGTGAACAAATTCTATTCTGTTCACATCAGATTTGCACACCACTTTCTCTATTTTAGCCGATGAATATTCAAAATGGTTGAACTTTGTAATATTTTTAATTTAGTTGGTTTATTTTCAGTAAAAAAGACTTGCCAATCATGAACACTAACATTTACATCTTCTCATTACCTTCTGAAACTACAAGATTTACTTTTGAGCTTTGTGTTGAGCATTCGGTTGCCTCGATAAAATCACTAATTGAAGATATGTTAGTGACTCTGAATTTCTTTTTATGTAGACCAAAGGCCCATTCACATGAGAATTTGGTGTTGCCCACAGATAAGAACGACAACACTATGAGTTCTCCCATTACAAATACGCCAAGCAAGGTCGCCCAATAAGATATTATTTTTATTTTGGGCCACACAGCGTGGACAGGTTAGGCCTACATCTTTCAAAATCCGCAATACTCTTATCATTCATCTTTCCACTGTAACTAGTTGCTGTAACTAGTTGAAGTAGACCGCTGATCACTTCAAAGCCACTGCATTAACGTTGACACAGCTGTTTAGCGGCAGCATGCAGTAAATAAAAATGCTGGGACTGCATTTGACTATTGTATCTCAATTTTATAGATTTTAAACAATGTATTACTCTTTATTTTCAAATGAGGCCTAAAAAACTTTTGTAAGTGAGAAAGGACTATTTGTGAGAGATTTTTTTAAATTGTTGTGTAAAAACTGAAAAGGTACCAACTGTCGGATATGGCTCAATCAGTGCAGACAACGTTTTAATTACCACCATAATTTCTTTTAATTACATAAACCACCGCTAGAACGTGGTAAAAGTTTAATTCTGAGGCTATTTCATTCTTGAGGAAAAGGTACCATTTGCCGCTCCAATATTATAATTCCATAACATCCAGTCCCCCCCCCCAATGAGACCTACGAAAATACATTTTAAACTTCAATAAAGCTTGTTAGCGGACATACAAACACAAATTTCACATAAAAGAAAAAGTGCACACCAATATTAAACAAAAAAACAAAAATCGACGTTTTGGTTTCTCGCATCTCACGCAAAACTCTGTTTCCCGACAAATGGTCCCTTTTAGTTTTCCGCATCACATTTATTTGAATTTAGAATTATATGTTTCGTAACCTAATTAACTTAATTTTGTGTTCAATTCATTTCTATGAGCGTTATAGTTTTCCCTGTAATATAGAGCACACTACATATTCATAGCACAAATAGTGACATGTAAATGGCTTACAGATTATTTACTCAATGAACATGAGCAAAAGTTTTAGAAAAAATATTAGAATGCTTCATATTTTTATACCATTATTATTTTTAATTTTAAAACTATAAACAAGAGCTCATTCTTAGAAGCAAAACCACAGATTCTTATTGTACAAAAGTTCTATTTTCATTGGATGATGTTAAAGTACAAAAGAGGAGCAATTTTTTAATTTATTATGGGATGAGAACATTAAAGAAACAAATATTAAAAAATGAGAAAACTAATAATTATCAACCTCATTAAAATTTTATGTAATCAATGGGATCTTGATTAGTAATAATAATAATAATAATAATAATAATAATAATAATAATAATAATAATAATAATAATAATATAATGATGATGATTGTACCGATGAGTCACCGGTGCACATGCGGCTGCCGGCACCCAAACGACGTTTTCTGAAACGAGGAACTTATATAGATTAAAAAACGAAATCGTGAAGTTAAGTCATTGAATTTTCATGACTAGCCACTTTTTAAATACTTTGAGGCAAATATATATAGAATGACAATTTTGTGTATATTATATTGACTATTAGATTGCGGTATTTTCATACCGTAATGCGCATCTCTTAGCGAAGCTGTAGAAATTGGATATTGTATATATTTTGTTTACATTCATTTTCGTTTTAGATATTGTGAAATATTGAAAGGAAACACTTGGAATATTAAAAATTAAATAAACCTGAATAATACAAAGTAGAACGAAATGACAGCGTAAGACGTGTTTCCTCCAAGTCTTATTCAAAGTTTAACCACTACTGTCATCTTTTATTATCCATTTTGCAAAGGCTGAGATTGACCCTTGCTTTGTTTCCGGACTTCGCCCCCACTTCCTAAAATCACAATGTACAATTTTCCCCGTTTTTGGTGTTAAATTCAATAAAAAATGGTTAATTGTATTCTGATAAAATTTTGCTGCTAGTTGGATAGAGCATATATTACAGCTGAAGTTCGAAATAAGACTAATTCGCGAATTAGCTGGTTAATGAGTTAGGTGAAAGGTATGAATAAACTGTGCGGAGATCTTAAACGGTCAATTTTGGCATTAGTTATAGGCGCTAGTGTAAGGTGATTGCCCGAGTAGGGGGAGTCTTGTGTGTTTCTACTTTGGCATGAAAATATTTGGAAATAATGCCTAGCACCGACTTACGGTTGTTTTATGTAAATCGCAAAGGTCGGAACCTGTTCGCCAACTCGAAAATGCGCCACGAAGAGTCGATGGAGGAATACAATGAGGTTAGATTAGATGGTGTATTGTAAATAGAAAGTTACGACTGTCAGTGGAACTCGAAACTACGCGTTGTCTCTCACTAGCCTTAGAAACGTCCCCCAACTGCCTCATCCCTGTTTATCACATATCCGCTATTCCTCGTTATCGAAACATACTTCATCTACCGTAGTTATCTCGTGTTGGCTAATACGCAATTCATCCGGCTTAAGTCCAAAGGACTTTGAAGCTGCACCCACTTCGGATTTTATCCATCCACTTTGGATAACATTCGCGGAGTTGACATATTCGGACATTAACCGTAACACAAACATGTCGGAGACTCCGATAAGGGAGTCATATTACGAACTTCACAAAAAATTATTGTACAGTTATTTACACTCGAGAAACTTGCAATTATCCCATAACAGCATACCTTTATCACTTACAATACTGTTTTATATGGTTAGAAACTACACAGCAATATTAAAATTAAATTCTAGTTTAGTTAACATATTTTTAAACTAGAAATATGATTATAACTTTTTAAGATTTATGGTAACATAATGTGTGTGTTAACGATACCGCAGGCTGTGAGCTGATCGGGTATTTGAATTTCCTTTGATGCAATTGAAAATGTTGAGTGTGTCACATGAATTGCGTATGATTATCAAATATTGTTCTTGTGTAGAATTGCATGTACATTTATTTAAAATTGAAATTATTTTTAAGTTTTCTTTGATTTTCATTCATAATTAATTTATAATGCCTTTTGTTTTTTTAACAATCATTAAAAGAACTATTGCTGCTTTGTCTTTATTTTACTTGATTTAATTTTGGGAAAGAAGTGTTTTGTGAAGTTGTCCCATCTTCAGATTTTTTTAAAGTGAAATATGAATTTACAAAACTGTTAATTATTGAAGTTACTTATAAATAACTTATGAAATTAGTTATAATTTTGTTAACTATGAAATGTTTGTTAAATAAAATTTAATATAAAATTATAATATAATACAAATTAATAATTAAATAATAACATTAATAATAATTTACTAAAATCTAGAAGATATTTAACATATATCTTGCAGTTAGCATGATCATGGTTAATTTTATAAATTATTTATCAGTAATTTAAATAGAAGATTTTAAGTAAATTAATTTTTCATTTCAGAAAATTCAGGACCTGAAAAAGGGGTAAAAGCAGGTTCCCGAAATTAAATCACCTTAATAATTATCAATTTATCAATAAATTGTTTCCCAATTAAATCAAGATGTGTGTGTATATATAATATAAGTTGAATATATATATATATATATATATATATATATATATATATATATATATATATATATATAATTAAACTTTTTATTATATTTGTTGTAGTAATAAAAAGAGAAAAAATTAATTAAATACACGTGTAATAACTACATAAATATAATTTTCTCACTTTTTTAAAATGCGTTTTATTTCGAGTTGCTGTTTTTAGCAGTTACACTTTTGCATTTTTGAGCAAATAGATATATTAACTTTCAGCATTTTTTCTACAAAATTCGGTTCGTTAAAACGAAAGTTACCTATGGCAAGACACCTATAGTAAAAATGGGCATCTTTTGTGACGAAGACTGCCTTACTCTTCAGCACAAATTCATTATGCTCTCAGCCACATTTCTCAAAGGAATTGTATTTTCGCTTCCTTTCTTTGTGTGTTTTTTCTTGTTCATTAAAATGTATGACTTCTTGACATGCGTGACTCCTTTGTTCTAAAGAGCTCCAGAAGCAAGATTCATCAATGGCCTTGTGCAATTTTTGAAAATGCATCTGCCCTGTCGATTGTGAAGCCATCTAAGAGCAGGGCGATAAAAGCCGAGATAGTTCCTTCTATTCCGAGGCTGTTCTTGAGACGCCTTATCTTATGGAGAACAGGAGAGCCGGCCGCGCTTGGTCTCGCATGCCGGCTCCTTCCCTTCCTCTTGCCTCTTGCACTTCCACTTCGCCCCCGCCCCCGCCTCAGCCTCCGCCTCCCCCTCTGTCTGAGCGTCGTGCCACAAAAAGTTTCCCCTTCAGTCCTCGGCGCTGGTGGCGGAGGCAAGTGAAAGGCAGAGGCAGAGGCAGAGGCGGAGTAGCAGCGACGCGCTCCGAGTTTCACTTTTCCCTCCGTCATCCACCGGGCTTGCGCTCGCGCTCGCGCCCGCGCCCGCGCCCGCGCCCGCGCCCGCGTTCGCGCCAGGCTCTTGCTTGAGCGCGCGCTTGCTCTCGTCCTGGCGCCGGGCCCGCTTGCGCACTGCCCCTCCCTCTCCGCCACTCAACCTCGCGCGCCCCTTTGCCTTGTGTTGCACCATTTATTATTGCAGGCCATGCCAACAGCTATGGTCATTAGTCCCGTTGGTGTAGTGAATGTTTTATCGCGGGAGGGGGCGGTGTTCTTCTCAGCTTGACGATCAGGTCCGGCACCGACCTACACACCGGTTTGTGGGGGATTTTTCTCTCATGATATCTCCCCCAGCAGGGCACCTCCTCAGCAGAGACGAGCTCTAAGCTCCCGACTGGTCTCTCGACATGTGCGTTAGTCTGGTGCAATAAGTGTGGTGTAAATAAGGGAATAGGTTAGGGTAAGGACGAGGAAGGAAAGATTGCACGCAGTTCGTGACCCGTTTATCAGGGTATAGTTCCGGCGGTCGTCTGGTATTGATTGAAGAAACCACGGAAAAGTGCCGATGACAGCAGCCGGCCGCTAGAATTCTCCTCTAATCCGCGACCTAGCTTTGTAGCTGGTGTCGCAAATCTGCGACTAAAGACTCTAACCGTAGGACCTTTCAGTCAGCGGCTCTGAGCGAAACGCAGCCGGTTCGTGTTGCACCAGCCGTTCGTTCTTTCAGGAAAACTACTTCTTTCCTCGGCGACGGAGGAAAGTTTATTCGATCCTCATGTTCCGCGTAACCAGTTTCTCGTCGCCATTTCGTACCTTCGCCTCCCTCTCTCCCCACTTACTTTTTCTGTAGCAAACTCTCATCCATCCCGACCCGCCTCGCACATTCCTGTTTTCATCCACGCCGCGGTCTGCACCGTCCTGCCCGTCCCATCTCGGCGCCGACCTCTCCCTAACCCCGACCGCTAGATTCGCTCCTCGCGATTCTCCTGCTTGCGTAGTTTTGTGGTCTTCTGCTTCCTCCTTCAGCATAAACATGCGCCGCCTTCTAAAAAGGAACAGTAAGTGACTCTTGTCAAAAAGTTTATTTCCGTTTCCTCATACTCATTCTCGTCGCATGCCCTAGTGCTCGCTATTTTCTCTACATCTTGGAACCTCACATAGGTTTGAAAACATCGAAAATATATAATTTCTAAATTGAGCATGTGATTGAACTCTTGTAAGGCAATGCATCGATGCATGTGAACCACCAATCACAGTAGACATAATGTCGAGGTTTTCTTTGGGTTTTGTAGGATCGGTTTCTTTGTGTGTTAATCGTTCTCCCTTTTAATGGGATCAGAGATGCGGAAATACGGTGTCTGCTCAGAGATCCACGAGTCCATGAATATTTGTAAAACTGCCGCTAGAGAGCATGCATCTACGAATCACATGACCTTATGAATTGACAATCCTTGCTTTGGACACGTCGTCGGCGGAGATTCTTGCCATGGCGTTCAGCTTAGAAAGTTCAACTTAAAAAAGAAATCCATAATTTTAAAACGAGACGGAATAAAAGTAATTGTACAGATGCTTGATGTCCTACTATGATCAGAATTGTAAGATTATTTTCAGATTCACTAGGAATGTCTTGCATTCGGTATTACTCTTCATAAAAAATATTGTTCATAAAGAAAATCAGATTTCAGAGTAGAGGTGAAAACTTCCGTTCATAACGGGAGTAATCACAACAGTAAAAACAATTGAGAATCATGAATATTTAACAATGAGAGTTTAATAAAAAGGAAAGCAGCTCCTATTTTTTTGCAACGCCACTCGGATGCCTTTGCCGGTTTGTCGATATTTCGATGTTCGAGCACACGGGTTCCCAACGGGATCGGTATCGTCCCCTGGGCTCAATGATGAATAAGGGGTCAAGGGACGAATATGAACCAGCTATCGATCAATATAATCAAGATCAAGATCCCATTGATACAAAAGTATCTATTAATGAAGTTGGTGTATAAAGCAACACCTCGTATAATAAATTAAAAATTCACTCTTTTCCTTCGAATACTTTCTTCATCCGTGGGCAAAATGTTTAGAAAACTCAAGAAATTATAACTGTGTAATCACAGCGTTACTCTGTTGCGCAAGAAAATAATTTCCTTCGTACGAAGAGACGTATTATGACCGGTTCTTAAAAAACGCTGAACGTTTTGTAAACATTGCACTACTTCGAAGATTAGAAATTCAGCCACTCAGGAGCGGACATTCCTTCGATTATTGAAAATCAAGATTTACCAAAACATTGGTGTACGAAATTATCTTGAAGGCATTATTGTACAATTTTTTGTGATATGATTATGTAAGCTGCATATTATAAAGAAAAATGTTAAGGGCTCGATGAAACAAACAATTCTTTTAAAAGGCGATTGATGAGTAAAAAATGTTGGAAATCCCTGTTCTAGCACTTCAGTATGCTTGTTGCGGTTAAATGAATTCCGTGGATCTGTAAACAAAATACTTAATAAGTATCGAGTAAAAGGGCAGTAAATTCCTCATTAAAACCAGAAACATTCAAATCTAAATTCTACAGTGTAGAGTATTGGCCTGCGTGCGGCTATAAAATGTTTAATGCGGCTTGCAGCATTCAAGAGTTTGAAGGCGCTTGCTGTGAAGTCTGAAGTGAATAGATCAATAACGTTTTCAAATTGGTTGGGCTTCGTCCCCGTTCTTTCTCCTCGCAGACACCGTGTCAGATTTCTCGAAGAGCTGGGCCATGTTTCTCGGATCTCTCCGGAAATGCCGCGCCGCTTGCAGGCGCAGTTCCTGATCGTATCCATGTGTTACGCAAGGGCGCGTTGGCATTTGACGTTCACTTTCTTTGGAAGCTTTTCATCTGCATTGCAAAATTATGTGAGCTTGGCTAGTAATTAATATCAGAAAAATCTTGTAAAACTGTTAAGCAATTGAAGCATATCTATGATACAACCGCCGAAATTGCCTCTTGTATGTTTCTGTTCTAAGAAGTATCTAAACGGTACGCTGAATTTTCCGCAAAATCAATATTCCCCGATCGATGTGGCTGAACTCGAGGAGTTGCGAATTTGAAACTGATCTTTTGGATTTTGGTGGTACTTTATTAGGACCCCTAGAATATTTTTAAAATTTTATAATGTCTGAATTTTTGCTTTTTTTTCTCAAGTAGGGCAAAGAGCACTGTCGTAACCCCACTGGTGTGGTATGCCCACTGGGGTAACATTGAAAAAGCATTCTGGATATTTATTTTGGTCACAAACCGTGTTGACGCAATTGTAATGAAATTTGGTGCAATTGACGCCGTAGGGGGCGGCAAACAATCGCGTGAAATCTAAATTGGTCTCGAGAAAGTTGGTCACGGAAAAGTAATATGTGATTTTGATTTTCGCATTAAAACTCTCACATAATGCATCATTGCTGTAAACAAATATAATTGTCTTTATTTATTAAATTATAATAGTGGTGTAGAACGAAGAATGAATTATTGTCAGTTCAGCATGAATGTATGGTCAGTTCTGAAGCATGGATAATTTGGTAACTAAACGGTGGCATATTGACGCATCACACTTCTCTTAATTATCACATATGAAAGCATTGCTCCTAGAGGCTCGACAGGGGCTTTACACTACATCTGTAATAGAAACAGTCTTGCATTCTATCATGAAAAATCAAATACTGTGAGTCTGGGAAACATGTTGGGCCTATATTTGCTCTATCAGCATTAAAAAAGCTGACATATTGATTGTCGGGTAGGATTACAGTGTCCAAGTTTGGCATGCGCCCGCGTCCATGTGAACGAAATGCTTATACGTGTTAAGGGTTCTTTGACACGTGTAAAGAAGCCGTGAACATGTAATTGGTAGCTTTATAAATGCAAAGTGCAAACATCGCCATGTTGTGTGATATTCACGGACGTCAGCACAGACGTCGCGTGGGTTAAGAAAAAAAACAACAATATAAACTTCGATACGACCTACAATTTCAGTAACGTAACTGTGACACTGACGTAACGTTCAGTGTTGGAATTTGAGGAGCTCCAGAGCACCCCGTTCATCGGGGTTCTGCACTGAGCTACAAAATGATTGAGCTCAGCGTCCGAATTCTTGCTGAAAAAGAAAGAAAAAAAGATGCATTTATTTATTCCCAGTGCTGCGGAAAAAGTAATGAAAGCAATAAGAACACAAGATATATGTTAAAAAATAATTGATAGGATTAAGGCATGGTTGAGAGGATTATGGTAATAAATATTAATTGCACTAGAAACGAAACCTCCGTAGAATAATTTTTCTCTCGGAAAAACTCGGGCATCCCAGAAAGATGTACACCCCGTATGAAAGCCTGCTTCAAAAAATGCGGTATTTCATGCTCGTGAAGAGCTAACTCTTCTACTAATGATCTTCCTTGCTATAATCCAACGAGTCGATTGAGTTTCTATGCACGCCAACTGCTACAGTCATTAGTCTCATTAGTGTTTGTCCAGTGAGGTGGCGGTATTCCTCCCTCTCTGGATGGTGAGATTCGGCGCCGACCAACATATGAGCTTACGGAGAATTTCTCCTTCCGGGTACTCCCCCCCCAGAGCGGGGTACAGTTTCAGCCGGGGCAAGTTCCCAGCTGGTCTCTTTTTTTCAAAACAATCCATTCGAATAATTGGAAACTAATTAGGCTTGGAATAATTCGAGATCTACTGGAGTGCCCAGAACTAAACACATGATACGACAGCACACTCTGTGAGAGCTGGAAAACGCTCCAAGACCGTCCTTGGGGCTTGTGGGCTGCCTCATGTGCGTCCGGCGGAAGAGCGAAGCGCGTGGAAAGCGCGTCGCCATCTGACAATGAGGGTCGCCGAGGCCGCGTATTCGGGGCAGAGCAGGAGCTGCAGGAGCCGCAGGAGCAGCTGGAGCGGCCGGTGCCGGTGGGCGCAGTGGGTAACGGGGTCGCGAACGCCGCCGCGCAACTCCAGGGAGCCGACCCTCCCCTTCCCCTGCCGCCCAGGTGCATCATCGCCATCGCCATCACCTCCTCCGTCATTGCCATCGCCACTACATATTTCACCCTCAACATACCGTGTTATTCACTGTGTTATTCAATTGTTTCAATAGCGAAAATTCTTCTACGTACATGTAAGAATGACATTATTTATCTGACCCCAAAACAGACCCAAAAACCAATGACAAGGAAAAAGAACTGCGATTCCTAGTTCGAGACGTTCCAATATGGCTTATCATCGCATTCTATACAACTCTTTTGCGCCTATGTCTCAGTCATGTCATGGTATATTTGTGAGTGCGAAAACGAAAGATTACGAAGTACACGTGCCAAATCATAATTGGTACTGTAGACACCACTTAACGCTTATGAGTACATAAATTATGATCAATACAAAAGTATTTGGCAATAACTCGCTGACCATGGAAAAGCATTTTTGAGGAAATATTTCGCCATTGGGTGGTTTAACAATCATTTCAAGCGATCAGAATCAGATATTTTTGTAAGAACGTTCAGTTCTAAGAGGGTACCCGTAAAAGGAGGTGTCATTACCGGCAGGACTCGCTCAAAAGGTCACCATAAAACGTAAATGAACTGAAAGCCAAAATCCGTGCTTATTCTCTTTGTGTTTCTTAGGCCGACGCCTGATGGTTGTCTGGAATGGCGAATGTGTGTACTTGTCGCTTGCATTGCCTCAGTGCCACTTGGACATCGCTCCCGCGTCGCGGGCCCCACCTGGTTGCGCGGTGGACGCAGTGGTGCGTTAGGCAACACGAGCCTTCCTCTTCCGCGGGAGAAAGCCCGCCTCGCGGCTCTGCGCCTTCCCCACCCCCTCTCCGGCTCCCCCCTCGCCCGTCGATGGCGGGGCGAGTCGAAATGAGGCCAGCGGCCGACATAGGGCGCGGTGAGGGACGCCAAGGTTATTGGGGATTACGAATCCTCCGCGAACGCCTCTACTAAATATGTCATCATTGATGACGACTCAGAACACGGTCCAATTTTTGAGGCTGAGCTAAAATAAAATGCAGTTATGAAGGTATGTAACTTTTTGTCGTAGTATTATGAAGCAATGGAAAGTGTAGGGATACGATTGGGTCGCCTCTGATATAATGTGGGTGAATGTGTGGATGTAGAGATCACTATCGATTTGCAAATTAAAGTATATTCTTTGCAAATTACCTTTCTTTAGTATTTTATGTGAATTTAAAATGTTGAATTTTGATGGTCACGTGCTAAATCTACACTCAATTCAATGTGTAATAATAATGATAATAATAATTAATAATAATTATTAATAATATAATAACAACAATAATATAATAATAAATAATAATAATAATAGTAATAATAATAATAATAATAATAATAATAATAATAATAATAATAATAATAATAATAATAATAATTAATTAGACAATTTAATGCAGGGTCTGAAATTTAACAGCTGAAAAGTAATATATCTTGAGTTATCGACCACCCTGAAAATCAGGAAAGGGGGTCTTAATGATTTTATATCGAAAATGCGCTATTCGAACCCCTAGCAGGAAGAAGGGGTGAAAGTGCAATTGTTTTTTGTTGCGTTAAACATAAGATTTTGTCGCAAAATACTCAGAGGCTAATTAATGTTTTTTCTGTTGCAGGTGAGTATGAGCCTATTCTGTTCGCGCTTCTTTACCGTCATTGGTGAGTGATCTGACCTCTTCTGGAAGTCCTTCCGTTCTTTCCATCGAAGTCTATGAACATTTTCCAAATGAATTTGCTTTATGTCCTCCTTGCTCAACATGTAATTATCTTCAAAAGTCAAGGTTTCGTCTTACGAGAATTAGGGGATGAACAAGGCTGCAAATTTCTATTCGATCCGTTATTAACTCATAATTAGCAATTACATTGGATAATGTTTATATTCGATAATATCGATCATTCGATTATATAATATTAACTCAAAATATCAAGCATAATTAGAAATCCTATGAAAGCTGTACTTTTATAATTCAGAAATGTAATACAATCGTGCAATCAGTGTGATTAGCAAGATCTTCAGTCCTTAGATCATTTTAATGCAGTTTGCAGTTCCAGCAATGCAGTTCCATGCATAATACTCCATGTTCCAGTCCACTGTAATTTAATGTTTGAAAAATCCTTTAAATTACACAAGAATGTAGTGCATATGCGACTGCTGAGTCTGTCTGCTTTGGCAAGAAAATTCTTAATATAAATAATAATTGGAGCAATGGCCCCTTTACGTGTATCGATAGGAACGGGATAAACCACCATCATCTGTTTCGAAACGAGAACATACGATCTGTTAGCTGTGTCCATGTTTATGTGTAGAAAAAAATGGAATGATAACAAACATTTGTAGTAAATCGAATTTTAAGTGCAACAGATGGCAATTCAGAAATAAATTGCTCTAGTAGGGACGTTGTTTACTTCTGTATTTTCAGCATTGTCGGAGAACGGTCATACCGCGTTGGTTCCTGCTTGGACGGGGAAATATATGCTATTCTTGAGTGACTGTATAGGGAAACTGCACACTCAATACTATTACATACCCCAAATAAAAGGGAAATGGTTCTGTGTTCTACACTCTACCAATTGTTTTCGAACCCTATGAGTCAGAACTCCATGACCAAATTGAATGAATGACTTATTCAACGGCGGAATCATATTTTCAGTCAATATTTATAACTATCATGCTCGACTTAGTATTCATATTCGTCAGTTGTCAGCATCAACAGCTCACAACAAAAATTCACATACATGTATATTATTTTACAACACTGATGATGACGTGACGTTTCAAGTAGTGTACCTTAGCTTCTGGGTCAGTGACCTCCGTCTCGATCAGTTTTTCGCCCAGTTTCCCGAATACTGTGAGCAAATGCCGAGATGATCCTTCGTTTTGCATCTGAGCATTACTCAGTTCAAACCAGGTGTTCAAATGACTCCAACATCCTCCGTTTTTCTACGAGTAGAAAAACCTTTTGGAAACTCCTGTAACTAAGTGACCAATTCTATCTAGAGACGTAAGAATTGTGAAAAATTAGGTATGTCATGTTTGAATATTCTCTGAACTTGAATTCTGAGTGTGCTGGAGTGTTCTGGACACATTATTTGAACGTAAGACGGTCTTAAAACTTAAAAATATTGCATTGTAACTTTCAAAACAGGTTGAATCTACATTGAGGAATTAGGAAAATATATTTTGACGGTGCTTGAGTAATTAGGACATCTCATTCGATTTTAGAAGTTTCGAAAACATAATGTGCACAGAACATTTTTTTATTGTGAGTCCGCGTCTTTTGGTCTTCTTATATTTGGAAGTCTATTTTATATAAAAGTTTATTAATTGGTTAATGGAATACCTTTTATCTAATAATCGTGCCGGCAACGTTTAGATAACTGTACAAAGCATCTTAGGAACAGATTTCATTGTTATTAATCACATTTTAAATGTAATTGCTTTACCATAATATTTAAAATGTCACTCATTGGTTCAAAAACTTTTCTGCTGTATGACTGTTGTTCCTTATCCCCATTGTATACTTCAGATTCGCTTCCACGGGCCGTACATTTTTCCAACTTATAGACGAATATTCTCTCTGCAAACTTTTTAGCATTTTACGAGAGACTAAAGTCCTCAGCCTTATCTGAGAGAAGAGGATAATGGCAATTATTTGGCTTTTAGTCGAATATTTTAAAATATTTATCTAGTTTTCTGCCAAACCCTATTTATAATTATTGGACACGTTCATTTTCAGATTTACTTACATTTTACTGTGCATTAAAAATGTTTTAGCTTGGCATTGCTACATTGCATAGTGTTCTTAAAATAATTTGACTCGAGCGCCAATGACCTTAGCTGTTGAAGCGCCCTTAAACCTTAATTAACATTAATAAATTAAACTTATATCTGTATGCTTTACTTCTGGACCAGCCCCTCGAGTGCCTCCTGTGCCCAAACATTTGGCAACGTTTTTTCTGCAAAACTTGTCCTAAGAAGTTTACTCTCCTGTTTTCTGCACTTTCTTCTCTCTACAGCTTCCTCCAACATTGTCTTAAATGAGCCGCTTGTTTGAGAAACAACACAAGTCGACTATTTGGCTGTACAGAGTTATTGATTATTGATTCATTATTTCGCATTTCCAGATGCGTCAACGTGACCAGCTCATTAGTCTCGTACGTGTAGTACATTTTTTATCGTGGGAGGTGGCAGTAATCTTTCTCCCACTGGATGGTGACATCCACCGCCGACCTTCACGTCGGCTTGCGGGTTTTTCCACTTCGTTATCTCCCACAGGCTCGACACCGTCCCAAACGGGACAAGCTTTAAACCCCGACTGGTCTCCCGGTATGTGTGGTGGTGTAGTGTGTGCAAGTGTGAGAAAGGGGTGAGTCTAGGACAAGGAAGTAGCTCTTTTGTTAGGGTACTGGTCCGACATTCGCCAGGTACAGAGTTATTCAATTGTTTCCTAGGGTAAATGCATCTTACACTGCACCAGTACTGATACTCATATATTGATTATATTCTTATCAATATGGCCGCCTAAAAATACTTAAGTGATACATGTCCGTGTGCTGCTTGTCTCATAAATGGCTTGTAGTATCTAATTCTGCCACTAGTATTATACAGAATGATGTTCTTGCAACATTTTATCTGTCATTTTGGTCCATATATCAAATGGTATATTCTGCAAAAAACTATTAAAGCAGTTCTTGAAAGTGCGATAAATAATTTTTCTGTAAGAACACTTTCCATTGGTGTAGGGGCATGTTTATTAGTTGTGTGATTAGTATTTGAAATAAAGTTTTGAGATTCCTTTAAAATGTCCTTCTCAAAAAAGATATTAGAGTGTGCTAATAATTATAGACAACCGTAACGTTACTGAGACGTTTCTCAATCAACGAGAGTACTATAATTATAATACATGTTAAATACAATGGATCGCACAATAAAATGGATCAGAAGATTTTCATGTATCGCTTTTTGTGTAATAAAATGTTTAATCCATGTGTGGTCATTACACTTCGTAAGGATAGATTTTCCCACATGCACATTAAAAAAAAAACCCAAAACCAACAAAAAACAAAACAACAACCGTAACTGTAAGATGTAGTCTCGATCGACTTCTCTATCATCATGCTCGGTTTTTTTCTTGTTTCTCTTGATCTGTTAAGCGAATTCTGAAATTGTCTCTCGCTTTACTTCAAAACTACTGTACTACCTGACAAATGTCATATAGACACTTCCTTCTTTGACGCTAAATAAATATGTAAAATTATCAATTTAGATATTTCAGAAAATGAACTGTAAAATCGTTGAATTTCAACCGTCAGTGCCTAAAGTGCTAGACATTTCTTGAAGATAAATGTAATGAATGAAATGCATAAAGAATTCAGGACACGGGAGCTCCTTCGTTGAGCTCTAAGAGTAAAAACCGTTGCGTAATTGTGAGATAAACGTGCTTCATCTTTGCGTTTGGATTGATTGCAACCTAGCGCGCTGCGGCGCCTCTCGGGCAATCCCTTGCAGGCAAGACTCGACTGATTGATTAATCGACGATTCCGGTGCGGCCACTGCATGGTTATTTCCCCGTTGGTGTAGTGTAGGTTCTCCCTGGAGCTGGCGGTAACAGCCCCCTCCGCTGAATGGTGAGATCCGCCACCGACCTAGAGGTCGATATTCGGGGACTTTCCTTTTCCAGGAATCTCCCCCAGCGCGGTACCGCTCCAACCAGGACAAGCTCTAAGCTCCCGATTGGTCTCTGGACATGCGTAATAGTGTAATGCATGTGAGTGTGGTTGTGTGTGAGAGAGGAAAACCGATAGAATAAAACGAGGAAGGAAATATCGCGGGCGGTCCGTGACCCGTTTGTTAGTGTCGCTAAAACATTTGACTGGTATTGATCTGAGAAACTACGGAAAGCTACCAATCAGAGCAGCCGGCCACTAGAATTCTCCTCCACGCAGTGGCTGGATTCGACCTAGCTATTTAGGTAGCGTGAGCCGCGGTGGCTCAGTGGTAGAGCGCTGTCTTCCTGACCTGAAGAACCCAGGTTCGAATCCCGACGTATGTTGGGATTCTTATCTGGTGATTTCCATTCAGGGCGGCTAAGCCTCCTTACCAAGAGAGTACCAGGATCTTTCGTGGGGGAAGGCGGCCGGAGCGTTGTGCTCTCCACACAACGTCCTCCTTGTGCCGACGGCGACGAATAGGTGCAGCCCTATGTTCACCTCCGCTGGTGGGGCCGCATCGGCCTGTGTGCAATTGCACAAATGGACCTTTACCTTTTTATTTAGCTACTGTCGAAAATTCGCCACCGTCGGTACTCCAATCCTAGGACCTCCCGGCCAGAGTCGCTGCAGAGAGTGCTACTGTGCGTGGGTGAACCCAGTCTGTCCGAGGAGGGGGAAGTTGGAAATTCCCCTTCCTGGCGCGGCAGCCCGAATTGCAGCTCCTGTGACCGGAGCCTAGAAAAAGTAGTTTTTTTCCTCTTGGCGGGTTTTAATAACGGTAAACTTACTCCCCATACTTTGTTAAAATTTGCTCATATTTATTCTTTAAATATGAGAGAGCTAATGACTAGTATTGACTACAAATAGAAAATTTTCACCAATTCAGATCACAAAAAAAATAGTCTGTGTGTGTGTGTGTGTGGGGGGGGGTGCTGAGTTGAAATCATGTCATACGTTGTTTGACAAAATGCACTCCATGTCGAAAACTAATAACTCTATCATTTTGAACTAACTTAAGACTTATTTCAACCTCAAATAAAATAATTCCATTAATACGATCCTGAAGAAATTTAAAATTCTGGATTCGTAAAATCAGCACCTGCAGTTCTTAACTACAACTTTTCGTGATCACATACTGGTCGACATGTTTCGTTTGTAGTAGAAATTCGTCGTTCATTCGTCTATAATGTTTTAATAAACATTTTAGAGTTGAACGAACTGAGGGGTGCAGTCGTGGTTGTGTTTTGGGTGGCAGTGGGGGGCGGGCCGCCTGCGCCCCGAGGGCCAGTGGTTGCCCAGAGCGCGTCAGGTGCGGGGGGGGGGGGGGGCAGCCGCCGACGCAGCGCCGCCAGACGTGGTTGCCCTGCTTCACAGGCGATTTGCGAAACGCCGCCTCAGCATTCCCGCCGCCTTGTGCTCTTGCGTGGATGCGAGCGACTACATGGCGGCGGGCGCGGCCGCCACCGCCACCGCCACCGCCACCGCCACCGCCACCGCCACCAGTCAGCCCGCTGGGCGGCTTTCGTTCCCCGAGGGTTTTGAGGAGCCTTTTGTTTTCTGCTCGCAAATGCCGCAATGATGATAAATGAAGAGAACACCATGATTTCCGTTGAAACAAATCATTGCAAGTCTTCCCACATGCATTCATTTCCCCTCTTAGTTCGTCGACTTGTCTCAGGTCGATACAAGTTCGGAGCCGTCCCGCGTTTCCGCACGCGGTCGCGCCGCCGTTGCGCGTGCTTTCTCTTCTTTGGACGAAATAAATAAATAACGCCTTGTTGAGGCGCTTCTGCTTCGTTACCTCGCACTAGTTTCACCCGTTGCGTGAGTTAACAAAGATTCTTCACAGAAATCAACGCTCCGCTTGCGATGGTCACACCGAACGCCGCCGCGTTATGCAGGAGAGCTCGACAGTGAGTTGAGCGATCTTTTATGACGATTATTGTTCCATAAGCAGCCAGATATGTCTTTTGCTGCGTTCGTGTTTCAGGAAGCACCTGGCATGTTTGTATGAATTCTTAAGTTTCTACCTACGAACTATTATGGGATGATAAAAGATAAATCTGTCTGGTCTGTGTACCGGACCATAGGATTACAGGCTCGTGTTTGGCTCACTCGAATGTCAAGTCTCACGAATGATTTTGTAAATATTGACAAACGTACGGTGAGATGGATATCAGATAAAGAATAACAAGATACGTTAAGGGAGTGTTCTGGAACGAGAAAAAATTTACAGTTGTTGAAGTGCATTTCTTTCGTGTCATATTTATTGTATTGGACAGCAAACATTTTTTAGATCGATTGAAGAAGAAAGTTAGGAAAATGGTGAATAATAAACATTAAACATTGAATCATCCGGAAACGGAACGTAGTATACAAAAACGTGTTCCAAAAGGAAAAATTGAAGTGGAAATGAAACCATGAAAAATGTGAAAAATATAAACGGCGCGAGCTCGTGTTGCATAGGTAGACCAACAATTCCAATTTCTTGTTTGCCTGCACACTCCCTTCATTTTGGTAATAGGAAAAATGCTCTAGTGGTGGCTACAGTTAACATTTTTGTAGTTTTCTCAAACTTTCTTGAGCTAATTTATTAAATTTGCTGCATGAAAGTCAATAGGCGATTAGAATGCATCTTACTGAATAGATCACCTACCTAAAAATGATCACGTAAACTAGATTAAATCTGTTACATTATTTATTAATTTATTTCTTCATTTCCTCATTTTTTACCAATATTAGCCAATTTAAAATTGCAAAAGTTTGAAGTGGTCACATACACGACTCCGTAATTACTGATATTCTATACGCTGAAGGTGTTTGAGATAAAAAAAGGGAAAATACTGGTTCATGTTACATTATTGCAGTGCATTAATAAGAGGTTTTCAGTTTATTTTTAATTACAAAATAAGAGAAAAGAAATTAATTACCTTCTTTCTAATCCTCACCACTAGAAGGCATAACCCCACGTTCTGAAAGTTCTAGGCAAGTGGGAAATTTCCCATTCTTGTTTGTTTTTTTGTTTTTTCAAATTTGACTGACGCAGTGACCACTACTGATGTCGTTATCCTACGTGATCTTTGTTGACGATTCTCATTGATTCGGGAGCTGGGAAGTGGAGTCTTCCGAATCTTGAAAGTGGATGATCTGCCCGACACTCTTCGAGGCCGGTCAATACCTCGGAGGCAAATCTCACCCGGGCGATGCTGATGTGCGGTTTCCAGTTGGAAAGCCTGCCGGCTGCGCTGACGAGATGAACTCCTTTGCGCCGGGTGTTCTTAACTATTTCAAATGGGAGCAAACCTGCTAGCCAAACTCGGAAGGATGACTGGAATGAAACCACGGCGGTAAAAATTGGAGCTATTCCGCGTGAACGAACCGAGCTAAATCAAATATTAAATCTGTTCTTGAAATTATTTTTGATGTACACCTATTTAATAAGATTTTCTCTTCAGTGTAATTTTGTTTATTAAATCTTATTTAAAAAATAATTGATTTAATGAATAAATTTACTTTCAGGTAATAATTTCATACATAAGTAGTACATAATTCCATGTATATTTAATGTGCAATGTGGATGAAATAGTAATACGGAAAAAATACGGCGCGCCAGGAAACTCTCTCCGCAGTGGTACCTTGCTGGTGAGAGTGCTGTAGCAACTGAAATTGTGTTGGTAGCACGAGCTGCAGCTTGAAACAAAAGAAAACGTAAACCACAATCATAACATATGCTGGAAGTATTGTCCCCTTCACTTGTTTCCAAGGGATCTGGTTGCTTCAATCATAAATCCAATTTATATTAGGAGTCTCTGGCTCCGCTGGCGCACTTTATTTCAAATATCTTCCCCTTTTACATGTAACCTACTTCTGCAACGTTCATTTGTATTATATTTTTGACAATACATCAATAAATAAAATAGGAATTACAGACCTCAAATCATTAAAATAAACTTGTTAAGCACAAATCTATGGAATTTATTACAAATTGCATTGTTACAAACGTTTCGAGTCTTCAGTTTGGACCCATCTTCGGACATACATACAGTAAATCCTCGTTAACACGAATTCTAAAAATAATCGATACTATAAAAATTCGTGTTACCTGTTTTTGTTTTCTGATTTTATGTAATGTGCGTATGTTAAGAGACGTCGTGTTAATGAAGGTTTACTGTAAACTTAATATATCCTTAAAGTATTCATAGTTAAATAAATGTTCACGTACAAAACGCAACATGTTATTCAAGTTTGAAAAATACGTAAGTTTTCCTATGGATAAATTAAGTTTATTTATGCCTAAAAATGGGTCCAAATTAGCAACCCGAAACCTCACGATAATGCACCTTTTATAACAAACTGTATATATTTGAGCTATTTTTTTCAATGCTTGAGAACTGCAATTCCTATTTTGGATTGAAAATGATTGTCTGAAATATAAGAAAAGGAACATAATACAAGTTACTTAAATAGTGTAGTCTTGGGTTTATTAGTAAATTTTTGCACATCTGTAATGTTATAGCAAGATATGTAAAGATATGTAAAGATTATGTAAAGAAATAGCAAATCGAGTTCCATAACTTCACATTTGCTTGTCTTCAGGATGTAAGGCGGTTTCATGACATAACTTCGCAAGAGTGAAATAATTCCATGGCGACATGAATAAGTGAGCTGTAATGTGATTTTACCTTGTACACAACATTCATATTTAACATTGCTATTGCCTTTCATTGTGTTCGAACTAGCAGCTCTTGCTTTACGCCGATCGCGACACAACGCATGCTGTCGGGGAAACACTGGGGCCAAGCAGCGTGTGGAAATTGGAAGAAAAAGGAAACCTTGGCGGATGTCCTAAGTTCGCTGGAACGTCCTTCCCCATCTCTGGGCTTGGAATTCTTCGTCGGGGCTAGGGTTGCCAGAAAAGAGAGACGGGTAGCGTGTAAGTGTGTATGTATGTGTAAGCGTGCGCGTGCTGGGGACGGGCTGCCGTAGCAGGAGCGCTGGTGGCGGAGAGGATTGGTCTTGGCTGAGGGTTGCGGAAAGCGGCGGCGCCTCTGCCTCCGCGGAGCGTCCCCGCATTGGCCTCGTCTCCTCCGCCATCAGCGCTTTCGCTTCCTCTGCGTCCGTCGCTCGACAGAGTTTTGGAAGGGGATGGGAACGGGGGAGGGGCGCGAGGCGCGAGGTGCCCCGCTCCCTGCTTCCCGTTCCGTGCTCCCTCCCCGCCTCCCCCCTTCCCTGGGCACGCTGCGAAGGAGGTCGCCGTCTCCGCCTGGTAACGGTGCTGCCCTTGCGCCTGCTGTAGAGCCGCTCCGTCCCGCTCCGTCCCGCTCCGTCCCGCTCCGTCCCGCTCCGTCCCGCTCCGTCCCGCTCCGTCCCGCTCCGTCCCGCTCCGTCCCGCTCCGTCCCGCTCCGTCCCGCTCCGTCCCGCTCCGTCCCGCTCCGTCCCGCTCCGTCCCGCTCCCTCCCGCTCCGTCCCGCTCCGTCCCGCTCCGTCCCGCTCCGTCCCGCTCCGTCCCGCTCCGTCCCGCTCCGTCCCGCTCCGTCCCGCTCCGTCCCGCTCCGTCCCGCTCCGTCCCGCTCCGTCCCGCTCCGTCCCGCTCCGTCCCGCTCCGTCCCGCTCCGTCCCGCTCCGTCCCGCTCCGTCCCGCTCCGTCCCGCTCCGTCCCGCTCCGTCCCGCTCCGTCCCGTCCGTCCGCTCCGTCCCGCTCCGTCCCGCTCCGTCCCGCTCCGTCCCGCTCCGTCCCGCTCCGTCCCGCTCCGTCCCGCTCCGTCCCGCTCCGTCCCGCTCCGTCCCGCTCCGTCCCGCTCCGTCCCGTATTTTCTCGTCTTGGCTCGCCCACCCTGCCACCAGCTCCGCTCTCCGCCCGCCATAATTTGTTCTCTCTCTATTTGCTCCTTCGTGCTTCTTTTTCTCACGCAATGAGGACTTGTCACTTCCTCGTGCGCGCAAGCTTGACTGTTTTCTCTTGTCTTAGTTTTTCCTGCGTGATACCAGGTTGAACTCGCCGTTCTTACTTTCCTGTCTCGTCTTCCTTTATCACGCCTTTCTTTTCTCTCTCTCTAAATTATATTCAGAATGACAGCTTAAAACGGTACCTTCGCATTTACTCATGAGCCCCTTAATTTTTCTTTGTTTTGACCCAATGTTTCATCGTTCGCGTTAACACCCTTTCTTGCGTTCAACGTTCATTTATTTTCCAACCACACATCTTCATGGTAAGGCTACAAGTATTCTAATCTTACTGAATACCCGCGGAGTCCCTCTCTAAGTTCCTTATATTAACGTCTATGCCATTTTGAGTGTGTTGGAGTTGCGTTGGATGTGATTTTGTCACGTAGTATTAAGTATGTTCACGGGAGGTTATAGAATTATTAAAAGTTAAATAATTTGCCACGGGCTGCTATAAATTTAATTACACCCTTATTTATTACTACAGGTTAGAATAATCACATTGTTAATCATTGGTGAAAGTCCGTTCAGAATTTACTCCTTATTCTCATTGTATTCCAAATTATGAATAGCAATGATTCGCAACTGCTTTCCATTTTTTAATCAAGTTTCTATTGAAGAAGTAAGAATTCATTTACTTCTTAAATATTGTATATGTTATCTTAGTGCCCTTTGCGAGCATACGAATTTATATATCAAAACCACTACATTGTAGGAATTATAGAAGTAAATTCTGTAGAAGCTTTCGGTTTGAACACTTCGTCATTGCACGCTTTTCCAAGAAACAAACGATGTTCAAACCTCAAAATTTTTACTGTACAAAAAGTCGTGATTCTATGTAAAAAGGTGACCTAATTAAGTTCTGAATCTCTTTGTAAAATCAATCGTAATGACATTCAAATTCTTAGCCTTCTCGCCCTTTATTCAGCTTACATTTTGCTCCAGTCTTTTGCTCTTGACAAAGCATTAGAAGAGATTCACACCTTTTTGTTGTTTTTTTTGTGTTCAAACTAAATCCTCAGTATTGTTATTCCAATTTTTGAAAAAAATTAGTACATTTCGAGAATTATTGAGCTGGTCCGTCTGCATGATAGAAATCCTGTGACCTACCAAATGAAGCGGTTTCTTTTACTCTCCCTCTCTTTGTTCTTTGCCTGCGTTATTCGCGGTCTGATGAACATTCGTTTTCCTATTCTTTTTCCCTTTCACTTTGTTGCATTCACTCTCTACTTCCTCTTCATTTCTTACTCAACATTATTTGTCGTGCCATTCTTTCTCCCTACTGTGCTACATTGCTTTGAATCCTCCTTTTCGTTATGTGCCACTATAAGCAATATAATTTTCATTGAGAGCTTTTCAATAACGTTTGGAAATAACTGAAAACTGTTTGTTTCGCGCACACCGAGGAATCTGTACTTTTTCTAATATAAACTCGCCAAAAAATAATCAACCAAGATCAAAATGAGTGAAGTAATTTCCTGTAATAAGCACAATGATGTAGATATTTGACGAATGAAGCAAGTCGAAAATTGAGCAGCAATTGAGAAATTGTTCCTATCATTTCAATTTTTACGAACAAGGATTCCATCGAAATTTGAATCCGATTTCGTCCACAACTAGGTTGGAAAGAGATGAATTTTGTTGATTAATTGATTTTATTAGTCGTAAGGGAATGTAGATCTTAATTTAATTTTAGCAATGATTGAATCAATTAATATTTTGGTAGTCAGTTAATTTGAATTCAAATGTATTATTTATTGTTGTTATTGTTATTGTTGTTATTGTTATTATTGTTATTGTTATTGTTATTATTGTTATTGTTGTTATTGTTATTATTGTTGTTATTGTTATTGTTGTTGTTATTGTTGTTATTGTTATTGTTATTATTATTGAATTATAAAATTTCACGTTGAATTAAAAAAACTCAATGTTGCAGCCAGCGGGTGTAGATGCCTCTAAAATACTTTGCGCAAAATATGGCCTGTTCTCGAAAACGAGATGCATTGCACTTCACAGCCTTTTGAATGACCAGCGAATTTGAACACGTTTTTACACAAAATTTTGCGAAACAAATCCAGGGCTCTGGTAATTATCGGTACGACCTCTGTTTTTACACCAACACGTCCGGCTGACCTCGATTTCCTAAGTCTTGTACTCAGACATTTCTCTGCCTCATTGGTTACGACGTTCTGATCGCATGGTAACAGCAACATCTAAGAGAAGATTCGCTTTTTTCTACAAATCCCCAAAAACAAAATCCGGTTTGTTTGCTCCTGTCGTACGATTAATATGGATTTGTTTGTCATACAGTATTTTGTATAGTCCAACAGACGTCACTGGTTTCTGTGCTCGCCCTACTTGGGGCATGTGTTCGGAACTTCGATCTGCCTGTGGAGATCTTATTCATGACCATATCGTACATTTTGTTACGTCGAACTTTGCTTGAATTGGTCAATCTCAGATGGTATGATTTGTTGTTTGAATTGAATTTGCCTTATTTTACGTGGCGAGACTCAGGCCATGAGGCCTGCTCTTCCGCCTGTCCACGCAAATTCCGCTACGCTCCTTTCACCAACCATGGGAGAAAGAAGGTTTTACTTGGGCGACGAAACAGGCGATTTGAATTTAGCTCAGAGGCATCATTTAGGCTTGAGGATCTTTTACATGCTGTAAATCTACTAACAGGGGACAGCCCAAATCAGACTTCCCCCCCGAAGGAAGGCGTACGAAGGATTTTTTCGCCCTTAAAAATCCACGGCTTCGATCGGGTTCGAACCCGCAAACTTGGGTATAACAGTAACTAACCGTTACACCATCGCCGCCGCTGTTGTTTGTTGTATACATTTATTATCCCAGAAAATTCTGAGAACCCCTTTGTTATTGTATTCCTAATGTCTGATTTGGGTCAGTAAATACCACCCACTCTTTCTGATTCTGGTTTCATTTTTCCTCTTTATCCAAATAAACGCTGGTTTTTGTTGTTCTGTGACGTGTCCGTTATTTAAGATATTCTGCTCTTGATGATTTCTTCAACATTTTTTAAATCCACATTTCCTGTCAAGTAACAACATTATGTAATTCTGCTCAGCATAGATTTGTGTGCGATGTGCCTTGCTTCACATAACGCCTCTATTTCTCTTCGTTCGGAGAATTTTAGCGACCAGCCTCTTAGCGATTCATCTTGATGACTGACAACATACTTTCTCATTCCGACTATTGCATTGTACCAAGAGGCTCGGATTTTGCGCCCTCTCTTTAATTCTTAGCTTTACACATAATCCAAGTACAATCGTACGTACATCAGCGGGTAGGCGGCATAATGCAACGTAAATAACTTCAGGATAATTCAGGATACTTCAGTGAGCGGCAGGATTTTCGACACTAGCTTGTGTAACGTATTGTAGGACTACAGTTAGCAACCGCCACAAAGGGCGGCGGCAGAGGATTAGACGCCAGGGGCCAGGCAGGATGTGACACGCCGAGGTATTCTGGGAAATCCTAAGAGCTAGGGAAAGGGATGCACAAAGTACGGGACAGCGCATTTTTGCCGCGTGCCGCGTGTCAAATTCTTGGAATCCAGGGAAATGGATGTCCAAAAATGCCTGGCAAAGCGGTCAGTGTGGGCCGGGTGCAAAACCCAGTGACGTTTCAGGTCACGTGGGTGGCGGCTATATAAGAACCAACGCAGAGCGCGGGGGTGGGGTTTGTTGAGCTGAGAGGGAACCCTCGTGCGAACGCATAAAAACTTGCGCCCAGGGCGGTGCGGAGCCGAGCTAGGCTCGTGCGGCAAACCATGTGTTGGGACGCCGTTGTGGACTATATCCACGGGTGACAAGAGGTCGCCGGAGCTGTCTGCTGTGTGCGGGAGGCTCGCTGAGGAGTGGCGCGGGCCACGAGTCAATTATTCATTTTTAAGGATCGCTCCTGCGATCAGGAAAGTAAAGATCTACCAGAGCTGAGTAACTTAAAGTATTCCTGTACATTTTGTGAATAAACCTGTACATATTTATCATTGAAGCTCGTGTCTGTGATTATTGTGTATTCCCACGACGTCACACTTGTCAGGTAGGTCGAATTCAGTCGCTGTCTGGAGGAGAATTCTAGTGGCCGACTGCTCTGATCGGTAGTTTTCCGTGGTTTCTCCGATCAACTCCAGGCGAATGCCGGAGCAGTATCCTAACACACGGGCCAGGGACCGCGCGCGATCTTACCTTCCTCTTCCTTGTCCTATCCTCACCCCCCTCTCTCTGTCTCTCTCTCTCTCTCTCTCTCTCTCTCTCTCTCTCTCTCTCTCACACACACACACACACACACACACACACACACTCACTTACACTAACATGCACTACACTACCACCCATGTCGGGAGACCGGTCGGGAACTTAGATTTTGTCCCGGCTGGGGCGGTGCCCCGCTGACCTGGTTGGGGGAAACCCCGCTAGTCGACGGTAGGTCGGCGCCGGATCTCGCCATCCAGCGGGAGAAGACCACCGTCACATCGCGAGCAAAAACATGACGGGACAAATGACCCTGGTAGTTGACGTGCCCGAAATTCAATCAATCAATCAATCAATCGAATTCCTTGCTCAATTCAGTCTACCAGTCCCAAGCTGTACTCAGATGTAGGCACAGCCAAACTACATATTGTGGAAATGTTATTACTCTCATTCACAGTAGTAATGTGCGTAAATCTATGCTTAAAATTCCATGGTCTAAATGTACACATAAACAATATGACAACGCACACTGCTTAATCTAGGTGAACATCTTTTTGCATTGGTGGGGGAGGGTGGCAATATGTGATCTTCTAGTTGAGGATCTGCACAAAATTGCACAAAAAAATGCTATTGTATCAGGTAAAAATCAACCAACAATTTAAAAGAAAGGTATATATCTTTGTTTATTTAATGGTCATATATTCTAATGGATTTTGGGTTGCTTTTTACCCAGCGTACTTAAGGATTGTCGGTTTTTCTGAAATTCTGTCAGTATGCTTTTTTATCGTAAAAATATGTTTTCAAGTTGAATGTTATATGTCAAGCCTCATGTTGTGTAAGGGTAACGTTTGATTTTGTTTCTTTTATTTCATTTTTCATTCACTAACGTAAATTTTTATTTTGTGGTCTTTCCATTTAATCAAGTTTTTTAAAATTTCACATTATATTTATTATTACATAGTTTCGCCATTCTTTCTTAGCACTTGGGATCTGGAAATCGCGTGATGAAACGTCTGTAATGTTTACAACGTTTGACTTGAATCGAAAATAAAATTTCAATTATAAATACGCTACTACTTTTGCTACTCATTATAACATATTTTGCATTATTTGATGCGAAATATTAAATAGTGTACACAAATATGTAATAGATTACTACGTGGTTCACAATTAAAAAGTCATGTAGACTACACATAAATTACGTGTAGAAAACGTGAGTGGTCGTAAAATTATAGCGTACGGCACAACTGGTTCAGAGGGGACTGCAAGACGAGTTTTACTCTTCCGTAAATCTATTTTCGAATAGGAGCCTTCTTATCCCGGCATTGGAGAAGTATTCTCCGATGACCAGGTATATGTAGGTTGTGCTTTGCTTAAGGTCTTGAATCACAGTGTATCACGGTTTAGGTGGTTCACGATATCAATTAATGTCATTGCCGTGTCCCTCACCGGGAGGTCCTAGAGTTCGAGTTCCGACGTTGGGAGGATTTTCGACGGTAGCTGCATAGCTAGGTCGAATTCAACCTCTGTATGGACAAACATTCTAGCGGCTGGCTGCTGCGATTTCCGTGATTTCTTCCAAGAATGTCTGAGCAATACTTCAACAAACGGGCTACGAATAGCACCCAATCTTTCCTTCCTCATCTTAGTCCCCTCCTCTTCCCTTACACACGCACACACAAACATGCACAAATACACACACATATACACACGCACACGCTCACACATATACACACGCACACGCTCACACATACACACGCACACGCTCACACATATACACACGCACACGCTCACACATATACACACGCACACGCTCACACATATACACACGCACACGATCACACATATACACACGCACACGATCACACATACACACACGCACACGATCACACATGCACACACGCACACGATCACACATACACACACGCACACGATCACACATACACACACGCACACGCTCACACATACACACACGCACACGCTCACACATACACACACGCACACGCTCACACATACACACACGCACACGCTCACACATACACACACGCACACGCTCACACATACACACACGCACACGCTCACACATATACACACGCACACGCTCACACATATACACACGCACACGCTCACACATATACACACGCACACGCTCACACATACACACACGCACACGCTCACACATACGCACACGCACACGCTCACACATACGCACACGCACACGCTCACACATACGCACACGCACACGCTCACACATACGCACACGCACAC
>BLKR01002194.1:0-93353 GCA_011170035.1 Teleogryllus occipitalis
TGTAAGGGATGAGGATGGGACCAGCACGAATCAGTTTGTTAAGGCAATGCCACACTATTCGTCTGGTATTGAGCGGAAAAGTACAGAAAACAGCAGTCTGACGTTTGTCAAGGCAATGCCACACTATTCGCCTGGTATTGGGCGGAAAACTACAGAAAACAGAGCAGTCGATCGTCAACATGGTGCTACAGAGACAACGATGTTGCCGTAGAGCTTCTGTGAAATACAGCAATTTTTGTAATTTTGAGAAAAATGTACGGAATTTAAAGAACACTAAAATCCAAAGCCATAATGTTATACATTCCGTTCTACACATTCAGTATTGTCATGATTAATTTTCGTTGTTGCTAGTTTCATATTCAGAAACATTATTTTTCTTATTGAGTCCAGATAAAATGTTAGAATTTTAATATTATCAAATAACTTAACGATAACAAAATTGAACCAGACAGATATGGTTATCAGAAAATTATTCCCTTTGATCGATGTTCTCGTGTTAACATTCTTCCCCAAATGATGTAAATTCTGTGCACCGACTTTAATTTTCTAACAAATACGTGTAGTCAGTGCCTCTCTAAATGAAAAAAGAAAAAGATTATGCGACAATTGAAATTTTTAAAATTATGTAGTATTACCCATCAGATTTGGAATGCGGTAAATAACATTAGTTCATATAAGTCAGTGAATATTTAATGCAATTTTGAGGTTGCTGTTTCTGTTTTAAAGATTCTTCACTACAATTATGAACTTTAATATAATTATTCTGCATTATGTATCAATGTTTTTCTTTTAAAAAAATGAAAATACATGCACTGTGTAATGTGAACTGATCATTTGACTACTAATATTCCTTTCATAAAGATTTCTTGGTTCTTCTTTAGTTTGAAAACTTCAGTTTAAAACGTCGACTCGCTACGTTTGCTAAATTACAACGCTCAACAATATTCAAAATTAAATTTTGAACAAAAGTCATCATATAAACATATTTGTTCGTATGTCCTGAAAACTTTTTCTCCACTTTGTGAACGTACCTGTTGCTCCGCACAAGCCAGGTAATTGTAAATCACCTGGTACGATCTATTGAGACGGTGGTGAGCCATCTCCTGTTGATTTTGTGAGTTGACTTGTTGGTGCTGAGGGTGCTGCTGGTGATGGGCGTGCTGCATGGGAGCATCTTCCATTCCGCCATGCACGTGTTGCTGGTGCTGCTGTCGCACCGTCTCTGCGGATGTGGGCAGAGAGTGCGGCTGGTACCCGCGATACGATTGGTAGGTCGAGTAGAAGTTTGACGATTCTTGGCCACTATTGGCTGCTGAATACATCCTGAGAAATTATCATAAAACCTTACTGAATTGGAAACATTGATGAAAAAGTAAATACCAAAAACGAAAAACTTATAAAACATGTTAAAATATGACACAGTGAATTAGTATCAATGAAGAATATTTAAATTATTTATTTACTATTCTATAAAGTATGAGTAAATAAACATGCGCAGCGAACGAACAATTTGCGAGTATTTGCGCGTAATACTTGTCTTTTCAAAATTCAAAGCTCTTATCTCTTTTGTCAACGTCGCTACTGACTACTGGTAAAGTTGAAATTGTCATTTTGAAGCTTGCTCTAGCTGGGTCCAACTGTTCTTGGTAGTACAACACGATTCAGACTTCCACATTATTACTTCCAGTCCGCGGGCTCATTCTAAACTGTCTGCAATGGCAAGCACAAAATGAGGCGCGCTCGACTTCAAGGCAGGCCAGAATTCCCGTTTAAATGCTTCTACTGAAAAGCATTATGCAACACTATCGACAACCCTTAAAGATTCAAAAACGTCTGGATAATGATAAGTAGGGAGCGGATTTCTATTATTTTGCATATTTTTTGTCCGTTGCTTCAGAGCATAGCTATGTGAAATTTCTCGACTTTTGGTTAGTATTGGATGCTATTATAGACTAACATGTTGGTGCATATATGGACAATTTTTCCTGTTAGCGCATATTTCTTTAAAATAGACTTATCTCTAAAACTGTTTCATCTTTTCATAGAATAATATACTATTTGTGAGCGTTCATTGTTTAGAATGAACTTTGTGGGAGTTTGCGTTGTTTTTTTCTTTCTTTTCTAGAGATGAAATACTTATCAAGAAAGGTTAATACAGGAAATTAAATATTTTTAATTTTTATTACATATTTCAGAATATTTTAGGTCATAAATGCATATTTTAACAGCATATTTCAATATGCTTTATGGCATAAAAATACTCTTTCTAGTGATAAGCGTCTCGCAAATGGGATTGATTTGTTTTGGTTTTTTTTCAATAGCATAGGTTTCCTGAAGTTCACTCTATACTTAATGAGGCTGCGTAAAAAAATAAGTCAGCCTGAAGAATACATACACATTTCTTAATTCCTCCTACAGACCAACGCGGAAGATCCGCAACCTACGCGGAATGGCCGCAGCGGACGTTTCGCATCACGTGTTGCCTTATGAGCACGTTCAGACCTACGCGGCAGGCGAGCGTCGCGGCAGTGGATAGGCAGCATTTATTCCGCGTTGGATTTTGTAACATAGTCTGACGCGTTTTTTCCGCCGCCGCTCGCGTTTCGTGAAAGTCCACCCGTCTTCAGGAGTCTTTCCTCCCCCCTGGGTCGCGCTCCCTTCCCCTTCGCGCAGAACTCTGCCACTCGAGTTTCGCTGTGGAAAGCAATGCAAAGACTTTTCAGATGTCGAATATTTTCAGCTCGCCAGTAAATCTGACGAAAGAAGGAAAAAGTTCCATATCGCATGTGTTCAGAAAACTCTAAATTTGCATTCCTTGCGTGAATGGAAGCGAGCGACTCTTCTTTATCGGATGAAAACTGCCACCAAACGCTGACTCCTCATTGACGCTCCAGTGTGAACGGTCCCGCGAATTCCGTCGCCGCGATTAGCGCGGAACTTTCCGCGCCGCACTCGCTGCGGATGCTCCGCGCCGGTCTGCGAGAGCCTTAATTCGGGTCAACTTATCGCATCGATTTATGAGCATTCATCTGTTTCTTTCGGCTATCGATTATATTAATATATCTAGAGAAATCAATATCCTTCGGCGCTCGACTGTTCACGATGGCGCTTAGAGCACATTCCCAAATTCACGGTGTCGCAGAACACACAATACACAGTGATCCGCACGTAATTTAATTTTGAAAGCTTTTTAACTTGCAAAATTGAAAAATATAAGGTATGTTAAATAATTAAATAAATAAGAAAATAGTCCAAATTTTAATAAAAATTATGCAAAGTACAGGGCTTCATTGCCAACCTTGCCCTCCAAGGCCTCTTTGATATTCATGGGTCCCGTAGCGATAAACAGACTGTATCCCTCCCTCCCCGGCCAGCTGATGAATCATGAATACTCTACTTGTGTGAAACTGATGACAGAAGAATATTCAACACCACTGAGATAGTAAGTTGCAAGTCAGCAGCTATGGGTTCGTAAGCTTGTAGAATTTAATGACACAGTGTGGCCGATATCTGACAAACTGCACATCTGACAAACAAAAAGATCGAACTCGTCCAAGGTAGTCGGGCAACGTTCTGTAGACAGTCAGCTCTTATCAGTAGTAATATCCTTTGATCAACTTATGGTCAATATTCGAATAGCATGCTAAACAACTTAGATCACACGATTCGTCTTTTGTTCCCCATACTATCTCCATCTTTGCCCGTAGGAACGGACAAAAGATTCATCTCCCTCTGGACCCACCATTCATCTAAAATATTCACAGACATCATCCAAGATCCGACACGCGACGAGAGCTGAACTTCCCCCCGAGAGAAAACCCAAAGGGTGCTACTCACACGGGCGTGGTGATGGGCCGCTGGTAGCAGCTGACGGTGACGGTGCAGGCGGGCCACGGCGGGGGGCGGGGCTGCTCGTACTCCGCCGCGGCGTTGTGTGCAGGCGGCGCGGCGGAGGCGGCAGAGGCAGAGGCAGAGGAGGCGGGCGCGGGCGCAGGAGCAGGAGCAGGGGCGGGAGCGGGAGCGGAAGCGGGAGCGGGCGCGTGGGCGGCGTCGGGAGCCTTGTCCGCGGGCTGCACCGCCGCACTCGCCGCCGCCGCGGCCGCCGCCACCGCAGCGCTCGCCATGGCGGCGGCGTACTGCCTCTCCTGGAAAACAGACCCCGCGTGCTATTTCTTGAACCGTTTCAAACATTAGCGCATTTATGAAGTATAGATTCAAGTCAATCTGGCAAAATGTTGAATTAACTTACGTAAAACAATCAAGAATTAATATTAACATCTCTCTTTTCCTCTAAGCGTGCAAGAAGAGTACGGCCAGGCAGTTTTACTCACGGTTTCGTTAAACTAGCCGTCTCGGGTTTCTAACTTCCATCGCAAGCACTTTCTCAGACGGATAAAATGTCAGCAACAAAGCGAGTGTAAATTATACTGACTGATGATAAAAGCTGATGCACTTGAACTTGTTCCTCTTTGCCCCCTTCTAAACATTTACACTTTCGAGTAAATGAGCGACTGTTTAGTGTTTCCGATTCAGCTAGTGCTGCGCTACAACTATTTATTAGTTCCGTAAGTAGACGTTACATCTCAGGTGCGATGTTCGACCTTCACTAGAACACGAGATCTTGCGGCAACCTATACGTTGCAGGGTTTTCCTTCCTCCAAGTATCTCACCCTAGAGGGTCACTGATCCAGTCGAGAAAAGCTCTAAGCTCCCGACACGTTTGGCAGCGTAAATACACGTAAGTGAAAGATACACATTCGACATTCATCTCTTTTAAGACAGACACTATACTTGAGTTTTTTAATGTGGCATCTGTGAGTAGTATCTTCAAGATGGAATTGGGCCCAACTTCTTGCGTATTTCTTGGTCCTGTCGCAAGATGTCGCATGATCGCGACCGTATCAAGCAGTGCTGCAGATCAAGCGACTTTAGCGGCCGGACTGAGAACGAGACAAAAAGTCGTGCCGAATTCCATCTTAAAGATACTACCCACAGATGCCCCATTAGAAAAACCCAAGTATATAAACCTTGCGATCCTGTGCAGTCAATGCTCTAATTACCTGGAAAGAGGGGAAAGCGAGCTCGGGGGCGTGCCAGGGCGCGTAGAGGTCCGCGTACAGCTGGGGCGGCGCGGCCGCCGGGGCGGGGGTAGCGGCGGCGGCGGCCGACGCGCGGGGCAGCGTGTACGCGTGCTCCCACATGGGCGAGTAGAGCGGCGCGGCGCCAGCGGCGGCGGCGGCAGCGGCGGCCGCGGCGTACGGCAGCAGCGGGTAGGCCGGCAAGTGCGCCGGAGGCGGCGCGCCCACCTTGTACGGGTGGGCCCCCCACGCCCCCGACGCGCCGTTCACCAGGCTCGCATGATCCGCACACGCTTGTTGCTGCTGCTGCTGCTGTCGGGAGGAAACAAGCCCTTTGAGAACTAAAATAACTCAATGGTGATGCGTAAATTGGATTTCATTTTACTTTTTAACGTGGACTTGAGAAATTTGTGAAAACATGTTTCAGGAGATTTCAATATCAGGTAACCAAGAGCGGACCCAGAGGGAGATTTGTACACTTGATATTGGAAGACATTTCATTTTTAAATAATAATTGTACTTTAATATAATTTTTTGTTAATTAATTTTACGAATAATTAGCATTTAAAAATCAGTCTTAGAGTTTTTCTAGAAGAATATTTACTATTATTTGGACTCCAAAAAAAGTACTAATTGAGTTATTTTAAAAAGGTTAAACGTTTAAATTTCAAATTGGTAATACAAAACTAAATTAATTGCTTCAAATGAAAAGCTTTGACGATGAAATGGCTTTTCTCTGACACAGGAGTTTTTATATTTTCTGAAGCCACCCAAGCATGGAACTACAATTATAGTGTCTAAAAATGTCTATTTTCTCACTCCCTTTTACTTTCGTACAAATCTGCCAAACAATTTTTCAATATCTTCACGCAACGCCTTACACACGTCATTTCTAATGTTAGAAACCGTGAAACTATTGTTAGACTAGTCGCAAAATGAGACGCAGGTTCGTGATGTGACGCAGTGTGACTCATGGTGAGTTTCTGCGAACCACTGCTTGTGGTACCCGCGCACGAGTGTGCGTCCAATAAGCAGTCGTTCGCAGAAACTCACCACGAGACATCCTGCTTCACACCCCGGACCTGCGTCTCATTTTGCGACTAGCCTTCATGGCGTGTACCTGCGCGTGGGCGTGCGTCGGCGTGTCGTGCGTGGGCTGGTAGTCGTGCCCGGAGGCGGGGGCGTATTGCGACGCGGAGGCCGCGGCCGTGTAGGGCCCTTGCGGCGCGGGGGCGGCTGCCTGCCCGTATGCCATCGCGCTGGGCGCCGGAGCGGCGGCGGCGGCGGCCGACATACGATGCTGAGACGCTGGCGACTGCTGCTGCTGCTGCTGCGACGCTGACGTGGCCGTGTGATGCACTTGCGGGTGATGCTGCTGGTCCTGGAAGGGGGCGGGGTGCCAACTCAGGCGAGGGTCGTTCCACAAGTCGCGGCAACTGTCTACAATCTTGCGAAGAAGCTGCAGCAACGGAAACCGACAAGTGTTCGACAGACTTAGAAAAGAGATTTTGATAGCTAGCTTCAAATTGGGGCTACGTTAGAACTTTACGAAACATACACACACACACACACACACACACACACACACACACACACACACACACACACACACACACACACAGATAACATGTTATCTTATTTAATCATGTATTAAACGTAAGAAAATATTCATTTCAAATCCCAACACCTTAGAACAGTTCACGATGTCCGTCATACTTTGCCAATGATATAATTCAAATAATTATAAATCAAATAAATATAAAATTATGCTTCGGAAGGTTCCCCGTAATGAATGACACCGTATGAAACATTTATATTATGCCAATTGTAGTGTATGTAGGTTAGCTGTTTCCCCCACCATGGATCACCCTCCACATCCCTTATTTCCTATTCCAGGCCTAGATATGCTCATCCAATTCGGCTTTCCTTCACCGACACGAGTTTGCGGGGTGCATTAGCAGTACTACCAACCTAGGGTCTGAAAGAGAACTTCCTTCATATCCCTGTCAGCTGGAAAACGGGGAGTATCTCATTTGAGGAATTCAAGATTTCTCGTATACCTCGTATGGCACACTCCCGCCTTTTACTGCCAGAGACGTCCTGAAGGAAGCACTCTCTCAGACTAGGATGGGGTACATTCTCAATGGAACTCGAGAAACGGGAATTTTGAAGTGTCGGGATGGGCAGGTCTGAGATGAGGCTGAAAGCTTAAAACAATATGCCCAGTACAAGCATTTTCCCAAGCGCCTCACCTGGTAGGCGTGCGTGTTGGGCGGGTCGCCCTCCACCTTGGGGACCGCGTGGGGCGGTGGGGCGGGCTGCGGGGCAGGCGCCGCTGCGTACCCGCTGGGCTGCGGCTCCGCGTCGTGGCCGCGCGGCTGCCGGCGCTTGCGCGGGACTGCCTCCGGCGCCTGTGGGCGCACACTCCTTCAAATGAGTGAATGACGAAGTACGTGGTGGTTGCAGGAGCGTCAACTACTATGGTCATTATTACCCGCAAGTGTAGGCTACTTGTTATTTCAAGTGAGTGGCGCTGTTCTTCCCCCACGTGCACATGTAATCCAGTTCCTACCAGGCTTGCCGATGTTCTCCCGTCCATAAGATATCTTCTCCAGTCTGGCACTGCTGCAGCCGAAGCAAGCACTACGACTTGTCTCCCAACATGTGTGGTAGTTTAGTGTATGAAAGGGTCGGTGTGTGCATGTGTGTGTAGATGTAAGTGCGGAGGAGGAGACAAGGATGACGAAGGAAAGATCGCGCGCGGTTCAAGAACCGTTTGTTAAGGTATGCTCCAGCATGTGCCTGGTACAGAAAGGATAAACCACAGGAAACTACCGATCAGAGCAATCAGCTTCTAGCATTTTCGTTCCAGCGTTTCAATTCGACCCAGCAATGTAGCAAGTCTCTAAAATACGTCACCATCAGCACTTGAACCGTAGACTCTGAGTTGTTGACTCTTGACCGTAGACTCTGTGTTGAACCGTACGCTCTGAGGAAGGTCACAATATGTTGGCCGAAACGTCCGCCACTATGACAGAGACGCGGCTTGGCTCGGATACTCTAGACAATTCGAACCGTACGACATTCGTGTCAACGACGCTGCGGGGGCAACATGTTGCCACTGAGCCACCGTAACCGGCACACGGCACTATCGCTGCTACTCAACTCGTGCTTTAAATGGAGCTGATATCTCGTACTTCACCAAAGAAGAGTGTTGTAATTGACTGTAAGAGAACCTGAATTCCTGCTGAGGTCAAGCTCCACATAGTGAGAAAGGGATGAGAAATGTTATACCAAATGTGACGCAATAGAATGCCGCAATAGTGTGCCGAAGCATGAAGTTATATTTGTGTTGAACTGCAGTTTGGAGCATTTCTTGAGATCTTTTCGTTGTATATGCTAAGTTAATATTTTCGTTGAGATTTTTGGTAATTTAAAAATAGAAATTCTCAGCACCACATTCTGCGATTTTTGCATCACATTTTCTGCAATATTGCTAGTTTTATCTGAATTTTACCTTTATTATCGTTGAGAACGTAGTTAACGCAATGTAGCTGTATAATAATATTTACCAGAATGCATATTTCCTAAAAAAAAAAAAAGGTCTTGTTTGCTTTTAAAAAGTATCTCGGGCTCAGTATTTTTAAGGAGGATTTTTGCTTTTCATATTGAATGCTTCAAGTATTATAAATCATACATAAGGCATAATATTTCAAGGAATACTTTTGTTTCTTTAACATCTTGCAAGACACACTGCAAGTAATGCCTAACATATTGTGCATATCAATAAGCATCCGATTACTATTAGATCATTAGAAGAACCAAACCTTTGAAGGTTTTTTGTCGACTACTTGCTTTATATCAAGGAATTATATAATAGGACATATTTTCAAAACAATGTTATAGTTAAACACAAATGACTATTTCATGTTAGAGTATGATAAATAACTTATGGACGCGTCGCCTACTTCACTTCATTGTAGTATATAATGATTTGAATGGGAGGTTCAGTATAAGTTGTGTCGAGGTTTTATACTCGTAGCGCAGTGACGACATTAATTTGAGTAGCTCTGTACAGCAGCACCTAAAACAAGCGGATGGTGCTAGCAGTGCTCGTACCGCCGGAAACGACCGACAGGGGCGCTCTCCTGCCCGGCGCTATAGCCGCCGTATTTCTACTTGGGTATTAGGTTCGTTTTCACGTTCCTGGCCAGCCACTGTTCCACAACAGCCCCCGCAGACCGGCAGGTCGTTCACCGATTCTGCCGCCCCATTTCCTGCCGTTCGCTTGCACCAGAGCGCCCCCAAGCGCAGAGGGCGGGCAGGAAAGATAGACGGAGAGAGGGCAAAGCAGATGTGCCAAGTGCACTGTGACTCGCCGATTTTCCGCCAAAGAGGCGGTGATACTTCCGCGATTTTCAAAATTAAAATTTATTTGGGGTTTTGTGAGTTTGTGTGATAGGGGCAGCGTGATCACCCGCTTCTTGTTTACGAATAATCTAACGCACAATTTTAAAGTTTATTTTTTAATTAAAAACACGCGTAAAACAGATATCATGTGTCTGTACCTGATTAATGTGATGGGCATTTTATGATATATTTAAAAAGAAGCATTACTACAAACATTTGATATTTCTGTATCAAGGTAACAATGTAGAAGTGGGATGGTTAAAATATATACGACTCATTTTTATTGCTCTCTCGGTGATATATCAGCATATCAAAACTTTTTGAAATAAACATCACAAATATTGTAACTTAACCCGACCTGTTGGAGAAAGATTTACGATTCGGTTATCGATAGTACCAAATATAACACTCTTCTTGTACATGACGAAAAAACACGCGAACTATGTAAACAGGAAAAAAATCAAAATTAAATCAGTTTATTTCCTTTCCTTTTCGCCGTTTACTTCTCATGCGAAATCACTTATGGGAAGGTGAATATATCATGAAACCTAAATATATTCGAATGGTTTCTTCTTTAAAAGCACAGACTTTATTTTGAAATAAACCTGCAATAGTTCAAGCTGAATAAATCTATTATTTTTGACTCTCGTACGTTTTGACGTTACGTACGTTGAAATAATATGGTTGCCATAGAAATCTGTAGGTCTGAGAGAAACTGCAGCCACACTCACAGCCCCATGCGCTCCCTTCCATCTTGTACACTCACCTGCTGATCAGCGTCCTCCGCGTCCGCGCTGGCGTTTCTTTTGACGGGCACCTGCGGAGGCGGGGGCTGCACCGAATAGTGCACGCGCGCCCACTCGTGGATGTCGTTGACGGTGTTGTCTTGGGTGGGGGCGGGGGCCTGCTCGCCCTCCGCGGCGGCGGCGGCGGCGGCCGCCGCCGCCGAGGTGACGGTGGCGGAGCGCGGCCAGCGGCGGTGCGGCGCGGCGGGCGACAGCGGGGGCGACGGCGGCAGCGGCACGCCCATGGCCGAGTTGCCGTCCGTGAGCAGCTTGCGCAGCAGCGACTCGTCCACGGGCGACGACGACGACGAGCAGAAGGCGAGCGCGCCGGGCGGTCCAGACGAGGCGGTGGCGGCAGCGGTGGCGGCGGCGGCGGCAGCAGCAGCGGCGGCGGCAGCGGCAGCGGCGGCGGCGCCACGCCCGCGGCCTGACTGCCGGGGACGGCGCCCGGGCCCGCGCCCGCCCCCGCGAGCGCCACGCCCCCGCCCGGGCCCTCGCCCGCGGCGCCCGCGCCCGCTCTGACACACACATACGGACCTTTTTAACAGTTGCGAACCAATGGGGGAAGAGGGGGCAGAGCAACAACGGATTCCAATGCTATTGTTTCCTCTTTAACATTATTTAGGTGAGGAGTTACTGGTTTATTATTTAAGGCTTTGAGTATTACATCCTTCATGAATTCTTAGTATTGATGTAGGTTTCCAACTTGTAGGTTTACAAAAATTTCGCGTAATCGCTTCGAGAAAACTAGCATTATCTTACGTCCAGACCTGTCCAATCAATTATTTGAACATCTGTTGATGTAGAGAACACATGTGCAATTGAAGTAATATAGAATATGGGAAAGTAGTAGCCAAAAAATACGGAGGTCGTGGGTATCAGGGTCTCTGCGGTATGGACCACAAGTACAGAAAATGTTAATACATACACGTTATCATACCTCAAAAATCGAAAATATTTCAAGACACACATGCACAACATTACTGTCACTGCCATGTGTGTTAAGACAGACCGCTGACCTAAGTTGCTGATGCAATGTAAACATCTCGAAGTGCTCTATCGAAGGCACGATTGTTTCGGGCGTCGGTCGCTGCGATCAGTTCCCAGACTAACGCAATACATTGAGAGATCATGAAGGATAATGAATATTTTCGTTAAACGTGTCGTATGGAACAATCTACTCTCTCAGCTAGGTGAGAGCTTATGGGTTTGACAATACCTCTTGATGTGCTGGCTGTCAGTAAAACTACCAATATAAAAGTTTATGTGACTACGATTTCATGTTTTTTTAAATTACTTATTAAAACATTAATAATAAATATTAATAATAAATTTAAATTTAAAAAATTATCAGAGTTCTGAAAAAAAGCACAGGTTCTGGGTTAGTAGATCCACGGCAACCCGTTATTTTAAACAAGGGTGCCCCCCTCCTAAACATAAACGAATTCTCATTCTAGCAACCGTAATAATTCACAGCGATTAATTTGCATGAAGTGTAAATACATTTTCTGAAGTTTTGAATGATTTTTTTGGGGCGTCAATTAAGTAGAGGGTTAGGGCAAGTTGCTCCAAGCTACACCACCCTTTCTAGCCGTCACTGTTCATTGTGCAGTACATTAACTTACTATTTTCTGAACAGATTTCCTGACATACTCATTGCAATTTTCGCATACTGTAGTACTTTTTGAAGTCTTGTACTAAATATCTAGCAGATTCATGTTTTGCAGCTGACAGATGGGAAGAGCAATAGCACTCACCACTATACACCAACTAAAACCCATCATTAATCGATCTTCACACCTCCCACTCCCAACCGCCATATCCATCTATAAAAGTACCATCAGACCACTCCTCCTTTACGCCTGTCCAGTTTGGACCTCCGCTGCAAGAACAAACCTAAACAAGATCCAAATAGTCCAAAACCAGTTTCTTAGAACTATCAGAAATGCTCCTTGGTTTGTCTCAAACTCACAGCTCCACAAAGAATTTCAAATTGACTCCATACAACACCATATGACATATCTCAACCCAGTTCTATCACTCCATACCTCAAATTCCACACCTAGACAACTTCAGACTCCGGAAAACTCCTCATAGAACCAGATTAAAAAATATATATCCATACCAGGCATTGCTAACCAAATTTGCCGAAATAGATTTGCCGAAATGTTTTTAGAGGTGTCTGGAAAAGATTTCCTCACCCGAATTAGTTTTTAGTTTAATTTTAGGTAATTTAGAATGTAAGCCATCAATACATGTGTAAAGTGTTATATGTACTGAACTATGTATGACCTGTAAAAATAAAAAAAATAAAATAAAAGCACTCACCACCGCGGGGGGCGGGGGCGGCATGAGCTCCTGCTCGGGGTCGTGCTTGGCTTCCGGGAGCTGCTGTGGCTGCGCCGGCGGGGAGTGGTGGTAGCCGTGAGAGAAGTCCTGCGCCTGGTGCGGCGGGTGGCCGTTGACCACGCCCACTTGCTGGCTCTCCGCGGCGGCGGCGGCGACGAGGGGGTGGCCGTACGCCAGAGGCAGGGTGTTCTGCGACTGGTAGTCATGCACGGGATAGGGCGACCTCTCGCACAGGCGGTACTGCTGCTGCAGCATCTGGTAGTGCATGTTCTCCTGCTGCGCCTGCACCTGTTGCTGGTAGTGCGTGTCGGCCATCGCCCGCTCGTAGTGCTGAGCGTGCGTCTGTTCCTGTCGCTGGAGGTCCGCGTGGTGCTGCAGCAGGTGCTGCTGCTGCTGCTGCTGCTGCTGCTGCTGCTGCTGCTGCTGCTGGTGTTGTTGCTGTTGTTGCTGCTGCTGCTGATGCTGTTGTTGCTGCTGCTGCTGCTGTTGCTGTTGTTGTTGTTGTTGTTGTTGTTGTTGTTGTTGTTCCTGCTGCTGCTGCTGCTGTTCCTGCTCCGCACGCCGGCGCTGCTCTTGTTCCAAGTGCTGGCGCTGGAGTTCCTCTCTGTGGGTAGATGACGTTGCGTTACTTGCTTCATACAATTCGACAACTAACTAAACTATTAACAAGTTACAATACCTCGATATAATCGAATCTAAATTGATCCTTCCAGTGCCGATTAATACCGAAACACAATTGTAGACGTCGGGGCAATAACATGATATGCCACTATACGACGTTTTGAGAAAAAAGGGAGTAAATGTTTAATCAATACCATAAATAGTAAATAAAGCCATGATATTTATTTTTTATAAACTATCAACATCTCAAGATAAAATATCCGCATTATGTCCAATAATATGTAAACTGATACGCAAACCAAAACAGAAAAACACGCCAATATCTGAACTTCATCAGAAATGTGGCACAGGACGCTATTGCTCGAAGATCTTCAAATAAAAATAAAAGATTTCTTCTTTTACTCGTATTCAAACTCATTACGAAAGTATATATTTCTCATTCTCATTGGGATTCTATAAACTCATTATACTACACCCATTTGAATAATTGGAAACAGAATCAACAGTTTAAGGCAATATTACAGAATAGTCACATGAAGTGTCAAAATTAGAAGACGGAACACAAAATGTTCACATGATTTGAGTGGTGGATTTATTATACGCTAATATTATTGTAACCAAGACTTGCGCTTCAAGAACAATAATGAGCAGAAGACTTCAAATATTGCACAGGTGTTGGGAAGGCACAAGATTAATAATTATCTGAGTATGAAAAGTGATAAATGTAGAAATTCTGCGAATTGGTATCTGTAAAAAATTACTTTCTTTTCAATTCGATCGATACTGAAGATATGACTAGACTACTGTAGTGTTCTGATACTAGAACTACAGTGTCACTCGCAGGGCCTATCAACTCCCATATAACGTGGTGGAGACCATTACAGTGGCGCACTCTTCTGCACTTCCTTCTTACAGGAACTAAAATACGAACTACTGCCATCGACACTTAAAACGTGCGTGGCTGCTATGTGGGTTCCCAGGACGTATGCAAACGCATATGTTACAAAAAATAGCACTGATGTTCGTACTTTCTTTAGCGGTTTCTTATACCTATATAGTATGAACATTTAGAAAACATTTTTCGTATTTCTCAGAAATTATCCAATTTTTATGTGCAGATATTAGCAAACCTAACCTGCAGCTGTACCCGGCGACACTAGCGCTTCCTATAGTAGCACCCTCCAGCTTTGTCTCCGATTTCGATGGAGAGTTCAAAGGCCCTGGTCACTGGTAACGCGTAGCAACGAAGCCCCTACCTGTAGGCGAGCATGGCGTCCTCGACCTGCGGGTAGGCGGGCTGAGGCCAGTGGTGGGCAGCGGGGACGGAGGGGCTGGCGGGGCCGGGGCCGGGGGTGGCGGCGGCCGCGGAGGGGGCAGCTGCAGCCTCCCCCGCGCCGCCCCCGGAGCCACTCCCCCCGCCACCGCCCCCACCGCCTCCGGGGCCAGGGCCCGACGCCCGCGCCGCCGCGTCGCTCATCAGCTGCATGACGGCGGTCAGCACCCTGCGGGCAGCACGGCGAAACTCAATGCCTTGAAGGTGTCGGCGCAACGTAGTGCTAACCCTCAATCCACACAACCAAAATATAGATCTTACTCTACCTCCACAAGAAGCTAACATTATGATGCAAATGGTCCACGAACACATTCATACAACGACAGAATGTATATAGATAGAAGGAGCAGCACTATTTTGCTCAGACATCTTCAATGGACGTCGTCGTCGATAAAATATAATCGAAAGAAATAGCAATGTCGATTAGTCGATTAATTGGTTAAAAATTACTAATTAATCTATTATTGGGAACAGTATTAGAGAGGGATAGCAATACACACGAGATACAAGATTTCACATAGTTAAAGGCAAATAAAAATGAATTTGAAATGTACTAATTTAAAATTATATTTTTACATACATTAATAAAATAAAATGTAAGCAAAAAATAAGATAATTTTTATAAACTTGTTTAGTTCAAATTATCCTACAAAAAGCTATTTGCACTGACTAATAATACAAAACGAAAAAGCTCTGGAAAGTGAGAATACCGTAAACCAGCCTACCAGCAACCTGCCCTCCCCTCATATGAAGGATGAGTTTTCAATTACGTTAAATGCTTTACACAACATGCGTATAAATTCGTCTAATGTATGTATTCACAATATTAAATAATTCGTAATTTATGTTCGTTGAATTAAAACATATTCGAAAATATATTAATTTTCTCTTTAATTCAAAACAAAATATCATGAAAATAATTGATCATTTAAATCTTAATGAGACTCTTCATTTAAATAGTATCCAAGTAAAGGCTCATTCACAAAGAAAACACAAACATAAGCATAACACATAGACGTAGACATTAACATAAGTGATAGACTGAAGTATTCACAACGTGGAACATAAACGTAAGGAAAATAAGAGTTTCTATTGGTCGTGAGTCATTCTAGTATACTATTGGTTGTATGTGAGAATGGATTTCTAGACATCAACTGTGTCCATGAGGGGGGGGGGTCTTGCCATGGATTGCGTTCGTTCGTCTATTGAATTACTTCGATACTCGAATTTGATTTAACGTACTGTGATTGGTTCATTTCTAATATCTTATTACAAAAACATAAGCACAGAAGATTCAAGTTTGCAAGTTATTAGAGAGTTTTTGCAAGTCGTTGATTTGAAAGACTTAACAAGACAATTATGTGGCGAACTGAAATGCGCATGCGCAGGTATCAAATGACGGGATTTCGAATGACGGGTCCCGACATTCTCCCTGTTTTGTCGTCAACAACAAAGGTGTTCGTAACTTACACTTAACGTCGTTTTCACCGCCACCTCTAAACACGAATTCAACACTAACACACAATAAGCATGGAAATAATGAAAATGCAATATCCATATTACCAATAAATTAATGGCGAATTTTTTAAGTTAATTCAAATATGTCAGATACAAACTAATGTAATTGTTAAGGATTTGGAGGTTATGTATGTATAGACGCCTCTTTGATTTCGTATAGGTGTCTATTATACGTTTTACTATCTTGTAATGCTTATAAAAGCAAAAATGGACTCTAAGATACACAGATACATAAAAGCTTTTAGATCCTGTTAGAGGAATTCAGTTCCAATTAGTTCCTAGTTTTAACATACGTTTTTGATTGTACGACATTCAAAACCTCGTTTTTCTGATGATACGTTAATTCCTATTGACAATAATGTTTACGTACTACGACAATAGATTTCCCGTCTTGCAAAAACTCTCTATTAAGTTAACGTCTTACGCATTATGTTGATGCCAACGCATTGTGAAAGAGTCCGCTTCTGGACGTAGTCCTAACTTTTAAGTTAACGCCATGCTTTATGTTTGCGTTGTGAGTGGGCCTTCACCCTACCTACCTGCGTGGCGGGCCGGTTCCTTTCCGAGGCGCGCCGCGCCGCTTGGCGGCCCTGGGCGGGTGCGGGGCCGGCTGCGGCGGCGGGGGCGGGGGCGGCGACGGGGACGGGGGGTCGGTGGGGGACGTGGGGGCGGGCGGCCAGGGGTGGGCGGTGGCCACGGGCAGGTAGGGCGCGCGCTCCGCCGCCACGCGCCGCGTCGGCCCAGAGCCCTTGCGCGGCGCCCCCCGGCGCTTCGGCGGGCGGCCGGCACCTGCAAAGAAGCCAGCCACCGCCCATTACCCTCAGTGGAGGAGCAGATAGTGCGTGGGAGGCGTGGAAACGCGCCCTGCCGGGCCTGGGCCGCCCGGGTTCGAGAGCGTCACGGCGCCACGGACGTCTGAGTGAAGTCGGCGCCGTGGCGAAAAATAAGTGCGTGTACAAAGTGTACATAGTGTAGTGCTAGTGTTGTGAAGTGCGGTATGAATGTGTAAGTGAATGAGTTTGTATATATAGATTAAGCATGAATGAGTGAGTGAATGAACATAAAATAAAAATACAAGAACATAAACAATTTAAAGAACTCATTTCTATTCTCTCAAAAATTTGCTGTAAATAAAACGAAGAGCCCAAAGAGGCACTGTTTAGTTTTAAGTAGAGTAAGATTAGTTTTAGTTAGTTTGTTTAAGATACCGCCCTATCCAGCTCCAAAAACCGAAAGGTTAGAGCGCAATTATGTATCCCCGAATTGGAATAAATTCCCGCCTCGCCAGGGCTACTGGTGAGGGGAAAATGAAAAAAAACAACCCTCAGTGGACGCTCAAATTGGTTTGAATCGCTTACGGAGGGGGGGAATTATAATAGCGATTCTTTTTCCCTTGACTTAAAAGATTACAATGTATCTTGGGAAGCACATGAAACGAGTGGTTCGGATATTGATACTGGGAATGACTTTCTTCTTTCGTTCACGTTCACTTTTACACGTTTCACTTCAAAGTTTAAGGATTTTGAGATTTGGTTTGAGAAGGTTTGAGATTTGAAGGTTTTGCCATATCCCAATTCATTTGATATTTCAGCTTATTGTAGGAATAGGGTACGAGTTTACCGAATGTATATACCATGTATACATTTGAGGCGCATACTCATATGTATACCAGTTAATGGGATAATGAGGCACGACCAATATCTACAGGTCGTGAAGAACCAATGATCCTCTCCAACATATAAGTAGTTTGGAAAAAATTCAAGAAGGTTTATGCATGACTGAGCTACATGATTCAATAGGAAAGAAAGCCTGAAATATAATTCGATCGGTCTGTGCTTTAATGGGATGCACATAACTGTCACGAAACCCATAGGAAATGTTCGATCTAATATGGCTAAAATAAACTGAGAAAAAGAAGGTCGCACAAACTAGCACAAATAACAACCCATTCGTATCTTGTAAAAATATTCTGAATTGGAAAGAAAGGATTAAAAATTGATTTTCAATATTTAATCAGTATTTAATTTCATATAAATAAATTGTATATGAATATGAATTATGCTTCTAAAACGATATAAACCTGTACACGCAGTTTAGGGTCAAAATCTGTGACAACAAATACACTGTCTCATTCAATAACGGAACCAAAATAATTTGATCACCTCTGTGTTTACGTAATGTCTAGTGTTAAGTTTTCGGACGTTTCCTTGCTTACAGCTAAAGACACTTTAAAGGAGACACAGGTCTCCAATTTTGAAAATGTTAGTAGTTTACGCGCAATTTTGAGTTAAGTATGAGCAATACTAAAAACAAGATTTCCATAAAAAGGTTGCAAGATTGCATAAAGAATCCATTTCCGTCAAACGGTATATTTCCCCAAAACTGGACGTGAGTTCTGCCTAATGTTGCCAACAATGTTCATGTAAAAGGAATAACATTCGTCAAGGAAAACGAAAGAAAGAAAAACGCATCAACAAATTACTTTCTATTTAATTTAGACTAACATCTATCTATTCTCCTCTCCATTTGCAATTCAAGGGAAAAGATTCGCTCACAAAATGCAGATAGAGATGGTCTGAGGAACTTTTTTATTTTAGCCGCTAGACACTATCATGTATGCGTGTGTCCTGTGCGTGTCTCAGCGTTCAGAAAAAGGATATTCATGCTTATATTCAAAATTAAACAAACGCTACAACATAGTTGATGTCAGTAATGTGATAAATAAATGGCAACAAATGTTAAAAATGTACTTAAAGGAAGACATTTAAAAAACGGATGACGAGAGGATAGCTGACGACAGTGGAGGACTGTCCTCCCAAATGTAGAACGGTTGGCAATCCTAGTCCTGTCATAAATAAGTGATTTATTTGTATTTTTTGGAGTCGAGAAGTGCAAGCTAGTAATACAAGATAGATTGATTGATTGATAGGAATTAAGGTTTCCGTGCACGTCAACTGCTATGGTCATTAGTTCCATTAGTGTAATGAATGTTTTTATTTCGGGATGTAACATTGATACTTCCTCGCTGAATAATGAGATCTGGCGCCGACCTACAACTACACATCACTTGCGAGGTTCCCCACCAAGCATCTCCCACATGGTTCAAGCGTTAAGCTCCAGACTAGTTATGATATACATTTTTAACTGAAAAATCTTTTATCCCTCCTTGTCCGTACCCTGCCGCAAATAAGATTATTCTGATACCATTTATCACAAAGCTGGAAAATAATGATGGTCTTTAAGATAAGTGTGATTAATTAACAATATCTAATTGGCTATATAAGGTAATGGTGTCTAATATACATAGTCTAATATACAAAGTCTAATATACATTCAAATAAATATTGGTAACCGCAAAAATCATGTACTTTTTAGATGAAATCTGATAAGAAATAGCACAAAGTAACAAATTGTTTTGTTACTTAATAAAAAATACTAATCGTAACATAATAAATTGGAAAGATCTGTCTTAAGAAGATCTAACGTAACTTCTGATATTCGTGGAAAAGTTAATTCCGTTACATTTCAAGGTCAATTACAACTGTCGCAAACTTTCCTTGCAGTTCTGTTCTGGCTCATGGACAAATTCCCTCTATTGGCAGAGTGAATACACACAGTATTAAACTGAAACAATATTAACTTAAAACCCAATATTAAAAATCAAGTCTATATGTTCTGCTGCTGTAATATGCTCATACCATACGTGCTTACATCCGGCTTATTCATCATTAACAATTCACTCCCGTACGCGGTACATATACTTTAATACAGAACCTATACTATAAAAGTACAGGTTCACTTTGTTGATATTATAATCATTCTAATTTTAATTTCGAGAACATACAGCCTAATTTATGGAACGTGAGTATGATTATAAATATTAAATTATGGATGGAATCTGTTATCCTTTTTGGTGGTATTTACGACGTTCAGAATTTATATCCATTAATACTTTAAGCATTAAATCTCTGAATCATTGCCATTTGCATGAATGATCTACATGTACAAAAGTTACTAGGTACTATAAAGATGGCAATTCCAAATAAAAATCACTTCAACATGGAACATTTTAAATCTGCGCACGTTGTCTTTGCCTCACATTTCGCCTGATGCGTGAGAATTTGGAGGGAGAGGAGGGAGTCAACATTGATATTACACTACTCTGCAGTTCGTTCGTTGACGCAAAGTCAACCCTCTATTAAACGCAAATGTCTGTTTGCTCGTTGCTGTCGTACCAACTAATTCATCTGCGGTATTAAATGCAAGGGATTGAATTCTGACCATCAAGTAAACGTGCGCGTATGACAGTCCCAGCAAAGGAGTATACTTGAGTTTTTCTAACGTGGCACCTGAGGGTAGTATCTCCAAGATGGAACTCGGCACGACTTTTTGAGTCATTCTCAGTCCTGCAGCTAGAGTAGCTTGATCTGCAGCACTGCTTGATGCGGTCGCGATTATGCAACATCTTGCGACAGGACAAAGAAAGTCGCAAAAAGTCGTGCCGAATTCCATTTTGGAGATACTACCCTCAGCCGCCACGTTTGAAAAACCCAAGTATAGATTACCTTCCACGCCGTTGGCGTTGGGTGTCCCCGCCGCTTCCGAGGCAGCGCTGGCGGCGGCGGCGGCGGTGGCTCGCCGCTTGGGCCTGGGAGCATGCGTCAGAATGTCCTCCACTGTGCGGTCGTCCCCTCGGCGACGAGCCTTCACCAAGGCCAACAGCGTAGACCACTGCACAAAATCCACACTCACTTGGTAGCAGACTCTTGCCTCCGGCAATCTTACGTGCAATGCAATGAATAACGTGAATATTGTGGAGTGTATTCAAGTAGAACTGTTTCCATCATTGCAATATTTTTCAGAGAGCTAAAGAGAAAAGAAATTAAATGTTCACAAATAGACCTTTTTGGACAGAACCATAACCTGCGAATGTTTTTAACAAATAAAAAAAATTAAACGGGACTATTCATAGCATCAAAAAACTGCAATTCATTGACAAGAATAAAACATTTTTTCTTTGGTAGTGGAAATACGAGTAGCTTCGTTTTAGCTCAATTCAAAATGTATGTTGGAACGTCTTAAAAACTTCATTGTGATTATTCTTGGAATAGTGGATGTTTTTCAGGAACGCTGTAGTTTACGCCTTTTTGTCTGTTGGCTACATAACATACTTAAATGATTTTAGTGTTTGTTTATTTATGGTATATCACGAAAGAAAGAAAATGCTATAAAATGACTATTCATTCTTTCTTTCAATAATGGCCAATGCAGTTTAGGAAGTGAACACGCTGGTCGAGATAGTCCAACCTGAAAAACTAAGCAAATATCATGTTTCAACCATTCTTCCGTAACAACTAACTATAGAAAATTTCAAGTTTCACTGAATATTCTATCCACACAAATAGTATATTACGTTGACGCAATCGATAGTGGATGTAATGCAATAGTTTTGGAAAAAAGATGTGAGAAATGTTTGCGCTTTTCCCTTTCCTTGGCATTGAGCATATATTTTATTCAAACAATATTGTCGCAATTTTATAATACTGAATTTAAACAAAATATTTGCAATCACAAGCAAAGGATTTTATGTTAAAAACGTTTGCGTTTGTAAGCTTCATTTTACATTCTGAAATTCAAAAATCTTAAAAAGAATTGAGAATTACATCTCGATTTTCAACTATTCACGTAATTCAACGCGATTCAACTGAATCATAACTTCCTTTCCTCAATGTTAAGTGCTTAATGTGATTAAATTATGTTCCTAAAAGTTTTAAATAAAACAATTAACTACAGTAAATAGTACATGGAAATATATTGTTAATCAATTTGCATCAATTATAAAATTAATAAACACAGGCGTCATTACGTACAACCTTGCGCAGTACATCGCCAAGGTAAAGATTTGAATCCACGTGGTAACATTTCCTAGGTTATTTTGTCAAATATGGCTCTAATTTAAATAGTATAACTTTTTAACCATCAATTCTACATATCAACTGAATGAGGCATAAATGACTTTGATTCCAAATGAAATACAATAGTTATATCGAAAAAATAGCCTACTTTCAATACTGTCCAAGAATCTCCAGAAACATGAATGCAATGAATACCTCATGGTTGGCCGGTAAATTCATGGAAATAGCAATTTGTTGCAAATCTCGGTAGCATAGAGTTTCTTCAAATCCATTATCCAATATACCACACTGTCGTCTCTCTTCGTTGCCTTCCATTACTTCCGGTACTGAGCCGCTGCCTTCAGTCGCCGTCAATTACAGACTGTTCGCACAGACCAAACTTCTTTGTTCGAGTGCGGCGTTAACACTCGCGCATCGCGGCTACCAGGCGGCGACTGAACTGCTACCTAGAGAGTCATTCCGTCACCTTGTCTTGTTGATGTCGACGGACCGGCGGTATGGCATGAGGCGTTTCGATCTGAACAGCACGTGATGAGAACGTTGCAATTTAAAAGGTGTTAATGACGAAAGAACTGACGTAATTTGCTGTCATCCAGAAGTAAGGACGTTGAGTATGGTAAGTACATTTTTTTAATTACAAAGCATAGAGTGATATAACCTCAAAGTACTCTCCTACTTAACGACTGGCATTGAATATTAAGTGCTCATTATGATGATTGAATATTAAGTGCTCATATTATTTTGTCTTTGTTCAGAAATAGGTTAAATGCTGTTAAGTCATCTGGAATTCTCAAAGCAGAATCTGCATATCGTTTGATGGTACTTAACTTATAGTTTAATTATCAATCCATTGAAGCTTTCTTGTCAATTCTTAGCAACTATTGAAGAAATGCGAGAAACTTGTATATTATGATGATTATTTCAATTATTTCATTATCGAACTTTATATTTGCCTTGATTTTAATATTTCATCTCCAATGTTTGTGGTTGCCCTCTATTTTTAATTATTTAATTATCTAGATAAAAACAAGAAAATAATTGGAAACTGTAGTATATTTGTAACATGATTTTACTTCTCATTGAATTTTCTTCTTCTGTCTGAGATAACTCGTCATCTTCAACATGTTCAACATAATTAAGCGATTGACCGAATTTATTCTAGAGCTATACTAAGGCTCTAGAAAAACGAGTATTCTTGATTGACGTATTTTGTATGGCGACGTGTAAAACACAATATTTTGAATTTAATTTTTCCGAATATTAATCTGATATTCGATTGTTAATGTAAAGGAACTCTAAGCAACGATGCCATTGAAACACTAAGGATATACGTTTTTGATCGATAAGATGCACTCGTACTTTCAATTGATTTCAGTAGTAATACCAGAAGGGCGGTATTTGACATTGTTTAAGTAGGTTATAATTTAAGTAATTTTTAAAATAGTATAAATCATCATCGTCAACAATAGTGTAATTTTAATTACATGTGTAACCTCATGTTTCAGTCTCAATGTCAGATATCGTAATAAACAATTAGAACAAGAGAAAAATATTATGTAGGTATTATTACTTTGTAAATTAAAATGCACAATTGTCTATAAGTAATTGCCTAATTTAAATAATATCAAAAAATCATTACTGGCCACATTATGACAATAAACAATTTTCAGTACTATGGAACTTCCTTATTATTGAAGAAATAATGTTTAGCCTCGTGTTTAACGATACCCACAAGTAGTATACCCTAAATAGCTATCCTTAATACAAAAAATGTCAATATCGCATTATCATTGAAAGAAGTCATTCAAGTCATTGAGTTTTAACACACGTCACCAGACAACACAATGATGAAATAATTTGAATTGTGCATACTGCATTTGGAACTTACAATTTTCAACACGGTGTACTTACAAATGCTATTTTCAAATTGAACATAAAGCTTTTGAATAAATGAGAAACATTAATCACGTTTTTGATGTATTTTGTAACGATTTGTATTTATCAGTTAATGCTTTCTTTTTTACCGATTAATTCAATTAACAGATGTAAATCCCAGTCGATATATATATTGATTTAAAGAAGTTAGCACGTCTTTATCAAATTCATTGATTAAAAGTCATCAGTGCTTGGTCATGAAATAGTCAGCAGTGAAAATAATGTAGCATTAATTAATTTATCCAGAATATTGGGTTTCGTTTAAAATTGCTTTATATACTTTTATTTGTGAGCTTTTAACTAATGAAAATTACTGACTTTTTTGAAGTTCAGTGAGCTGTTTCCCTACCTTTAGAGAATTGGATAAGTGTAAAGGCAAGTTCGAACTGAAACGATTATTGACCTGTATTGTTTATAACTAAACACACTCTGTATCAATCACCATTTTCCTTCTGAAGTATCTCTTAGGAAAATCTGTAATGTCACAAGTATACTTGTACATAATGTAAGGATTTAGTACACGGTAAACCGATTGCTTCAAGGGAGAAGAAAATTTGCAACGAGAACGCTTGCACTAGAAGTAGTAACCTTTCCTCTCTAAATACTGCGATTGCACCAATAGGATTTTTTCTCTCTGCAGGTCTTCCTTTTAAAGATTGTTTAGAATGTGATATATGTATACGCTCATAGTTAATAATTAGCATCTAAAAAATATTTGGCGAAATATGCATTTGAAAAAAGTTTGAAATGTGCTTTGGAATAAATTTCAAATTATATTTCACTGAAATACCTTAATATCATGTACTCTAATAACTTTCACCACATAGCGGTTAGCCTTTTTGTGTTACATAAATGCAATATTAATTAAACGTGTATCACAATGCTCAGCGAAAATTTTTGAATTTCGTTTTCTTCAGCAAGAAAGAAAATTGAAAATATGAATATGAAAATTGGATATTATGACCATTGGTTTGGAAGTAATGTGAATACTACGAATACTACCCATAATATATTCTATTATATGTTGAATATGTTGCGAATATAAGCCAATAATACAAATTTTATATATAGCTTTTACAAATTTTCTGTACTAACGAAAGTCTTTCAGCATACCAATTGTTTACGTTAAAAATATTAACTGAGTCACTAAATACAAATTATTATCACTCAGCTGGCTGGATACCACACCTAGCCTTTTTCCCCTGACACCCCCACTGAGAAAAATTATCGGTGAGCATGTGGATTTACATTACGTCATTCCAAGAGAAGCTAAGGTTTGTGCTTGGGCGCATAATAATCCTATAATTCATTTCATCAATGCCCAAAAAATCAAAGTAGTTCGGTGGTGTTACTTGACCACGAAAATATCAGCAGCAAAAGTTCGTTATAAAGATTAAATCTTCATTATAGCAGTTAAAAAATTTGACATATCATGTCATAAAAATACTGAAAAATGTGTTGAACAAATTCTTTGGAGAGATATATAATCATGCCAAATTAATGATAAACTAAATAATTTGTATTTCAAGAGATGGGAAGGCAAGATTTTAGAAACCTAAATTGAATTTTACACGCATTTATTGTTCAAATCTGAGAATACCACATGTATGAGTCCCCATAGAAATACCCAAATGTTGAAACCCAATTGGGACAACAAAAAAACAAATCCGTTTTTAGTGTAACTGACGCCAATCAAATAAAGCAGTCTGTTTAGATTTGAAATGTATTTCGCGTCGCCATGACAGCGTGCTCTGCGTCCGCGGCCGACTTATCAGTGCAGACCAGCGATAAGGCGGGGGGAAGGTCAGGCGTGGCCGAGTCCGTTATCCGCCGGCAGGCACTTGCCGCGCATCGCTCGAAGGGGAGGCCGCAGATTGGAGGAAGGGCTGCGAGGCTCGCCGGCTTTCCCACCAAGACGCTACACCTGCATTCAGTTACCTCAGGTTTTGTCCTCCCTTTTATTTGTTGGTTCTCGTTCAACTGATTTTTTAAGGTCGCTTTTTAACTGCTGGGTCATACAACGACTACTGTGATTTTTTTAACATTGGGGTAACTGTAAGGGGAACACGCTAGGAAAACGTGAAAATAGAGATATCCGTGCCCGGAACGGATTCGAACCCTCGACCCTTCGAGCCGACGCGGTCACAGCCCTTCAGCCTTAGCGACCTCGGCTATTCAGGACGGCACATTTAATTGTTGTTTTATTGCAAGTACGCGTTTTCAGACAACCATACGTCGTGAGATGGGAGGAGGGCGAAGTACTTTGGCATTAAGTACTTTGGAAATGGTGCGTTGCTCAGATTCAGTGTCGCCAATTCGGATATGCGTAGCGAAGAGTCAACGGGACTCTAAAAAATATTATCGTAGAAGATATTTCCTTTTCTCGGTGTACAGAAACGATTCAGTGCAATTTTGTATAAGATTGTGCAATTCATAAGCAATTTCATTGTTGTGCATGTTTTTTTCAATCATGTATCGTTATTTTAAGTTAATTTTGTTTTTCTTTGAAATTTACTTTAATAACGAAAGTATTTATCAATTATCGTTCGAACCTGCCTGATTTTTACTATTATTATTATTATTATTATTATTATTATTATTATTATTATTATTAATATTTCTGGTCCGCCCTCGTTCATTTCACTTTCTCTTCACCCTCCCTTGTTCAAGTAGCTTTTGTTCCTTCGCCGTAATGGTTCCGCAAATTGGCAAGTGTCTTTCGGTACTCGTTCAAAAAAAACCGAAATTTTATCTTTTATTCGCTCGTATATATTTGTTTGTCTGACTTCCTCCCTGGCGAAAAATGTTTGCCTTCATATTAAAGTGTAATATTTATATTAAAGAATAAAACATCAAGAAGACATTACTGAAATTAGTGGTGCTACAAAATGGCACAGACTATCTCGTACTAGTTAATTTTATAATTTCTTTGGTCTGGTCTAACTTTTCGGTTTTGCCACATACTCTTGCCAGCTGTCATCTATAGCCCTAAACTACATTTTTCTACATTTTCTCAATTTTTCGGTGTCCTAACGGCAGAACCGAAATATTACTTCGAAAATATTCAAGAAGAGTAAAACCTCGGCATTTTTATTTGATAAATGTGGAGCTTTTCTAAGAAAATGGCGTTTAAACATTACTGTAAATGCAAATTATAAAACTCTTTTTAACAGAAAATTTTTGAATTTTCGAAAAACGTCATTAGAAAATCTTTGAAGCACCTTAATTCACAAATGCAATAGTGCTGACAAATTGCTGAAAATTATTATATGAATGGTGTGAGAGATATTTAAAAAAATTACATATGTGTAATCATCTTATTCTAATAATAGTAATATTCTTAAACAGTGCAATAAACACTATCCGTGCGGAAAGTTTGAAGGTAAAATTGGAAGACTTTTTGAAAAAATAGCGTTTGAACGTTTCTGGAAATGCGAAATTTTGAGCTCTTTTTCACATAAAACTATTGAGTTTTCAAGAACCCTTATTGAATATTATTTAAAGTACATGTACTCATAAATACAATAATGTAAACAAATCACCGCTAATGTAAATATTAACTATGTAAAAAAATATTTCAAAAATACATTTTTGTAATTTTTGCAAAAGCAAAAAAATAGAGTAAAATGGTGTATGTATCATCTCGTAGTGTACACATCAAACTATCCCTACCAAAAATTTAAAGAAAAAAATTGGAACTCTTTTCAAGAAAATTTTATTTTTTGTATTTTTTAAAAGCAAATATTGCACACAATATTGCGCGAAAAGTACTCAAATTTTCCAAAAAATCTACACGGTCTTAATGAAAGGACTAAATATTGAGAACAAATTTCATTTGAAGGAAAAATTTCTATCTTCAATTTTGTAGTTATAGGAAGACCTGACAAAATTCAAACTTTTGAAATTTTCGAAAAATATGAGTTAACCATGAAATTCTGACCTATGCCACTTTTATAAGAGTATTATGTTCTATTCTTACAACAAATTCGAATTGAGCTTCGAATTGAGCTAGATGGACAGGATTTTCTTCAATTTGGAAAAACACTACGTATGGTTTAGGTGGTAGTATTGTTCACAGATGAACGGACGGACGGACGTTTTTAAAATGAAAATCCACTTTTTCGGTGTCAGGGAACCCCAAAACGTGTTTTTCCGTTGAAATCTCGAAATCGATTTTCCGCAGCGTTATTTTCCGCAGCATAACTTTCTCAATACTACGTATACGTACTTACTCTAACGTATACGAGAAGGTAATTAACTCTATTGCTGCATCTCGTCCGGTGGTTCCCAGTATAAATATATTTCTTCTTGATTATTGCGGAAGCCACCTCATCAATTACAGAACCAGTGACTACAGTGATTTACTTAGTCTACCAACTTTGAAACTACAACACTTTTCCGAATCGTCTTCTTTTGTTTCGCTAGTAAGAATGAAAAGAAACAACGGAAGAAACTGCGATTGTGTTGTTGTTATTCAATGCCGGGTATCTCAAATTCGGCCATAACTCTCCCCTAACGTGTATTGTAAATGGTTGTATTATTATATATGCATTCTCGAGTTTCCTGGCTGAGGGAACACGGCGTCTGATTACTATTAAAGTGGACTGAGTATTTAAGTTTGCCTGGCATTTCGCCAGGACTCTTTTAAATGCCACAAGCGTTTTATGTGTCACATAGAATTTTTCGCCTTTCGAAAATTCAAAATCCTCAGCCAAATTTTAACCCTACAGCGGGATTTAATGGGAAATGGGGCATGATGTAGGCAGGATATCGTTGTTATTGATGATATTTCTGCTGCTGTCTGGTGGCTCGCGTTCCTTGAACTGCAAATGTTGCTTATACTACTATGTTCACCGCCAGGGACTGACACAACTGTCGTATTTACCTAGGAGCTGGAATACCCAGTGTTGCCCGGGTATTTATTAATCATTGCCATTTTGTAGACAGGAAAAGGAATGAATTCTATGTATGGTATATCTACCCCGCTCTCCCCCGCCCCGCCATGCCCTTCCCCTCTACCCCCCCGTGACCCCCCATCTCACGCTCTCCCCCACCCTATCCCGCCCAACCCCTCCCCGTCCCTCCCCGCTATGACCCACCTCGCCCTCCCTTTCCCCGCCCCATCCTGCCCCGCCCCATCCTGCCCCACCCCATCCTTCCCCTCCCCATCCTGTCCCGTCCCATCCTTCCTCGCTCTATTCTGCCCCGTCCCATCAAGCCCCGCCTCATCCTGCCCCGAACGGGCCCGCTCTGCCCGCCCCGCCCCACCCCCTTCCTTCGTCTCGCTTTTCTCACCCTGCCATCTCCCAAGCTCCGAACACTACCTTCTCTCTCCTAACCCTGTTCCACCCGTCTGACCTTATCTCATGTACCCCGCTCCCCCTCCGCCGTGTTTGCTGCGATCATCGTTGCTATGGGCAGGTGTAAACAGACAGTGTTGCATCTACTGTTGAACTTCCAACAAAAAATTTGACCTTGAATTACTCTGTCCCTAATAATACTATTCGAATACGTTTAAATGCGTTTACCTAGTAGGAAATTTTATAGAATGCGTAATTTACTTTCAGAAATGTGTAATTTACTTGGTTGAATTGGCTCACTGCTTTCGCGATATTCACGATAAACAAAATGAGTGCATACATACAGGTTGCTCTTTGATCAGGAAATAGGAAGAGTAATATTTTTACGTAATCTTATACATTCAGTAATTTTTGTTTTGTATTGAAAATCACATGAACCAAATTTCATTAAAATCGACGTAAGACGGTAGATTTGTATGAAACATACAATCAAACAATCATTCTTTCTTATATAAGACAATAATAATTTAAAAGTAGCCTAAGCCTAAGTATGGCCAACTAATTACACTACTTGTAATGAAAACCGCATTGAAATCAGTTCGACCTTCCGAAGATTATCTGAGCAAATAGACAGGCATGCAAAAATTGTCAAAACAATTGAATTGGTTTTTATATCGTGTAAAAAAAATGTATGAGATCATAAAAAGGCATTTATTTTGAAATCACAGACAGTCACGCAAATTTATAGAAGAAGGAAGAAGATTACTTCTGTCGCTTCCTGTTAGAGCAATTATGAGATCTGATTTGTACGAGAACACGTAATGAATTAATACTTCCAAAGAATTAGCCAGGTTTATTCAACCAAAGTGTGACTTGTTATAAGCATAACAAGTCACGCGAAGTATTTTCCTCTCTTTGTTGATCTACCTCTCCATCCTCATTGGAAACAGCCAATTTTAGTTTAGGTATTCTGTTTGCTGCATCAGTCTCGAGGAAAGGACTCACAAAACATCAATATTCAGTTAAGTTATTGATTAACTCCGGCAGTACTCAAAAAAACCTACGGTTTTTGTGTCAGCTCGATGCAGGTTTTTTTTAATTCTTTCCTCTATAACGTCGTGTTATGTGTAGAGATTCGAAGAAGTAATAGAGTTTTACCTCTGCTACGGTAATTACGTTTCCAGTCTCATGGCTTAGTGAGAAGGACACCGTTAACATGTCACAGTAAACGACTGGGCACATTTAAGGCTCATTTACACTAATACGTGCCTTTTATTATTTTAATTGCCATTTCGTTAGTAGATAATGGGATTTTTAAAGCAGCAAGGTTACAAGAGGCGTACGACTCGCTGTGGATGAACAAAATGGGCCTTAATGTTGTAGACCAATTTAGAGACTTTTATTTTTTGGGAGTTAACGTATGCCACATATTCATCTTCATATTTAACCCGAACTCCTATTTTTTGAAAATGGTTGTTTCCCCTCACTTTACGATTTTTGTATTGTTCTTTTTGACTTCCTCCGCAATAGAAAATTAATGGTAATATAATTTAATAAGGTATCTCAACCCTTGTTCTATTTTACATGTCTCATAAGAGCCCATTGATTAATTTTATGTTATTCACCTGTCAACCAAATTAAATCTTAAAATTAGATGTTGGTAAGTGAAGAGAAATCTGTACAACGTTTTAGATCCAATTTATTTTTAAGTATTTAAAAATAAAGCATTGCATAGAAATGTTGTGCCAGGAGCCTGGCCTCAGGGTGATTGAATCTGAGCTGGCGCTCTTCTGGGTATGTCCGCTGCTGCCGACGAAGAGGGATTCGTGGTGCTGTTGCACTAGTTTACTCTCCGGAACACGCTTAGTTAATTGTTAATTCAACCAATCAGGATGCAGACACTCAACTATTGACCGCGTTTCGTAGCATTATCATTGGCCCTATTTGCGAAGATCGGGAAACGAAAGCAGAAGAATTAGCTTCAGGAGGGAGGACGAATTTGCCTCTTCCCCTCTAGCCATCTTATATTACTTCTGTGATTTATACGTGGGTTTTCGTAAAGCGGCGTGTGAGGAATTTGCCGTCACGATGGAATGTGGCACGGCTTTTTTTGTCTTTCTCGATCGGGTCGTCAGATGCCGCATGATCGCGACCGTATCAAGCAGTGCTGCAGATCAAGCGACACGACCGAGAAAGACGAGAAAAGCCGTGCCATAATACATCGTAAAGACAAGTCCCTCACGCGCTACGTTACGAAAACTCAAGTACAGCTGTGGTGTACACAACGTGTTGAAAATGAGAAAAGGCGGGAAAGCATATCATCGTAATCAGGCCAGATATTCAGTAGACAGCACTCGATAGAAACTAGGCGGAATCTAAAACCTAGGGAAACCAACCATTTAAAATGGAAGTTGCGCCTAGAAATGGCAATTTTTACGAAGTATTAAAGGTTATTCAGTTGTTTTTCGGTTTTGATTTTAACTTAGCAATTAAAACAGATCCAAATAACACGTTATTGAAATCTATGATTTTTATTTTTTTTGTAAAAAAAACAACTTTTGTGTACAAAATTATTATTTATTTTGTTACAGGTCAAAGGTAATTTGCTTTTTATTTACTAGCGTAGTACAAGACATTTATACAATTATACACATTGCAAGTAATATTTCGATATCACATATTTCACGAAAAGGTGATATGCTTTATAATAAGGTATTTCTTACTTTGCATATTATCAATTTAATGAAATTTCTAAAGAAAAATCTGCCATCAACTACATACTAATTTTCATTAAAGTTGGTTTTATAAATCGTCTTCATCTTTATAGTATATGTATAATATAACGTTCAATGGTTGGTTTTATTAAGACTAATTTATTAATAAAAATATTTTGCACAGCGTTTCGGGAACTTCTTTTCCTCATCATCAGTTGTCACTTTGCATTGCCTTCATTGATCTATCCTATATCATCTTGAATAATATGCATACTAATTTCTTTAATTTGTTTCTTTTAAGGAGCCAGTTTTGGTCTTTTAAGTGGTTTAAAAAAGTTATAAGAAATAAATTCAGGTGAAAACAGCAACAAATATTTGGTTGTAAGCGGACTAACGAGTTAGAATATACTACATAGAGTGTCTGAAGCATCGATATCTTTGCAGAAAGTTGAAGCCATTTGTTTTGCAATCAAAGCAGCGCCCTCTTGACAATTATTCAATATAATACATTTGTGCTAATTTAATTTTGTAAAATATAAATTGAAGTGTGAAATCGAAATCAGAACTAAGAAAGCATTTAATTGAAAAAATGACAATTTATTACTTTGATTACTTCTATTTTTACAGTTATATGTTGAGCACACTGAAGGTATTGCAAATATTATTATTCCAAACACTATTATAATTTAAATACAGTTAAATAAAAAAAACACAATGAAGAAATAAGATCTGATACAAGCAACACGTCGAGCTATACAACAACAGTTCTCTACGCCATCAGGTACTGTACTACCACTCGTATGTTTTGACTGCAAAAAACTAACAAAAAAACAAACATGGCGGCTCCTAGTTATGCGAACGTCCACCAAGAGTGCTGAAACCATAGGGTCAGCCACTTTATGTACTATAATTCTAAAGCGGCCCCGAGACGGTCAATATTTACGTCAATATATTACACAATAATGGGTATTGTACAATAATAATCACCATCCGTACATCACATTGAATGATTGTGCAATAGATTGAGTCAATCAAAATGAGTTTGATATTTATTCTCAATCTAGAAAATATTGTGTCATATGTGGCTTGTATTGCACAATACTGATTCAGTTGTAGGTCCACAGTGTAGTGAACGTGGACTAAAATGGCTACGAGTACAAATAGAAAAGCTGTTTCAGGCATAACTACTCTCAAAATTTCATAAAGTAATTTATCGTCTAGTCGCAGAAAGTTTTGAAAATCACTTTGTTCACTAATTATTAATCCAGTTAATAAATGTTCATGAGTGTATTTCTTTCTTTCCTTAATCCATTTTCGCTTCTTTCTCTAGTTTTTTGAAACCATGCGTAATGTAATGGCCACACGACTTGCTGTTTTCTTATTATTTCGCATATTGATTGAAGAAGTGTCAACGGTGAACTAATTTATTGAGCAAAAATATTTCACGGTGTAGGTTGGCCCAGCAATTGCCTGTTTCGTTGCCCAAGTAATACCTTCTTTTTTCCCTAGTTGGTGAAAGGAGCGTAGCGAAATTGAGGTGCAGGCATTCATAAGGTGACATGTCCATTTGGGAAATATTGTGTTCTTCTGTTATTTTTACCTAGAATTTTATTACCAGAAAAAAACATGATATATTTTACAATACATTAAGTAGTATGTGATTCGTTGATATTTATAGGCGGAGTTGAAAAGTGTAAAATTCGTGCCATATTTTTAATTTTAATTGGAAAAGAATGAAGTGGACATGTCACGTTTAGAATGTTTGCTCCTCAGTTTGCGTGGTCAGACGGAAGAGCAGGCCTCACGGCCTGAGTCTCGCTACGTAAAATAAAGCATCAATTCAATTCACTATTATTATACAACATATCGTGCAATATCTTGTCGTGAATCTCGACCGTCCATGGGCCGCTTCCCTCGTTGAAGCGGACGGCGGCGGGGGCTGCGGAGGCGGCGCGGGGGCGATGAAGAAGGCGAAGAAGGGCGCGGTCTCGCTCGCGGGGGCGGACACGGAGGACGCCGACCGCCCCACGCTGCTGTGGAGGGCGCGCGATGACCAGCATCACGACGACGACGGCGACGACAGTGCCAGCGTCTGCTCCGACGGCCTCTCCCGGAACTCCCGAGGCAGCGAGCGCGCCGCAGAGCGCTCCGTCATGCACCTGCAGGTAGCCAGCCACAAGGCCGCCTGCGCTTCCCGTGATGTGATTCCCGGTCGAGGCGAAAAAAAAGCTGTAGCTCTCCTTTAAAATTGTCTCAGTTTGTGTAGCTGTATGACGAATAAAGCTCATTGGGCCGAGTTTGCTAGTTGCGGTGAAGGGAATACATGTTCGCTACGTGTCTTACCCACCAAGCGTGGGAATTCCCACACCGTTAGGCTAGCCGCCAAAATCAATCCAAAATTTCCAAATACATGCAGAGAAGTTGGCTTAAAGGCCGCTCCATACATTTGGAATTCGGCGAATAAATAAATAAATAAATAAATAAATAAATAAGTAAATAAATAAGTAAATAAATGAGTAAATAAATGAGTAAATAAATGAGTAAATAAATGAGTAAATAAATAAGTAAATAAATAAGTAAATAAAAGTAAATAAATAAGTAAATAAATAAGTAAATAAATAAATAAATAAATGTCTTTATTCGTGGCGAGTCTCAGGCCATTTAGTCTGCTCTTCCTCCTGACCACTTTCAAAATTTATATTACAATAGTGCATAATAAAGGAAGTCATTCAATGAAAGTGACCGCTTGCCGAATCTCTGGTAGTGTGGTTGGGATGTTTGGATTTGTCGAGCGCTAAACATTCGGTGCTTGTCTTATCCACGGCGTGGCGGTCATTTCGACCCATGAAAGGAAGCGAACGTTCGTCGAGCGCATCAGCTGTTCGGGATTGGGTGAGCGGTATCTCACTACTCGTCGAATGCCGAATGTATGGATTCACGGACTTGCCTGGCTATGGAACAACGAAATTCAAAATCTTAACTTTTCAAGTGTTTCAGACAAAAAAATATTTTATAAATGTATAGCCAATTCTTCCTGCATGAGCTATATATGCATGATTCATTTTGTCCAGTGTAGGAGTGAAATAGTTGGCACTCCGAGGAGTGCGCGATTGAGAAACATGAATTGACTAACCCTTAGATTCGAAAGCGTGCTATTATCAGCGAATGACGCTTATTTTGAAAAATGCTGACACAAGGAGTGTATATATGCTTACATCATCAGTGTATTTTTGAATATTGTGACGTGGATTTCATATGAAAATGCCGCGAATTTACAACAAAGAAGAATACTGAGACAATTATTTATGTTTACGGTTTTTGTGATAATATTTTGAAAAGGGCAGTACATGAATATTACACCCGATTTCCGAACCCTATAGTGTCTCATAAAAGCCAAATTATTAACACCTTCAGACGTTTGTGAGAAACTGGTTCATTAACTCTGCCCTCCAACGCGGTCTTTCTTCAGATTTGGAAGAAGCAACTTACCTTGTTATAATTTTTTTACAACTAAGAATTGAACTATTACATACTTTTTACAAACATTAGACTGAGAATCGCATAACCATTTTTGTATTTGAATTCTTCAAACACCTGCTATTTGCAGTAATATATTCACACACGAAGAACAGTTCAAGATTATTGGAATTATTAATTGTCTTTTAAAGACTCCTTCTAACCCGCATGCAACACGTGGAATGTAACTTGAGATTTGTTTCTTAAATGTTTGGTATAGAATTGTCAAAACTCCTCTTATAGGACCTAACGTGTTTGATGGAACGTTTACCGTTAATTTAACATCGCTTCCGTTTACTTAACATTGGAGTGCTTAGAACGTGAAATGAAATATCTTCTCTTGTAGATTCTGTGCCTCTCTCGCTGCATTTAATTGATGTACTCGTACTATCAGCACCTTGGAGTGCCGCCACTTTTTAAAAGTGTTCTAAACTTCCTTCATTTGAAGTATCCAGCAAGTTGGGCAGGTTGTGGTGGACCTCTTATCTGCCCAGCAAGATCTCGGGTCATTAGTTTACTCGATTTTTACCTTATGGGTAATTTAAAGAATATTTTTGTTTCTGAAATGTAATCAGAAACATTATTTCGTGTCTGAAATGATATATTGCAAATCATTTCAGTTCTTGTTAGTAGTATATTTTCTTACATATTATCGTCAGGTTGTTTCGTATTTTTTCGTACAATTATCTGATTAAAAACAAGTAAAATATAATTTAGAGAAATCAGGTAATGGGATGTAGATAAAATAATATTAATATTAGATGAAAATATTGAGGTGATCACGTACAGGGGAAATAAACCTGTAACAATTAAAGAATTGGAAGATGACTTACAAAAGTTGTTGTTTCTTACATGAGGAAATTGAAACAATTTTTGTGACCATACATGACGTAAAACAAACATGGCCACCATTTGTAAACCAGGTACAATAAAAAAAATTAAAGATATTTTTGAATAACCATAAGATAAGGAAATTTATGCACATAAAATGAAATTTTTCCGAGATGATCGAGCGATCAGTGCAGTACAACTTAAAATGGATTGACCAGAGGATTGGTGCTGACATGAGACGTTTGGTACACAGGATGACGACGACAACGACGACGACGACGACGACGACGACGAAGCTCCCGAAGACTCGCCATTTCAGGAGTTCGAACCGAGGAGGCGCAAGAGTAGTGTCAGATTCGAGAGGGAGGAAGCACCAACCGCCCATCACGCAGGGAGCGCCAACTCGAGCGACGCTCGGGACGCTGGAACCAGCGCCGAAGCCTCGTGCACAGTCGAATCGAGCGAGTTCCAGGGCGCGCGGCCGGAGGAAGCCCCGCAGAGAGCCCAGCGCGAAGACGCCACAGCGCTCGAGCAGCGCGACCACCACCGATCGAGACCTGAGGACAAGGCGGGGCACTTGACGAAGGACCCGTTCCTTGTGCATCCCGAACACGTTCCGGCGGACGCACCCGCGATGCCCGAGCGCGCGCTGCCTACCCCGGTCCCCGTCACCGAGTGCTCCCGTTGCGAGTCCGCCGACGATGTCGGCGCGGTGAGCGCGGGCGTTCGTGTGGTGAACGCCCGGAATCCCGGCGAGGGGGCGAGGGCGTGGGGAGTCGAGCTGCCCGTCGACAAGAAACTGGCGGCCGCCGCGCCCTCTGCTTCGGGCGGCCGCCCGCACTGTCCGCACGCGGCCGGCGGCCGCACGCCGCAGTGCGCTCCGAGGAACCCGCCGGCGAAGGTATAACCCGTGCAACTTTTCTTGACCGATGTCGTTGCTTCCCCCCCCCCTTGAGCAATAAATTGATTTTTTGTTGCTTCCCCCCCTTTGAGCAATAAATTTATTTTTTGTTGCTTCCCCCCCCCCCCCCTTTGAGCATTTGAAGATAAAAGCTCTCAGCGAGCACTGATGACAACATTCCAAACACATCTTCATCGGTGCGTAATAAAATGTATTTATTGTTGAAACCGAGAACGCCTGGTCGTATTTGTCCCAACAAAATCTAAAGAAATGGCCGAAGCAGATTCAGATCCATCACAGGAGATGCTGCGAACTCCTGAGAAAGTTAGAACGCAAATTATTCAGAAAGTTGTGAAGGCATGACTGATATTGCAGAGATAGCCATTGCTTCATAAAATCTAGTGGCCAATGTCGCAACTAATACCCTCACTGTAACCGGCTTTCTCTAAGCTATCGGCGAAGAAAAGTTGCGCAATTAATAGTAGTAGTTTTGAGTAGTATTGGCAATACACTTAAGTTCAAACTGCGTAAGGTAGACATCCCGAAGACACGGGACTCCGTACGAACGAAACGATTAGGATTAATTAGTGTTAGAACCGGAAGCTGATTGTGTTATGTGGGACGTACGGTGATATTCATGTAACTCACGTTTTTGGGGCTTTCTCTTCTCGTAGCTTGCTGGTGTTAGAAGATTGGCTTTAGAAGAAATGCGCGGAAACACGTGACGTAAACTATGCAAATGGACTGGATTAACGAGTTCTTCTTTAATATTACTTGAAGTAGATTTTGATTATATACGCCATGGGTTTTTTCCTCGGGTGATCTGGTGATCTGACGAAAAGTAGCTGCTGTATGCGAAAGAGCTCACTAGTAAAATAAATGGACCCGTTCGTCTCAGGGCGACGTTGCAGCCCAGGCAATATTTCCAACGTAGCCTAGACGAGGCCTAGGCAGTATTGCCAACGTCACACTGCAATATCCGTGACCGCGAATGCCGCAAAGCGATGGACTTCGTCAAAATTTATATAGAACTTGGCGCCTTCCAACCATCCCCAAACGTCTTGGTCATTACAGCCCACGGGTGCGTCCGAGAACGTGGCCTCGCACGTCGTGGAAGAGAACGGCGCGCCGTGCAGCCCGTGCGGGGTGTCGGAATGCGGCGGGTGCAGCCCGGGCTCTGGGTGGGGCAGCCACGACGTGCAGCCCAACGCGGACCCTCCCGAGCGCACTCGCGGCGGGGCGGACGCCGTGGACGATGCATTCTCCTCCTCCAACGCCGCCGGCCTCGCACTGCGGCCGCGCCGATCGGCCGCGGAAGGCGGCGCGCGGATGTGTAGCTGTGCGGGATGGCGTGACGCGGCTGCCGACTGTGAGCATGGGATCGGCTCGGCTAGCGGCGCGAAGCGAGGGTTGTAGGTGGTTTTTACACGGCATAATGTACAGTATTGGACTGTTTTTCTCAGCCTCTGGGAAGCGCCAACTTGAAAACGAATGAGTGACAGTAAATTCCACTTGATTTAACGGGTGACTTGTGTTAAAAGTTTGTCGCTCTTTCAGCCAGGCTACATTGAATTTGTTCCCAATTCTGGCGGAACAATTTTTGGCATACTGTACTATATTTGAAAGATGCAATATAAAGTTGGTGGCATTAATCTGTTCATAGAATTGTCTGTATATGTAGTATTTGTTATATTTATTTAATAACATAATTATGTAAAAATGTATTTTTATATACAGACCAGTGGTTGCTGGGCAGTTCTAGTCGAAAAAAATACGAATAAAACGGATGTGGCCTTATGTGATTTTAGTGCCATCTGTCACCACATTTACAAACGCTTTTCATTTTGACCTAAACGTTTGTGCCAGACCTCTTTCTCCACTTCACCCGCTATTGATATCGATTGCTGTAACGCTTCGTTGTGCCAAAACTTCCTAATGATTTACGGAGGATGACCCAATGTTGCCATTCCGTAAAATAATTATAATTTTAAACAATCATTTTGTTCTTTATAGAATTACTCTCTTAGATATGATTTTCTGTTGTAGAACAATTTCACCTATAAAATATTATTTTTAATGTAAATATATAGAATGGTTCGCTATGTTTTTGAAGAGGCGCTGCGTTATATACTGACACACACACAAAGAGACTTACAGATTCTTTAAATTTCTAATACCTTTCCCACGTAGTACTACATCACACATTGGACCACCAATCTCTCCCCATGTAATACATATTTTAGTCTTTTGATTTATTTTTAATTGGAACAGTTATAGTACATTTTATTATTAATTTTCATTACAAAGATTCAGTCTTGTAATATTACTATGTAGCTCCTTAATTTGATGAAGCTAAGGGCCCCTCAATACGTTAATCAAGTCCTGACGCATTGACCAGGTTTTAATCCCCTGTACCCAACGTAGAAGGCGAGTGAAGCGACTACTATGTAACATGATGCCCAGTTAGAGAATAAGCGCATCAACTAATACAGAAAGGAGAGAGCTGGGATTTTAACGAATACTACTTTTCTGTATCGCTCTAAATTGTAGGATAACTTCGTTGGATAGTTTTCACTCCCCAAGACCACACTTTTTGCACAAGGTACGGGAACACTGGTGACGCAGGTTCAAGCGTCGAGATCCCAGGCGCGCCGAAGGAAGCCTCCGGCGGCGCGGACGTTGATGACGGGCGGCGGCGGCGAGCGGGGAGGGCCGTGAGCCGCCTGCGCGGCGGCGCCGTGGGGCGCGCCCTCGAGGGCGACGAGGGGGAGGAGGGCAGCGTCCGCAGCTGCCGGGGCGCGTGCGCCAGCAGCCACGAGGCCATGGACGCCGCGGACGAGCTGAGCGAGATCAGCCGCAGGAACGCCGCCGCCCGGCGCAGCGCGCGCAAGAGCGGCGAGGCCGCCGCCAAGACAGACGGCGGCGCCACGGCCAGGCGGAAACGCGAGAGCACGGCCGCCGTCGGGGACGACGAGGAGAGGGCCAGTGACGCGGGCGAGATGCGCAGGAAGAGCCACAAGCACAGCCACAGGCGGAAGAGCAGGGAGGCCGCGGAAGAGCAGGAGGACGGCGGCGCTGGCGGACGCGGGGGTGGAGGAGGCGGCGGCGGCGGGGGTGGCGGCGGTGGCGGCGGCGGCGGCGGCGGCGGCGGCGGCGGGAGGGGAGGCAGTGGAGGGGGTGCCGGGAAGGACGGAAACGACGGGGGAGGGCGCGGAGGGGGGAGAGGAGGTAAAGGCGGAGGCAGCGGAGGTGGAGCTGGAGGGTCGGGTGGTGGGTCTGGTGGTGGGAGTGGAGGTGCAGCTGGTAGGGATGGGTCGGATGGTGGTGGGCGTGGAGGGGGAAGAGGACGCAAAGGAGGGGAAAGCAGCGGCGCTGGAGGTTCAAGTGGTTGGAGCGCAGACATTTCGAGTAAGGATGGGTCTGATGGTGAAGAGCGTGGAGGAGGCAAAGGGGGTAAAGGCGGAGGAAGCGGAGGTGGTCGTGGTGGCGCTGGAGGATCGGCTGACGGGAGAAGAGGTAGTGCTGGTAAGAACGGGTCCGATGGACAAGGACGAAGAGATAGTAAAAGAGGGAGAGATGACAACGGGTTCGATGGTCAAGAACGGAGACTTAGTAAAAGAGACGACGGGTCAAGTGATGATGACATTTCTAGTAGGGATGGATCCGATGGTGGAGGACGACAGGGTGGGAAAGGAGGTAAAGGAGGCAGCGGCGGCAGTGGAGGGGGTGGTGGAGGTGGTGGAGGGTCAGCTGGCGGGAGAGGAGGTAGTGCTGGTAAGAACGGGTCCGATGGTCAAGGACGAAGAGATAGTAAAAGAGGGAGAGATGACGACGGGTCCGATGATCAAGAACGGAGAGGTAGTAAAAGAGGGAGAGGGAGAGATCGCGATTCTAGTGATGATATTTCTAGTAGGGATGGATCCGACGGTGGTGGACGACAGGGTGGGAAAGGAGGTAAAGGTGGCGGCGGCGGTGGTGGAGGGGGTGGTGGAGGAGGTGGAGGCGGTCGTGGAGGTGCCGGAGGGTCGGCTGGCGGGAGTGGAGGTCGTGCTGGTAAGAACGGGTCCGATGGTCAAAGACGAAGGGATAGTACAAGAGGGAGAGATGACGACGGGTTCGATGGTCAAGGACGAAGAGATAGTAGAAGAGGGAGAGATGACGACGGGTCCGATGGTCAGGGACGAAGAGGTAGTAAAAGAGGGAAAGACGGCGGTTCAAGTGATGATGACATTTCTAGTAAGGATGGGTCCGATGGTGGTGGGCGACGGGGTGGGAAAGGTGGTAAAAGAGGCAGCGGCGGTGGCGGAGGGAGTGGTGGAGGAGGAGGAGGAGGAGGTGGCCGTGGCGGAGCTGCAGGGTCGGGCGGAGGAAGGGGAAGTGCCGATGGGAAGGACGGATCTGCCGGCGGTCGCGAAGGGGGCGGCGGCGGTGGTGGAAGGCGAGAGAGCGGCAGCAAGAGCCGGAGCCGCAGCAGCAGCAGCGGCGGCCGCCGGCGCCACAGCAGCGCGAAGCGGTCGGCGCGGCGCTGGTCGTCGCGCGCGCGCTCGGAGGCGCTGGAGGCCGGGCGGCCCGTGCGCATCGCGCGCTTCGACGACGACCACCGCCTCGAGCTGCGCGAGGACGTGCTGGCGCGCGTGCTGCTGCGCGAGGACGTGCGCGACCGCCCCGTCGTCCTCGTCGCCGTCGTCGGATCCTACCGAAAAGGCGAGCCTGCAGATATACCGGGAGCGGTGGCTCAGTGCGTCAGCTGATGTCACTGCAGTGCCTCTGACTGGGAGGTCCTAGGCTCGAGTCCCGACGGTGGCAGGGTTTTCGACTCTAGCTTGTCAGCTAGGTCGAATTCATTCGCTGTCTGGAGGAGAATTCTACTGGCTGGCTGATCTGATCGGTAGTTTTCCTTGGTTTCTCGGACCAGGCGAATGCCGGAGCAGAACCCTAACAAACGGGCCACGGACCGCTCGTGATCTTTCCTTCTTGTCCTATCCCCTCCCCTTACACACACTTACACTAACATGCACTTCACTATCACAAATTCCGGGAGACCGGTCGGGAGCTTAGAGCTTATCCCGGCTGGGACGGTGCCCCGCTGCTGGGTGATACTTGGTTGGGGGATGGAAACCCTGCTAGTCGAAGCTAGGTCAACGCCGGATCTTTCCATCCAGCGGGGGAAGATCACAGCCACCTCTGGAGGAAAACATGCACTACACTTACGGGACTAACGACCTAAGCTGGTGACTGATGACTTAACCAGTGAGCCAGCAGATGCGATTTCCATCTCTTTGAATATGACACTCCCGGCACTCTTCTGGAAAACTCTTGTAATTTAGAAAAAAATTCAAGATGAATTTGTAAAAAGAATAATTTTTTGTGGAGTGAGTCTGTATCTCTGAAACTACGAGTGTGGGATGTCGTATGTCAATTGCCTCTAGGTGGCAGAAATATTGTAATTTCATGGGGAAGAGACCGACATTTTCTTTTAAGAATTAATGCTACTACTAGAAAGTTATCAGCGAACCATAGAAGAGAGAAGTTGCCAGTTTTTCTGCCGTGTTGTATTAGTATTTTAGCGATGCATTTGTAAATCAGAAACATCGTTTAATTTTGAATGGAGTTCTCCAAATCACTAGCACTCTTGCACTCAATTTTCTAGGATATTTTGTAAAATAGTGTTGTAAATCAATACGTTCTAATACTTTCCATCTAAAAATCTCATAGTAATTATTTAAAAGAATCTATTTTCATAAATTAAAAACAAAAAGATGTAGTACGTCCTTTTTTATATAGTTTCCAAGGCAATATTACTGATTCTTGATTAAAATAACGACGTTGAAAAAAGTGACGTTGTTAGAAAATTAAATTTCTTGGACAAAACAAGATTTTTGCATTGCAATAGTATTCTGGAAATGCGAGGTGACTAATAGTTGCGCCAAAAATAATTGCAATATGTCTATCGTTGGTTCGCATCTTACGTATCGAAACCTGCAGATAAAGGATGAAACAGTCATCTTTTGATAGTGCCTAATACAATATTTTAACCTGACGAAGTCATGGGTTGTCGTCATCCATGCCCAGATATCATTACCTACATATTTCGTATAACATGACGGAGTCGTTGAAGATAATTTAATGAATAGCATATGTTTATAAAGCCTGGAAATTATTTAGCAGTTGATAAAATAGGTTCATGACCTGCCAGTAATAGGTAAAATCTGCTTGAAATAAAATATATAGACCCACTGTCATCTTTTTAGCAGGGTAATATATTTTGCCCTTAGGTAGTTTAAAAACAAAAATTCCTTAAAATGCAGCAAATGCGAAGAGACACTCGTCAACAGTAAACTAAAACTAGAGATCTCGTGGATCGGAGAAACCACGAAACACTACCGATCAGAATAGTCGGCCGCTAGAATTCACCTGTTGACAGCGAACGAATTCGACTTAGCTGTGTGGCTAGTATCGAAAACCCGCCACCTTCGGAACTCGTACTCTAGTATCTTCCTGTCAGAGTCGGAACAGAGAGATTGGTATTGCTGTCTCTGAGCTAAATTCAGGCGGTAACAGCGATTGGTTTTGCACCCATTTTGGCATAACCGTTTAAATAGCTGAAGCGGGTACCAAGCTCCGCCGGCTGAGCGGCGCGGGCGGGCGGGTGTGCGTGCTGCGCAGGCAAGTCGTTCCTGCTGAGCTACATGCTGCGCTACCTGAGCGCGTGGGAGAGCGCGGGCGCGGGGGCGGAGGTGGACTGGCTGGGCGACGCGGAGCAGCCGCTGGCCGAGGGCTTCGAGTGGCGCGGCGGCGCCGAGCTGGCCACCACGGGCCTCGTGCTCTGGTCGCGCCCGTTCCTCCGCGCCGCGCCGCGAGGGGAGAAGGTCGCCGTGCTGCTGCTCGACACGCAAGGTGCGGGACGCGGCCGTCTTCGTCGCGCTCGATGGCCAGGCCGCGGCGTGGGCACGCTGCTGGGGAAAAGAGAAACCGCTTCTCGGTGCTTGATTGTTTGGACGGGTAGTTGATGAATGGATGCTACTGATGCCGATAATGACAGGAGGGATATTAAAGAATACGCTGAATGAGAGTTCAGAGAAAAGAGAAAATTTAACGTGAACTCTCTTTATTCTGCTACCGAATAAGTGGAATGAGAGTCCAGGGAAAAAGGAAACTTTAACGTAAACTCTCTTTATTCTGCTACCGAATAAGTGGAATGAGAGTCCAGGGAAAAAGGAAACTTTAACGTAAACTCTCTTTATTCCGCAACCGAGGGCTGTGGAAAAGAATGGGAAAAGATGAGAAAGTGAGAGTTGGAGTGGAAGGGGTGAGAATGAAGAAGTATTGAGGAAAAGAAAGGTGATAATAGAAGATAAGGCATTGTAAATCAATTATTGTCAGGCTATTTGTATGAATAGTTAGGGTACTGTTAGAATGAATCCGTTTTCGACCGATGAAACGTTAGGGCAGTGTCTCTGACTGGTAGTAAATACACAGTCTATTTGAGTAGATCGTACATTTGTTTTCAAATATTTACGTTTAAAGGTAAGCAATGGATTAAAAAAATTGAAGTTCTTCGTGTAACTTGTGTCTGATATATCAGAGATTCGTGTGTTAAAGAAGCTTCACATGCAAACTGCAACATATGAAGTGCCAGATTTATATTTGTAAACCACTAATTACGTTTAAAAAAATATATATAGTGTGGATAAATATTGTTCCCACTGAGTAAATGAGTTAATAATGTAACATTCCCCCCTTGTAGAGCTTCACAGGGCTTCTGTGCTTGCTTCTCGGACACCCACTCCCATTTGCCCCCTAAAAGGTCACTTAATTATTTGATGGTTTACTTGTTTGCATATTGATTCATTATGTAATTACTTTTCACTTAATAACTTAAAATACAAATTCTTATGTACTTATGCTAGAACGTTTCTCAGGACTTTCGGTTTATTGTGATATTTATAAAAACCATTAATTGCAACAATTAGAAATGAAGCTAAAGTAAATTATAACAATTAGAAATGAAGTCCAAGTAAATTATAACAATTAGAACTAAAGACAAAGTAAATTATAACAATTGAAAATGAAGTCGAAGTAAATTATAACAATTAGAAATTAAGTCGAAAGAAATCATAACAATTAGAAATGAAGCCGAAGTAAATAATAATAATGCTCTTTGTCATGACTTTCATGAGTAACATGCCCAAGGGCGAGGTGCGGGCCTCCAAAGAGCGTTGATGTGGTTCGCGCTGCGCGTCAAGCGCAGGCACCTTCGACTCGCACAGCACCATGAAGGACTGCAGCACGGTGTTCGCGCTCTCCACCATGGTCAGCTCCGTTCTCGTCTACAACCTCATGCACAACCTGCAGGAGGACGACCTGCAGCACCTGCAGTTCTTCACGGAATACGGCCGGCTGGCACTCGACGAGACTATGGAGCGGCCTTTCCAGCACCTCATCTTCCTGGTAGGGCGTCAGCTCTAACGAGTGCCCAGTACCAGGGCCCGTTGTTTGTGAGGGTGGGGTTAAATTAAGTTGATTGATTATTTTGTGTTTCAACTGCTATAGTCATTCGTCCCGTAAGTGTTTTTTTTTATCAAGGGAGGAGATGGTGTTCTCCCCCCAATGAGTGGTGAGATATAGCGCCGACCTAAATATCGATTTGCGGGATTTTCCCCAACCAGGTATCTCCCACCACCCGGGGCAAACTCTCAGTCCCGGACTGGCCTCCCAACATTTGTAGTAGTGTAGTCTATGTAACGAGTGTAAGTAAGGGAAGAGGACAACACAAGGAAGATGAAGGAAAGAATGCCACGCGAGGTCCATTGGTTAGGGTTCTTCTCTAGTATTCATCTGGTATTGATCGGAGAAACCACAGAAAATTACCGAAGAGAGCAGCCAATCGTTAGAATTTTCCTCCAGACAGCGGTTGAAATGGAGCTAGCAATACATGTATTTATATTATGAAAGAAAATAATTCTCTGGCATGTTTTTTCTACCAATTAGAGTTATATCTAGTTTGTTCTAATGTTTGATAGCGTTTGTTTATCCAAGGGAAGTTTTGAATCGAAATCTGATTTTCCATTTGTTGGGGTTTGGAATTGAGATATGGGACATTTTTGCACTTCGACAAAGAATTTGCAAGAGTACGAAAACGTGACGGGTGTACGTGCTGAAAAAGCGTTGGTACATGGATATACGGCCGTAATCGTCTCTTATATTGTTTCAGGAATGTAGATACCTTTTAGCAGCTCCAACACGCTATTAATCTTTATGAAAGAGGTCTTTGAAGAAAGAATTTCACGGAGACGTGATGAATTGGACTTTGATTTTAAAAATACGAAGAACTTGTTTGAAAAAATGCAGCTAAATATTCATGTCCTGTGCAACCCACAACACTCGGCAGCATTTTTTAATCTATGTCGTGAAGTAAAGTTTCTAAAGGAAGCATTTTAGGGCTTTAAAAACTCAAATTGTTAGGCCGGAGGCTTATAAGAAACGTTCATTATATCGTAATGCACAGAATGAGATCTTCTTGAACATTCCATTATATATTTGCGCTCCTCTATGTTACCCCACCTGCTCAGAGATGTGTGGAATCTGCTAGGGAATGTGAAATTAAACTAATTACTTGGTATTCTATGCGTTTGAATTATACGGGTGTACCTCTCTGCAAGTATAAGTGACGGAGGATAAGATGGTCGTGAAGAAAAATGTATATAACATGCTTAATATGGAAATTAAAAAAACAGGGAAGGGGTGGGTAAACGCGAGAGTTCTTTCCCAGGTACGCTAGTTATTTTTTTATTTTGAGTATGCATGTAACGTGTATGCGAGCGCTAGCCTCATGCGCGGCCATCGCCGCCAGATCCGCGACTGGCCGTACCCGTACGAGTGCGCGTTCGGCTACGAGGGCGGCGAGCAGGTGCTGCGCAAGCGGCTGCTGCTGTCCGCGGACACAGACTGCAAGCACCCGCAGCTGGTGCACGTGCGCCAGGGCCTGCTGCGCACCTTCCAGCGCATCCGCTGCTTCCTCATGCCGCACCCGGGCATGGCGGTAATGCGCACCGGCGCTTGGGGCCTAATGCAACAACTCTTTTTCCATACTGATTCACCTCCATTTCCGTCTGTGTTCTAGTTTTCCGTATCTAATAGCGTTTTCCATTCGCCGCACTGGTGCACACACAGTACGCAACTCAGGGCAGCTTTCGTGTTCCATTCGACCGCTAGGGTGCACCAGTGCAAAGATGCACATGTTCCATTCGCACAATCACGGACCCAGGGCGCCTCGGGGCGCCACGGACTCGGGGCGCCCTAAACTCCAGACGATCGCGTTAGTGCAGTCCAGTGCACCGGGCTGTTGTGAGGTTAGGTACGGAAGTTATTCTTGCTAGTTTGGATTCGTGTTGAAATTGTGAAAGCAATTGAGGATATTCTGTCACGTAGGGATACTTCAAATGATGGAGTGTATAATGGTTTGCAAGAAATGTCTTAAAGTAATTTTTGTGACTCGCGAAGTTCGAAAAATCAGTTTGTGTTTTTCTAAAATGTAACCTTGAATGACTTCATGTAAACAAATCCAGTGCTATTTAGAAATAAAAGTGTAGGTACGAATCAAAGTGTAGGTCAATTTCAAAACGCCAATAAAGTGAAAATAAAAATAGTGACCCTTACAAAATCATTCAAATATGTGTGCCAAGAAATGTTTTTCGCACGCCCATACATATACCAGCGGAAATGCTCATCTTAATATTTTTATGGTTTTCATTAATCAAACAAGAAGCCGCAGCCTTTCGGTTCAAAATCTTGTGTACTATATCGATCGCTGGTAAATCTTGAAAAATGAAATCTCGACACATAAGCATTTGAAGTTTTCGTAGTTTTTAAATAAAGGAATCACACGTTAATAATTTATGAATTAAGAAGTAAGAATTACCAAAAGACTTCATAAAAATTATGATAATGATCAGAATTCAAAATTATTATTTTTCGAGTTCCATCAGTGTGACAGACCAAGAACAGCTATCTATAATCTCATTGCGTAGCGCACACGCACTGACTCAGTTCCGGAATCCGTTTCATTTGTAGCTGCCCTTAACGCGTGTGGGGCAGCACTGTTGCGGAGCGATGACGTTTTTGCCCTAAACTAGGGTGGATTTCAGTGCAACGAATGGAAAACGCTATAAGTACTTTTATGATGATTGTCCGTCAGGCTGATTAATATTATGTTAAAATGTTGCGTTTCTCCTAGTATGTTGAATGGTATCTGAAAATTTTTGAATCCTCTCTTGAACTGGTAAGGCGGAATGTGAAGACTTTTCATTCCTGAAGATTTCATGGAGTTTCACGGAGAAATGTCACGTTGGAAATGACCACTTATATTGATGCTTTGGTGGTTGCACGTAGTTTTTTAACCTTTCAACGCGGGGAGGAGGCGAAAAAAGATCTCAACGTAATTTATATTTTTATTTGATGTTTGCGATTGTATTCTAACTCGTGTGTGAAAGGAAATGCACTGCGTGCGTCACCGCGGTGGCAGCCTGTGATTTTACCACAGTTTTCATTTACGCATCCCTTTCTATCGAAACTTTGCTCCAGGCCCTTTTATCTATCAGAAGGTCTATAGAAATAACAGGAACATTGTGGAGTTCTAACCTGCTTGTAAACTTACAAAACGAACTTGAACCCTCAATTCAATAATATATAAAATGCTACTTCTGTCAGCCAATTAGAGGAGAATTGTGGTCGGAGTAGACTTTCCAACCGGATCATCGTAATATCTGTGTTCTTGGTCGAACGTAACTCAGATATCACATATAATTAAAACAATATAATCACTTTATAGATACATAATACATACATAATTTATAATCACTTTATAAATACATGATGTTAAGGTACTTCTCAAAGATTATGATTTGTGTACTAGACAGACAATTTACACAAATATTAAAGAAGTTTGATTGATTTTTGAATCGGGTATCATTAAAATTATACAAATGATTTCAATGTTTATTTTATATGATGTTAACGATCATGACTTAAGGAGTATATTTTTATTGTAGAAATTGCGAATTCGTAACAACGTGTCTCCACAAAAAGATTCGTAAAAATATTTGTGCTCTTCTGAAATTCATAAAAGGTCACCTGCACATTGTGATAGATAGAAAACGTATATCACGTATCGTGTGTGGAAAATTATTGATAGCACGACCGGCTATCGTATTTTGTGACATAAATTTATGCAAACAAAGAAGTCATGATGTCACAGAGTCGTATCGTTCTAGAGAACTGATTGGCGCTATTGGATCCGCCAGGTGACGACGAGTGCGCAATACGACGGACGCCACTCGCTCATGGAGGAGGACTTTAAGCAGCACCTCCTGGACTTCACCGAGAGCGTGCTGGCGCCCGAGAACCTAGTCGTCAAGAAGATCGGCGGCTCCGTGGTCAAGTGCAGAGACCTCTTCGAGTACATCAAGGTGCTGTACTGGTCGTTGCTTGCTACTACCAATTAGGTTTGAAACGGGACAATTGAAACTTTCCCGCCAACAACTTCCTTTCTGTCGTTCAATACATCACTATAAATTCTGTTTGGGTGGTATCTGATGCAGTTTAAGCATGATTCTATTATACACATAGAGCAACAATTTCATAGCATCAGTTGACCTGTGCATAGTCGCAAGAAATCATTTCTGGTGGATTTACTGCGATAGTAGAACCTGGGGAGAGAGACCGTTTAGTTTAGCTCGAGAGACAAATTAAGTTTTGAAGATGATATTACGCACGTTGATTGGAAACGCTGTGGGCTTAGAAGGGTATACAATCAACTTTCTACTATCTCAGAACCAGGAGAAAGGATTGTTCATGTTCGACTCGACAGACAATGGACGCCTTGCAGAGCATTCTCTAAGCTTTAAATGAATAGCCCTGTACGTCCACACCGCTTATGTTTACTTTCTACGATCGCAGAACCAGGCGAGAGGAACAGTTTATGTACGCCAAAAGAGACAAGCTACTTTTTGACGGTCTTTTTCTACGCATGTAATGATACACCCGCAAGCCAAACCCACTTGCATTCGCGGTCCGTATAGCTCTGCTCGCTCGTACAAGCAGCCGACACAGCGTGCGTGCGTGCGATCCGCGTGTCCAGCGCACGCGCACGTGTTCCAGCGCACGCACGTCTCCAGCGTACGCGCGTGCGTACCAGGGCCGCGAGCTGCTCGAGCCTGAGCTAGAGAGAACTGTTCATGTACGTCTCGAGAGACGTAACGCGCCTTGAAGGTTTTTCTTAAGCCTTAAATGTACAGTACTGTTCCCCCGTACCACTTGCATTTAAATTTCTACTATCGCAGTACTAGGAGAAGGGACATTCATTTTACGTACGCCGAAAGAGACAAACCACCTCTTGACGGTCATTTTCTACGCATGTAATGATACACCCGTAAGGTCACACCAGTTGCATTCGCAATCCTCATACACTTTCCCGCACGTACAAGCAGCCAAGGCAGCGCGCGCGACGCCTCCCGCAGGCGTACACGCGCGTGTACCAGGGCCGCGAGCTGCCCGAGCCCAAGACGCTGTACCTGGCGACGGCGGAGGCGAACAACCTGGCGGCGTCGGCGGCCGGCCGCGCGTCGTACGCGCGCGAGATGGACGCGGCGTTCACGACGACGTCGCAGCCGCTGTCGTGCGACGCCCTGCGCCGCCGCCACAGCGCCGCCCGCGCCGCCGGCCTCCGCGCCTTCGACGCGCGCCGCAAGCTGGGCGGCGCCGACTTCTCCGCCGAGTACCGCGCGCGCCTCGCCGCCGAGCTGGACGCGCAGCTGCAGAGCTACGAGAGACGCAACGCGGCCAAGAGCGGCGCCGGCGCCTTCCTCCACGCGCCCATCCTACTCCTAGGTACGACGACGGGGTTGATTGCTGCGTTGTCTGATTGGCATTGGACTAGTTGATTGATTGGTTGGTTAATGCCTTATTTTGCGCGGCGTGACTCGGGCCATCAGGCCTTCTCTTCCGTCTGACCACGCAAAGTTCGCCACGCTCTTCCACCATCTAGCGGAGAAAGGAGGTATTATCTAGGGGCGACGAAACAGGCGATTTGAATTTAGCTCAGAGGCTTCTTTTAGGCTTGAGGATCTGGTACACGCAGAAAATCTACAACATGGGACACCCGGCTTTACTTCCCCTCCGAAGGAGGATGTAGGAAGGATTTTTTCGCTCATAAAAATCCACGTCTTCGATCGGGTTTGAACCCGTAAACTTGGGTACAATAGTCCGATACCACCGAATCCACTTGAGATATACATGGTTTAGTTGTATTATTTTATTGATGTGTGTTGTTTGATGGGTATTTGACTGGTTGACTGATTGAGATTGGTATTGTTTGGTTGGATTGATTGATTTGTGTGTGATAATATTGTTTTCGGGTGCGTCGACTGCTAGAACCGTGAATCCCGTAAGTGTTGTGCTTGTTTTTATCACGGGACATAGCAGTGATCTTCCCCCGCTGGATGGAGAGGTCCAACGTCCAACCACACGTCGGCTTGAGGGGTTTTCTCCAACCAGGTAACTTCCACCAGCGGGGCACCACCCCAGCCGAAATAAGCTCCAAGCTCCCGACTGGTCTCCCGAACATCTGTGATAGAGTGTGTTTGTAAATGTAAATGTGTGCAAGTAAGAGCTGCAAATAGGACAAGGAAGAGGAAAGAAAGATCGCGCGCGGTCCTTGGGCCGTTTGTTGGGGGTACTGCTCTGGCATTTGCCTGCTGTTGACCGGAGAAGCCTCGGAATGCTACCGATCAGAGCAGTTGGCCGCTAAAATTCTTCCCCAGACAGAGGCGAAATTCAGCCCTTCTTGCTACTGTCGAAAATCCTGGCTCGGTGTGTTTGGATTGGACTGGAGTGGACTACAGACAGATTGACGGTGTGAGTGAGCGCATGAGTTTTTGATCCCGGGCGCGTCAACGTAAGTGTTGTGTATGTTACATTCCAGAGGGTAGTTTTGTTCCTCTTGCGCTGGAACGTGCGGTCCGACCCCCTACCTACATCGAATGTTGCTAGGTTAAGCAGAATCTTAGTCATAGTATGTAGCATTTCCGACAACACCGACAAACCCACTTACTAGAGTAATAGCACAGTAAATAGTCACAGACTTTTGCCAAATAGCTCTAATATAAGATTATAATAATGTGAATAAGTTGGAATCCATATCTTTGTGTGAAATTGGATTGGGTGAGAGCCAATTGGATTGAATATAAATCGATTTAATTGCAGTAATCTTCATTTCAAAGAACATTGTAGAATTTAAAAGAAATGTGCTATCTCCGTAGCAACTGAATTACAAAATTAATTACACATTATAGCGGTGTTTAAAATACATCTTTATATTACCAACATTCTTTTCTCTTTGGGTATCTTCGATATACTCCACACAAGAATACTGTTCCCCGCGAAATAATTAGTGTTTTTAATTTCTTATTGCGTTTCCACAATTTGGAAATCATAATTATGTAGTACTTCTGGTGCAACTGTTTTGCAGAGAGCTGCCTCCTTTTAGTTGCGTTCCCTTTAATTAACAGGAAAAGTTAATTGGGCTATCATTTTATTCATAAAAAATATGCGATATTGTGACAACACTTAGTATCATGGCAGAAAATAAACACGGGTCTTAAACATTGCGCGGAACAGTTATTTCAGAGCATTTTTTTATTTCACAAAATTTTTCACCAAAAAATACGTAGATTTTGTATTAATTTTCTCTATGCGAAGGAAACAACGCAGCTTGCCTGATCTTCACAGTTTTGATGACACATGGAAGCTGACTTTCATTTGTTAATACAATGTTCCTTCCATTTTTGCCGCACATAAGCGTAATCACAACATTTGCCAATTATTAAGTCACCCTGAGCTGATTGTAAATCACATAAGTGTGCTTCTCAGCCACCAGAATAGTTCACATGAATTATTCTCAACAATGTTACGAAAACAATGCTGCAACTGGTAAACGTGGGGCGCATGGTAGAGAGGTGGGGTACAGAGGAGAGTCCAACGTCGCATTTGGAGTAATTAATTAAGGTAATGACATCGGTAGTTGACATGTCATCAGTAGTTGTCACTTTCTATATAGAATGCTTATAACAAAATAACTACCCTGTAATTATCGCTGTACCCGATTTCTGTAAGTTAGAACCATCTGCATCGTAACTATCATAATAGTCTGGCAATCATTTTGAGTTAAATGGTTAGTTGAGTATTTGAAATTGTCAACTATTGATGACATCAACTACCGGTACCTTTATCCTTAATTTGGTTGCGGGCTTTTCAGGCTGTGCGATCTTCTTGTACACGGTGACGTTCTTCTTAAGGCTGTTGACGCTGCGCGGTGTGGCTGACTCTGTCAACACCGCCGGCAACTTCTTCGTACTGCTCTTCCTCATTTGGGTGGCCAGCTGGTACACCGGCTTGTTCACCGAACTGCGTAACGCTATGGAGAACGCTTCCCACACCGTGTGGACGATGGCGTTCCATACATCCGTTTGAATGATCGTCTGACTTTGGATGACAGTTTGTGTGTGTGTATCGCCGAAGATAAACCTTTCCGTTTGTACATTTTAATAAATTATTTCATATATAAATAAGTGCTTTGTTTTATGTTCCATTACACGAGTATTCGTGGCTGTTATTAAAAAAACCAAAAATAGAACAAAAATATGTGTGTACTGTACAAAATCGTTTGGAACTGTAAAATTGGATTTGATATGAATTTACGCTTGATATTTTAGATTTGTTGACAAATTATCAGATGACGCATATGTTCGTCATCTGGTAATTTTTGAATTTTTTTGGCTCATGGCACGAAATGTTCATTATATTTTTATGAGAGGATGCTATTTTAGAACGATGTATTGCCGTCATTTGTTTTGTGGTAAGTGATCGGAAGTCCCATTTTATAGGAACGTATTTCCCTGACGATTTAAATTGAGAAAATTAAGCTTAAAAGAAGGACAAATGATGACAGTGCATTTAATGAATGTTATAGTAATGAATGGTGCAGTACATATAAAATTGGAGAAACAAAATCGAATGTCGCTCAATATGCAACTGGGGCGTCCGCTGTGTAATTTCGCTGATGCAGCTGCTTTGATAGAGAGCATTCAGGGAGGGATAGGTCGACGTGAGTGATCGACGGTTACGACGTGCCCGCTAAACTTTTGTTTAAGAATCATATTTTAATTTTACTGCTTTAAAAGTTCTTTTTCTGGGAACCTATACTAACAAAAAATTGTGGCAAACATGAACTGACTAGTAAATGTTTGACCCTTTCCTCTTAAATCCCACATCTTTGTATTATTATTGGCGGAAGCCTCGCTTGAGATCGTTCTGCATAATATCTTGTCTTTTGTCAATTTCCTGTAGATATTCCATGGCAATGATTAATGTTTCATTGATACAACTCTTGTTCTCTTCCTATTCACTGAAAAAAAATCACTGAAACCATGTATTAACCTTCGGATAATGTAAACAATTTTACTTTTTTTTCTATTTATTCTGATATTTGCAATTTCTGCTTTCTTGAACCTTTATATCGCTTTTTCGTTACATTTATCTTAGATTGTTTCGTTTGCTTGTTTGTGTGTATTTTATAATTGTTGAAATATTTGAATCTGTTGAAATTATTGGACTCAATATTCAGTTTTCAAAGAATTTTATTTATCAACAAAAATTCCCTCAAGACCGTCTATGTATCAACAACATTTATATACAACAAAAGTAGTATATTCATTTATAACATCTGTGTTCTTTCAATTAATCAAGCAGGATTGGGCAAAATACTTTAAATTTAGTATTTAAATACTCCGCCAAAATACTTCGTAAATAAGTATTTACATACATACTCAAAATTCATTAGGTTTTGAATAGCTAAATACATACGTATTTAAAATACTTCAAATACTCAAAATACAGTAAATACAATAACTTTTTATTATCGTCTCCTATATTATTTCAATAGTATAATACTTTTTGCGGCTCTTAAACGCAAGCAATCTGTATAAATGAGGTCTCTAAAGAAAAACAATATCACGGAGTCATCAGAAATCGCACTTTGACTTTAAAAATATGAAGGATTTGTTTTAAAAAACGGATCTAAATATTCACGCCAAATGCAACCTGCAACACTGGGCCGGATTTTTTAATATACATCGTTAAATAACTCTTAGGGCCTTAAAACCTAAAATTTTGATGCTAAAGCCCTCAAAGAAACGTTTCTCACTATAGTATATGTGTCCCATGTATAGAATGTATCACCGTAATATACAGAATGTGACTTTCTTGAACACATTTTTGCTGGTCCGACGCTTCTCGATTCTACCCCACCTGTTCAGAGGCTGTAAAATCTGCAACTTATGTGAAATTAAACCAATTACTTGTTTTTCTACGCGATTGAATTACATGGATGTATCTGTCTGCTCGGTAATTACGTTAAATAAGAACAGTTTGTGGGGGCAAGGGTGTATTGTATTGTCAAGACTCAAGTCAAGGGTGTATTGACAAGGGTATATTGAAGGGGAGTATTGCCAATTACAAGGAGACATATAGAACAATTGACGGAGGTTAATGAGGTCTTGAAGAAAAATATATATTACAGGCTTAATATGGAAATAGAAAAATAGGGAAGGTAGTGGTGTTTAACATGCGAGAGTTCTTGCACGGGTAAGCTATATACTTTTTATTGCAACAATTTATTGTAATTCTCTATTATGATAAATTATTGACAGTTATAAATTTGTGAACAATAACTTATAAGTCTAACTCAAATAAGCGGAATTTACTTTTAAAGCGACCAGATTTTCAAACAAATCATCAGACAATGAACCCCTATTTGACGAATGTATAAAATCAGCAAAGGAAAACGGTCTTTCAACTGACGCGAATGAACGTAATCTAGATTTGTAAGGAATAAACGCATTTTTCGTTGTAAAATAATGATCCAGAATTTTAATGATTTAGATTTATTATTTAATAAATGAAAATAATTCTAATGCAGTACCTGAAAGAGGCTTTTATTTTCGTTTCAATGAGGTTCATTCATTTGCAGAATGAAACAAAAGAAACTATCCTCGTTATCTTCATCTGTATTTGAAGTATTTACTTTTTTAAATACATCTATTTCATGTATTTAAATACATCTCTAAAATAAATGTGCAAAAAAATACAAAATACATTTATTCAAACACAATATGTAATTAAAATACGTTTTTCAAATACAAGTATTGAAATACTGCGTAACTACGTAATCAAGTTTTTGTCTCATTCAGCCTTAGTATATTGTAATTACTTCATACTAGCTGGAGGACAGTATTCGGTAGTTATACTAGCTGGTATATCGTAGAAAAATGCATGAGAATGTAGGTTCATTGCACGTATTTCTTTAAATACGCAAACAAAATGTTTTTATAAACTTTTTTACTTAAACACATAACATTTCATAATATAAATTGAAGTATATTTTCGTTTCGATTTAATTCGTGCAATTCAATTGAATTTGGAAAATATTTGCACCTGCAACTGCTTCATGCGTGTTTTCTTCTACATTTTAGTTAATTAAAACTTATCGTGATTTTAAGGCCGACATATTAATGCCAACAAATTCAATGACTATTCATTACAGTGCATACGAGCTTTCATTCTCATTTCTCAACTTGACTTCACAATGTTTTTTTCCTTCTTTTGGCTTTACGAGCATCCATTTGTTGCGTAATTCACTGCCTAGTCTTGTGCAGTTCCGAGTTCTGCGTTTCTTCCAAAGATGCGTAGGCGTGTGCAAAGGGGAAAGGTAGACAGACCGTGACCACAGGAAAGAATTTCTACAGTTGCCAGTAAAATTTCGTAATGGAACTTACTTCAATAAGTAAGTTATATTCCTGAAAAATCAGATGCATTAAAACTAAAAATTCATTTTAAAATTTACAATGATGAATCTCAAAACCACACAGAAAATCCCAAAAATTCATCAAGTAAAACAAGCTGCCCAAAATAAATGAAAGTGATCAAAATGAGTGAAACTCCTCCAAAAAGCGGTAAAGACTTAGTCAATTCCCCCTACAATAGCCAAAAGTATGTATTTTAAAAATAAAAAAAAATACTGAAAATTTCTGAACAAGTAAAAAGAAATAATTTTAAAATATTTAAAGGAAAAGGGGGGCCAAAAATGGAGGTAACCCCCATCTTCTTTCATGTAGCACACGCCTGTGCAGAGATGCCTTGTAGTTATAGACCAAATAAAAGTCACGAATCTATGTTAATTCCACTATTGTCTCCTACAGTGGGGAAAACGGTTATTAGCAAGGAAGTATTGAAGTTAAACCAAAAAATTGACATATTCTTCATTTCATAGTTATCTGTACCCTCAGCGAGGAAATGTTGAGACGGCCCCTTGTTTTCTTTTCTGAACATAAATATCCTACAAAATCCTCATAACTTCACTATGCGTACGTTTTCTTCAGCCTTCCTTTTGCTAATTCTGCTAGGATTGGAGCGGGGGGGGGGTTGTTATTTTCTTAGCAAGGCTATAAAATCAAAACTGTATTTCGTTTCTCGATTAAAATAAGTTTTCCCATATTCGGGATCGAACATTTCTGTTTTAAAATGTTGTTGACAACCCTTTGTTGGTATTTATTATCATCTTCATTAAACTAAGTATAGAACAGCTGTGAGATAGTCATTCTACAGCTCAAGAAAACGTACGCAGATTATACATACGTGACATACAGTTTTTATCGTTTTTCATAACCAGCCCTTTTCCTCATTCCCACATCATCCACCCGCTTTACAGCATGTTGCGCGAAATCCAATCACGTCCCAGGAGCGGAGAACTCGGAACTCTGGTAGCCGCGCTGTCGCATTGCTGCTGCCTGCTGCTGGTGCCACCTGAGCCTGTACTCCCCGCCGCTGCCTGCCGCCACCAACCACCACTACCGCCGCCGCTGCCGCCACAGCCGCCGCCCCCGCGTCGTGCGCGGCTAAAGCCGGCGCGTCGAGCACGCTGCGGCTCGCGTCTCGTCGCGTGCGTGCAACCGCAACGAGCGCGAGCCTGCGTGTCGGTGCGCCGCGGTGCGTCGCCTCGCCTCGCCTCGCCTCGCGTCACGCGCCCTTCGCAGCAGGAGCTTTGATCGCTTGCGCAGCGCCACCGCCGCCGCAGACTCCCCGCAGGCGTTCCCCAAGGGTCCCGCGGCGTGCAAATACCTAAACGTTTCTCTCCTTATCGTTATTCCCTGCACCTGAGCTTCAGTGCTTATCAAAGAGAGCGAATGTTATAATTAACCAATTATAATGCAACGAAACCGCAATGGTAAAATGAATGGCAAAGGGGAGGAAGTAATCTGAGGTTGATTGAATGATTAGTGATTCCGGGCGCATCAGATTGTGAGGTCATTAGTTCCGTAGGTGGTGTACATGCTTCTCTATCGCGGGGGGTGCCGGTGATCTTCAGATGATACAGAGATCCGGCGCCAACCTGCACGTCTGCAAGGGGGGTTTTCCCCAACCACGTATTTTCCAACTGCAGGGCACTGCTCCAGCCGCGACAACCGGTCACCCGACATGTGTGATAGTGTACGTGTGTGTGTAAGTAGGGGTGAGAATAGGTCAAGGAAGAGGAAGAAAAGATTCCGCGCGGTACATGACCCTTTTGTTAGGGTACTGCTCCGAAATTCGCTTGGTGTAGATTAGAGAAACCACGAAAAACTACCGATCAGAGCTGCCGGCCGCCAGAGTTCTCCTCCAGACAGCAGCTGAACTCGAAGTACGTACTTTCATATCGAGGATGGCGAATGTTCTGGTTAACTAACACAACGAAACAACATTTGTATAATGAATGGCAAAGGGGAGATAGTAATCCGATGAAATCTGCCGCTTCATCCAGTTCCCGACCAGAAATTCAGGTGCTCACCTTTTTTTGACGGTCTTCAGTGCGGGAATGTGTTTGTGAAGATCCTCTCGCTACGAGGCGTATCTGAAACATGCTCCATGAAATTGCCACATGCGAGACCGAGTGAGTGAGCAGCGGGTGTGTCGTGACCTTTGCGGCTGCAGCTTTGACCGCTTTGCACACATTGCTCTCGTTGCGGTAGCTGGCACCCTGCGGGTGTTCCACAAAGGGTCCCGCAGTGAGAAACTTCCCTATTCTCTTCATTTTATATAATATATGTTTATTTATTGCAGTTCCTTCTATTCGAGACTCAGCTCTTACAAAAAGTGGGTAAGGAACAGTCAAATTATATCAATTATACTAATTGCAGTGTGAATTTCGATGAAGCACTGGTAGAAATAAAAGCAAAGAAATGAGAGAAAATTAAAGCAACATCTCTTATGCACCATTATTCATTTTTATTCCATTATTCATGTTGAGTGAATTAAATTTGAATCATGGTTTTTAGTGATTAAATACTACATCGACAGTTGCTGTCGAATTGGTCGACAGGTTGCTTTTTTCGTTCTTCACATTCCTCCATAATTGGAATGCGGTAGATGGAACCTCTATACGCCGAAATGTATTACACACGTAACTTCTTTTGTCTTTAGATTCGAGATGTCGACATTGTTGTGTATAAAGACAAAAGAGTCTAAGTTGGATGACAGACAAACATTCATTATATACGAAACCAAATGAATAGAGGTGTGCTGCGGGTGGCGAAGCCGTAGCGGCGCGCACAAAGAACGACCGGAGATCGTAGACGCGATGGGCAGAGGCCTGCCTCGCGAGAGCGTATGGCGGCAGGGATTGGCGATAATTTCTTGGCTCAGCATTCTCGTAGACGTGATTAGAACTACAGAAACCATAAATTAGAACGTACGGAATCTATAACTCATCATGTAGTGAGCGTCTTTTATCCACTGTGGCCAAAGAAAAGCAACACCCACCTCATTGTCAGATCGAAAACGCTTTACTCGGACCTCTCCCGGTTCTCGAACCTCAGTCGCGACTATGTACGCTGCCGCCCGCGATAAACAGATGCATTGATTGATGTTTCCTGGCACGTCAACTGGTCTTACGTCCATTAGAACCCTGTTAGTGTAGTGATTTTTTATCCCGGAAGGTGGCGGTGATTTCTCCCCCGCTGGATAGAGAGATCCGGTGGACCCAAAACGTCGGCATGCGGGGAATAACTCCTCTAGGTATCTTCCCTAGCACTCGCTGGGTCGATTTCCTGATCCGGGAAAGATAATGTAGAGAATAGATCCGGGACGTTATAAGGTGCACTGTCGGGGTATTTTTATGTGCCCCAATGGGGAGGAACCTAAACACACCCAAAGGGTCACCGCACACGGATACCAATTTTCCGCGTATCTCCTAACGCACGCACTGTAACTATCACTTCACTGTCACTATTCTCTCTCTCTCTTTATCTATCTATCTATCTATCTATCTATCTATCTATCTATCTATCTATCTATCTATCTATCTATCTATCTATCTATCTATCTCTTCTATCTCTCATTGCCATGGTTTATCATGGCATGACCGGGCCATGAGTGGCCACTTGAGCGTATAGATTCGTGGGAGGTAGCCCGGTGCCGTGAAAATGCTACGCCCTTTCACTAGCTGCCCGAAATGCTGGCGCGCGCGGTTTAAGTGTTCGGCGCGTACGCAGCAGACATTAAACTGTTTTATTCACCATGATCTCCTCATTAATATTTTTGTATGTGTTCTAATATCTGACATATAAGAACTCAGAATTTGCCGTCATAGCAGCATCAGATTTCAGTGATTGTAATTTTCATTAATTGATATGATTTATGATTCAATCACCCTATAGAAACTTAAAAGGACATTTAACTGTCAATTAACTAAGTAATTGTTTTCTGCCATGTTGATTAGTCTCATAAAAATCTTGGTATTCAATTGCATAACATTGCATAAACAAGTATTGGAGATGTCAATTTGTATAAGTTTCTTGGCTTCTTATACAATTTTAATGTAGAGAAGAAAGTCGGGACATTATAAGATCCACTGGCATTGTAAACGTTGCGTCAAAATGATGAATCATAATCAGTATTGACTAGAATCAGAGGAATAACTGGAATACGTGCATCTACGAGAGTCACGGACATTAAAGAAACAAAAATGTTTTTTTCTTCGCTCATTTGTGAGCTCAAGTTTCTTCATAGAATGTTTCGCATTATATCTTTAGTAATAACATGTATAGATCCTTTTGGTATTCTGAGTTTTCTTTAGAAATACTGTGTTGATATCTTGGTTTATTTTGAAATATAATAGCACCTTTAATGAGATAGATAAATATTTTAATTTTTTATTCCTGAAAGTTTCTAAATATTTATAAAATACAGGAAAATTACAGGAACACATTTGTATGAATGAGTGTAATTGACATTACTGGCTTCATTTCAAACTTCGATAAAACTGATAATACGAACAAATTATCCTTTTTAACTCCGTGGTGGTAGCATATATATGGTGGTAGTAATCCATAATGATAATTAAGGAATGAGGATGTACCAATTACTAAGTATATTTATTATAAGTATAATTTATATTAAATTTATTTTGAAATATACTTTGTGCATAATACCTCCTCGATTCTTAAAATCCTTAATTAATAATATGTATCACATTGAATTACGAAATATGAAACCTAATACTCTTTCTGCTTTTTACTTTCTCGCTACGGAGTAGAGAGAATTATGTAATGCTGCACAAAAAAATTCGTATTACAGGTCCTGATAACGTAAAAGTGGATAAATCCAGTTGCTAAATTTAGAATAAAATCATCTAACACGTGGTGCAGCCAGAATCCATGTTTTGCGTGTCTTTGATACCGAAAAATCGAATGACGGTAGGACATCTGTCCGTCCGTCTGCCAGTTTGTCCATCTGTGAACACCGCTAGCTGATCCGTTCTAGCCGTTCAGCTGATTTTCCCCAAAATGTACATTTCTCAATCTATCTGGCTGATATCGCGGCTCCTTGAATTTGAAATCGATGTTTTTATTTTGGGTGGTACTTTACACGAAGCCCCTGAGACATTTTCCAAATTTTCAAAAAAATTTCTACATCATTTTAGATTAAATTTTGTTGCTGAGTAGGGTGAAAGACGTTTAGAGAATGGTTTAAGTCTCATGTTCGTTAAAATCCTGATTTTTCGAAAATTGAAAAAATTTTCAGTCTTTCTGCAATTAAAATATTAAATATTATATTTTTTCCCTTAATGAAATCTGTTCCTTAAAGATAGATTTTGAAATAAGGTAATGCACTATTTTTCGAGAATTTGAGTAGTTTTTGCGTGTTTTCGCATGAAAATACGGGCAAGAAAGTACGTGCTGTTTTAGTACCATTTCCCTTTTTTCTTGCCAAAATATTGTAGTAAATCATTACTTTTTTTAAATTTGAGGTTCATGTAACTCTTTTTGGTATTTTTAATCTCCTTTGCGTGTACAAATTTCAATATTTTAATTTGATTTAAATTAATGTTTGGCATCACCCATGAAACCAACTTGACCATATATTCTTCAGGTAGTGATATATTGGTTGCATTGCAAATAATAATTCAAAAAGGAGCGAACTGCACTAGTTCATCCATCATCATCCCGTATCTGTTATCTGAGTCAGAATTCGACTAATAAAATCTTGGATGGCAGATCTGTTTATGGTTATTAAGAAATCATAAGTTACTAATCGTTCAGATAAAACGTGGGTAATGCTGTCAGTGAGAATTATTTGAATTAATTCTGAAGCTTACTGATATTTGGAACTCATAATTCGAGAATGTTGTGATAGCATGCTTGCTTGATATTATTCTCCTTTTCTTTAAGACCTCCATAAAAACTTGAAAAAATAAATATTACTATCACTCATTATATTAGGAGAATTTAATAACACCGCAGCTTCTCTTGACCTATGGCCTACCTTTCCTTTCCCTTGAGCAATAAACAATTGAAGGACAAAGCTCGCAGAGAGCACTGATGACATTTCCAAACATTGGAACTTCGTTTGAGTGAAACAGAAACTAGTTGCTTTCAAATACGACAACTCTTCAGTTTTTTTCTCGATATTACCTAAAGAAGTGTGTGAGACAGGTGCAGACCTTCACAGAGGCTCTTCTCAAACTCCTGAGAAAGTTAAAAGGACGTATAGTACCGGCGAACCCAAAATTATGGAGAAAGTTGCTAATGCATGTGGCTTAAAAAAGGAGAACAACGTTTGATGCATGTTTGATTATAAAGCTTGAGATCCGAATTCTGCTTATACTGGAGCAAGTATTTTCACAATATGTAGAATAAAGATCTAATGATCTCTTACAATCCCCAGAAATGCCCGGTAAAGAAAGATAAAGTTCAAGGAAACCAATTTATCATACACGAAATATATTTTTATATACTGTTTCCGCCAAATGTTCACATACATTCGAATGAAAGATTGATGATAGTATTCATTAATAGTAGTTTAAGTCATTAAAAATGTTTGTATTGTTAGTTACCATTTAGACTGACACAGTTGATAAGAAGAAAATCAGTATAATAAAATAAGATTCATCACATCAGGCAAACAAGTCAGTGTGATTCCCAAGTCAAGAAATTACTAAATGCATTACAAAATGTGAAGAGCAGTTTTAAATACGAATGTGAGATAGAACGTCTCTATGAAACGAGATATAATATTTCTATGTACTAGAGCGAAGATGAATTAAGGTATATCCAAAAAATTCTGAATACGTAGAGCACAAATCTTAGTATTGAATTATTTCCCGACCTGACGACGCGAGTGGCAGGTTTGACTTTGATTTTCCAGAAGTTGGCATTACTTAGAGTATTTCATACTCTAGTAGCCGACTTTGTAACTAATATCCCTACTCTATCAATATTTTCTATTACTACAGGTCTAACAACTATATCTCTGACGTCAGCATATCTAGGCCTTTCGTTTCGTGACTTTAAAGTTAGGACTGATTCGAGCACACGCTGTGTTGCACAGAAACTCATTTTCCAAGTAAATATATCAATTTTAAAAATCGAGAAACTGCAGTTGATTATAAAATGACTTATTTAATGTAACCTGTATTAATAGAAGATATTGACTCTATCCGCATTTCTTCAATCCATCGACCAAGAAATGTTGTGTGGATATTACCTAATAACTATATACCTACTTACAAGACAGGAATTCGTGTGGCACAATAATACTTCACTGTCGCGTAGACAAGATAACGGTCTCCTGCTATCAGTTTTGAATAGTTAACGCAAGGTGCTTTAGGGACAGTGACGCTTCACTTCCATGTACAGGATAAAACAACGAAATGTCATAAAACCACGAAGAATAAAGATGAAACAATCATCATCATTTGTTATAGAAACATTTTTATATGATCGTAGAAAAAATGTTTATATTTCGCTAATGAAGGTTTTGTCTCTTGCTCGATATAGAGTGTGCAAAAAACAATAACTTCACGCACTTAATATAAAAATATCTATTTGCTTTGTTACTTTACCTGCTATCTCCTGAACAAATATGTTCTTACCATTTTCCTGTAGAATACCATTAATCTTCAAACATGTACCTTTATCATGATCTGGCAATCTGCATCAAAATCATGATCGTAGTAACCTGTTGTTCCTAGAAGATTTCAGTTATATTCGATACCCTGACGCTTAGTACACACTCCTGATTTTTTTAACTTTCAGAGTGCATTAAATGCATTATTTCTTAATGTTTGCATTTTTTAATGTTCTATAGCATCAATGAAGTTTATATCATTAGAATTCAGTGCACAATTGTAAAAGAGAAACTGATGTTACGCAGTTTCTTGACACTGCTGCCATTTCACTTCTTGATTGTGTTACATATGTGGTTTTAAAAATGCGTAAATAATTCAAATGAGTATAGTATTATTCCGTTAATTTTTATATTTCCTAAAGAATACGTTATAAAAACTAATAATTCTTAATGAATTGATAGTGAAGAAGCTTCGATAGTGAAAAATGCGTGTAACTCATTACTACTCATTAAATGAGAACGTCCATCAGCATTGCGGCGTTGTACGTGGAGAACGAGAGTGAGACAGATTCGTCCTTCTGGGAGCGTAGGATTGCAGACGGTTTTTCTCTCTGCGCTCCCATGCATAATTCATCTCGGGACTTCGCGGTAGCAAAGTTGAAACATTTCTGCGTAATATTTTGACTTGATGTACATCGCTCAGGGGCACCTTCGTGCAAATGGCCTGCGAATTTTACTTTTTTGACAAAATATGGGGTATATGTCGTTGTTTTATATAGATGCAAGCTATTTCATTTAAAATGTTTGTTTTAAGTGAGACGCATGTCGTTTGTTTGGAAGAATGCAAATGAACGGAGATTATTTTATAAGTTAAATCCAAATAAGATATTGGTATGACGGGAAGGAAACAAATAGGTTCAAGTGTTGCAATTGTAGTAATGATCTCAACTCTGGTTGTTGATCACGTGTTGTATTTCATACAGATTCGTTTACTTCCATAAAACGCGTTTGCTTGCCTTGATGAAAGTGCACACATAATTATATGCACAGAGATGAAGAGATTGTTGACAAACTGAGTTCTAAATTAAACAAGTGAATGATAATATTAGATATAGTTGTTACATTTTTTAATGTAGTAGAATATAAATGTTTTAAAATCTCGCACCGATTCCAGGTAGGTACTGTAAATTTTAAGAATATTTCTGATGATCCCAAAATGTATTTTTCCGCTGTTAGTGTTCTTTAGATGACCTTCCATAACTGAAATGGGGACCGGCTTCGACTTGCAGTAAAATCCTACGTTGGATTTCAAATAGAAGCACACCATTTTCACCGATGACTTCCTCACCCCATACCATTTTCGCGTTATCTGACTGTCAAGCTGCGACAAATCCCACAATCAGCGCAATTCATGGACGACGCAGAACTAAGTTTCACTGATTGGCCGACGAATTAAGGCGAGCGCGGAGCCCCGTGAGCGGTGGAGTCGCCGCCGGGTCTTCCCAGGAGGCTGTGGGCGGCCAAGTCGCTAATCCGATGAGCTCAGCCGGCCGCGACCAACGGCGGCGGTGGCGGTGATGGCGCTGATGGCGTTTGTGACTGCAACGACGTGGCCAAGCCCAAAGAGAAAAACAGGACGTAGATTCGGAGTATGAACAATAAGCGTGTGGAGCGTGAACGCCGGATGGAAGATGAAAGGAATTAATTACGAAAGTGTGTTCGCACACGCCGTCGCAGTGCATGTAGTTGTTTTCTGACGGGTGGATGAAGTGTTGATTGTGATTGCAAATATCACAATAGGAGTAAACGCTTGGAAAATTTAAAATTGGTGCTTATTTAAATTATTCTTCTTTTAGAAGAGTCTTAATTTAAGTTTGCACAAAAATTGCACGCACTATTCCACAAAAATTTAAACTTTTGCAATTTTCGAATATTCAGAGTTAAGCGCGAAAATCGGAAAAATGTCACCTTTATAAGTGTATTTTGCCTTTAAAAGAACTTTGAAGAAAAAAATTTGGAGCCATTTTTGAGAAAATTTTGAAAATGTCCGAGGGGCTTCATGAAAGTACTCCCAAATTTTTAAGAACGTTTTTCAAAATCTTAAAGCTTCAACTAGAACCAGATGGATATGGGTTTCTTCAATTTGGAAAAAATCCTATGCACGCTTTAGGCGCTAGGTTTGTTCACATACGACGGACGGACGGACGTTTTGCGTCCAATTGATTTTTCGGCATCAAGGACCCATAAAATAGGGATTCTGGTTGCTTCACGTGTTAGGGTTTTTGTCTTAATTTTGCAACTGGATTTACCCACTTTCTTGTTTTCAGGGCCCGGCAATGAATTTTTTTCCGCCGAAAATCTGCCTTTTTTTCGCGCAGCATTACATAACTTTCTCTACACTTCATATATTATTCCTTATATACGTACGTTCGCTATATACTTGGGTTTTTCTAATGTGGCGACTGAGAGTAGTATCTCCAAGATGAAATTCTGCACGACTTTTTGAATCATTCTCAGTCCTACTGCTAGAGTCGCTCGATTTGCAGCACTGCTTGATGCCGTCGCGATCATGCGACATCTTGCGGCTGGACCAAGAAACCCCTTAGCCGCCACGTTATAAAAACCCAAGTATAGAAGCGTCTTGGCGCGCTGAGCTCCCTAAGGCGTTCATTTTGGACTACCTTAAGTTTTGTAAGGTGTGCTTTTGCTGCAATTGCCTACGTGGAGTAGACTTGTCCATTTGCAGAGCAGAATTGCCGCAAATGGAGCGAGGGGTAGAGAGAGCGGCGAACGGCGTTGATAAGTGAACGGTGAGAGGAACAAGGAGGGTGATGCGAATTCAACGGACTGTTGGTCCTCTGCGGAGAGCGACACTGCCACGGATCGGGCAAGGGATCTACTTAAAGGGAGGGATTTTGGTGCAAGGAACGCAGTTTGTAGGAATCTTTGAATGGGAAGGTAATGTATTGCAGGCTCAAAAGAGATCTCTGCAATAGTGATAGAACCGATCAATGGGGACAGATAATGCAATTTAATTAAATGAAGTCAAGTTGTGAACTAAATTTAGATAAACCACACAGTAATAATTTAAAATTCTTTAATGAATTCCTTGCTATCAAAACTCCATACAATGGAATTTACCTTTTGCAATCCAATCAATGATATGCCTTCTTTATTGAACCCAGTAAATGTGCACAACGAATTATCAATATCATTTCTTTTTATGAGATAAATTTAGACTGCCCTCGTAATTATGAAGTTAATGAAATATTGTTTTAATAATATTTCAGTGGCGTACATTAATTACATTCAACAATGTACAAACAAACATGTTGATTTTGTGGAACAATGCAACCATTGACGCAATAATAAAACTTTTAAATGCATCCAATACACGTGGAGACCATTAACAAGATTTGTTCTGCAGTCCGGATTTGGCAAATAATAAAATACTGGAAATAGTAGAACTAAAAAAAAATAATTTACGTGGTTTCTTTCAGTACAATTTTTCTCCAACCTCTTTCTCGTAGCAGATATTCGATAGTAATCGTGCACTGTCATCTTTAACAGCATCTTTCTCTCGAAAGGGAGAAAAATTGTTTTCATTTCTACCTACTGTAAAAACATTGTTAATATATACTCTGCAACACTGCGACTTCTGTAAATATAACCCGAACAGGTCCCCATACAAGAAATAGTGATATGCCTGTTGTATTAGGGTAATGTTTTTAATGTAAATGCGAAACGTTTTGTTATTTTAACCTGGTGGTGCTGTAATATGCACATCATATTAGTCAAAGAACACCGCTGTTTAACCACAGTAATTGCTTTGTCTTTATATATCAAACTATTATTCAGTTTTTATGAAGTTTACTTAACAGTTTAGGAAGAACATTCAAATATTTTTGGTGAATACTAAAATAGACACACCTAAGAAACGAATTAAGTCATATAGACAATGCAATGTGTGCAATGTGTGATATTCTAAACGAAATGGCGCTGCTCAGGATGAAATATCCGTTGAATGCGAACATTTTATTCGCGGGCTGCAGCATCCCACGCGATTCCTTCCATCCCTCCTCTCCCCTCCCCTCCGCCGACTTCCTGAGTGAACCGTCTGCGTCAATTTGGCACGCCTGCCGCGCGAGCTTCCCCGCCGCCTCTGACGTCACTTGACGGAAGCGCGGGGGTGGCGCGGGGCGGAGAGGGCGGGTGGAGGGGGCGAGGCGGGGGCGAAGCACGAAGAAAGGGCGCGGCAAGAACATCTCTTTCGCCGTCAGATCGCGCTGCCGAGCTCGCGGCTGATCGAGAAGGCTACCACTAAGAGCAGCTGTTCCGAAAGGGCGTATGCGTTTTGAGCAACGATGTGGACTTTGCTCAGTCCGATATAGCATAAACAGTGGAATTCGCGTTGTAGTTGATAGAGAAAATGATTGTGTAATTACTAGTTGCTTTCGAGCAAACCGAAGGTTTTGCACATTTAGAACAAAAAAACAAAAACGGAAAAGAGATTACTGAAGTGAGGTCTATGGAGGAATTGCTGACATTGAGGATGGTGATTGTAATCTATTGTTATGTACTCCTTTAGAGCGTGAAAAGACACTAGAAATTGGCATTGCCTTTTTAAATACATATTTTTAAATTATGACTGTATTGCTTAATTCTGAAGATTCTTACCACAATTTTAAAAAGCCTTTTATTATAAATTTTAGTCGCTTGCAAAGCTTTGAACTCTACTTCATATTACATTGGTTCATAAAATATTGCATTTGTTGAAACTTAAATCTAAAAAAGTAGAGATTCTGTGAGAAATTAGGCGTGCTTGAAGTAAGATTTGGTTATTCTACAGGATGAGTTGTAAATTAGGTTCAACGACCCATGAGAGAAGAACTTTCTTTCGTAAGGGGGACTTCGTGTGTTTTGATGTTGAAGATAATTGTGTCAATTCTCGCGAGTCCTCTAAGTAGAAATTACACTTTGAGAAAACTTAAGGATTTTAATAGTAAGTAGAAAACGGTTGAAAAAGAAGAAACATGGATATCATGCCTTTAGGAAAAACTGGAAGTTCATTTACAGTATAACTAAAGTTATACTCTGAAGTTACAAAGATCAGTGATCTCCTTTAAGGAGGTCAGCGGAGGATACAGCGTGATTGTGGTACTTACACTTAGAAGTTGAATTAGCCTTTGTCAAATAGTAAGAAAGATAATTACAAAATGAAAGTGTGTAAGTCGTAACATGTGAAATTGTCAAAATTAAAAGGATATATGTGTGTTGAATTTTAATAAACAATAGAATAATTGGAATGTTTCTTATAAACTATGAGCTATAATCGTTCTAATACATCACTTATTACTAAAATTGCATAACGAAAATGTATCTAAAAGTGTTTGAAAACTGCGACTATTTTGTTTAAAAGGTTCTATGCATTGTAAATGGAACGGACATTAGGCGTTGGCCAAGCGGCCCGTGAGATCAGAGCCTATGCGTTCTCGCGTGTCGCCAGATGGCGAGTGGCTAGTCGCCGCGCTGCCCCCAGCGGACGGGTCCCTTCATCACATCTCTTAAGCACTCCCCGCAAGAGGGATCTGGGGGCGGCGGAGCGGGGTGGCGGAGGGGGAGTGGAAGATACACGAGGAATTAATCGGGTGGGAGGCGCAATTAGCGCTGGCAGGCGCCGTCGCGGGCCCCAGGTGGCCCCTTCGGCAGCGACGCCGCCGCCGCGGAATTTGCCGCCGCCTTCGGCTCGCTCCCGCTGCAGCCCTGCCTCTGCACTCACCACCCCAGCCCGCCTTCGCCCCAGTCCCCACTTTCATCCCCGCTGTCTTTTCTTCCCATCTTCCCTGCCTTGCCTCTACCCTCGCCACCATCACTGCCACTGCCATCGCCCTTGCACTCAGCCTCGCTCCCACCTCTTTCCCGTCTTAAACCTCGCCGTTACTCCCCCTCTTTCCTGCTATCGCCCTCCCCACACCATTGATCCGTCCTCGCCCCCGCCCTCGCCAGTCTTCACCTTCCTCCCCGCCCTTGTTCCCCCTCTTGCCGCGCTGTCGACATCACCATCACTGCCGTAGCTCGTGCCCTTGCCCTTGCTCCTGCCCCACACCCACCCTACCCTCGTCAATGTCCTCGTTTCTGACCTTCCCCGCTCTTGAACCCCGTCTCATCGTGTATTATTATTATTATTATTATTATTATTATTATTATAATGATAGTAATCATAATCATCATCATCTTCGCTCCACCTTTCTCCCCCGCCCTCCTCCCTGGCCTCCTAGCCCCTGCCCCAACTCTAGCCTGAGTCACACAGTCCTCGACTACCTGTGTCTTTGCCCTTGTCCTCGTTCCCACACTCGCACTCCCGCTCGCTCTCACTCATCGTCCTAATCTCCGATCCCCCCCTCTGTCCATTGACGCCCCGCCCTCGTCCAAGCTCCCTCTCTCGACCTCAGCCCCATGCCGTCGCCCTCGCCTTCCCCCGGCCGCGGCGTTTTCACCGTAGTTTCCTCTGCCACTGCTGCTTCGCCTCCTCCTTCACCTCTGCCCCTGCCAACCTCGCCTCTCGACTTATCTAGGCTGTCGCTACTGCCGCTTCTATCACCCCCGCTTCATCCACTGTGGCCATCTTTCACCTCCTTTGCTCTTGATGTCCCACTGACACTAACCGAGCCTCATCTCTCCCACTCGCACCGCTCTAATTCCCGCATACACTTCACCACTGCCTTCACTAGTCCCAACACCCCGACGACCTCACCCATCATTCTCATCACCTACACTGCCCTATCACCCCCGTGAACACCCGACACTGCTTCTTCCTATCGCCGGTGCATCCTTCGCCTCTCCACCGCCCCCATCCACCTGCACCGCCGCCCTCGTTCGCTGCACATCTCGCTGCGTTATCTCGCCGAAGTACCCCGCCGACTGGGGGAGGGGGCAATGCTAGCGACGGCGCATAAAATATAGACCGGCGCACGAGGTTATCACGGAAATAAATCTGCCAAACTGCGGCGAACATTGTCCTTTTAAAAAAACTTATTGCCGAATAATTTGCCTCATGAGGAAAGGGAGGTGATCATCAATTTGCCGAAACGGAGTGGAATTCAATGTAAGTTGTGCGAACTGAAAAGCAAATTACCGTCGAGATCGAGGTGTCGTGGGGGAGTAGAAAGGATGTAACACTCCTTTCGTGTTGCAACCATAAATCCTGTGGTTTGCAGGAACGAACTGGTCTGTCGTACTTTATCATGTACACGACACACAATTTAATTTGTCTCTTACAACATGGAACATAAAAAAAGTTAATAGAAAGCTGAAACTTCTAAAATTTGTATGCACAAATGTAATTATATAATGGATTTCTTTCGAAGAAAATGTTGATTAAAAGTCTACAAATCTCTCAAAATAGTCGCTTTAAAAAATCTCTTAGCTCCCCTTAAATCAATTTGTGCCTAGAAAACACTTTTTCTTCTAAATGTTTATATTAATATTTGTTTCTTGTCTTAAATGCAAGATGTTATATAAATTTGAAAAGTTTAGAAGGTAACGCGAGTTAAGAAAAGGTACAGAAGTACCTAATACGCCCAATGTACATGCATATTAACCCTGGGTTTTATGTAACGTATTATTTTTATATAGATAAATAAAACACATATTTCTACCAGCCCCCATTCCGCAAACAACTGAAATTCAAAATTAGTTTTCATGAACATTGATGACGCTCTTGTATAATTTTTCATATTTAAATGTACTCTTTCGTATTTAAATATACTTATAAACACGAGTGAAATCTTTTATAATTTAAGTTAAAGCAACAAATACTTGAACACCTAATACACCTCATATTCCTTCCGCAGTGGATCGCGCCACATCGAATACGAGCCGCGCCGCAATCGATGAGAAATTTCGTCGATTGGTGCGGGGGCGGGGCGAGGCGCAGAGCAGTCTTCATCGGGGCCTTCTTGCAGGCGTGTAGGCTCGCCCACCGCCCATAGCCCACGCTGCGCCCCCCTGCCGGGCGACCTGACGACGGCTAATTTCGAGCCTCATCTCCGCGCCTTATGAGATTCTAACGGCGCCCACCTCACCCTGCCCCTATCCGCCTTGAATCCCTGTCCCTCCCCGCCGCTTCTGCCCCCGCCCCGCTGGGACGCAGGGACGAAATGGATCAAAGGAAGCGGAAAATGAACGTAAAAGACGTGTGTGATAAAACTTTTGAGATAAGGAAAAACGATGACGTTGTTAATCAGAATGCTAATAAAATGACTTGCGTGAACGGCAATGAATTACATAACGGAAGGAAGCAGGAACAATGGCAGCTCGAGAAGACAATTCTTCATCTAAAAAGGTGACTTTTTTGGGAAGACGGAGAGTGATAAAAATTATGTGTTGATGGTGTTCATTACAACAGATGGTATACATTTAACTTAATTTCAAAGCTTGTGAAATGTAATGGTATCACGATATGACAGTATGCTTATAAGAATACTGAAAAGAATTAACTGAACTGCTTAATAGAATACTTTTAAAATATTAATCGTCAGTTCATACAAAATGCTGCTAAACAAATGATAACTGACAATGGGAAATTTCATAAATCATTTACTTGTATATATACACACATTCCCGCCCCAAAGTAATAATTTTTCAGCGTGCTCTAGCATCTAAATCTTTTTTCGGTAATTTAAAGTTAATGTAAGCATTTTGTAGGAAATTGTATCAACTTTAGGTTTGCAAATAACAATTGGTTCGACAAAACGCATAGTTTTGAATATACAAGCGAAAACAATGCAAACTTTTTAGAGTTTTTTTGCAATATTTTCTGAAGCCGACATCTTTTGTGGTAGGAAACACCGAATTCGAATTCAGCACTCTCAAAAACATATGGAACCCTTGAAAAGAACTCCAGGATTTTTTCCTGGATCGGACCCATTTTTTAGTACCAATTGATTAGGATATATTGCTCCGTTAATCGTGTCTCCTTACCTTAGCTGTTTTCTAAAGTAGTTCTTGTCTGTTTAGTGTTTCTCATTTTTCTCAGGACGGGATGACATTTCAGAGTAATTGCATTTTTTTACTTGCTTCCATTTTTGTTTCGGTAACTTTTTTCACATAATTTTATCTTATTAATTTTCGGATTCTGCCTCGGTTGTTAGAGTTCTACTATCGTTCTTGTATTGTTTGAGTTTGTAAGTCCCTTTTACTCAGAGTAATTTAATAAGGACGATTTTCGTATTGCAGTCATTTTGTATTGTTCCTATCTAGAAAATATATTCGCATCGTTTAAGTTAGTCTACATTTTTCGTGTTGGTATTTGTTTCCGCTTGTAATATCTGTTTTTAATCCCGTCGAACTATTTATTGCCTCTTTCAATTCATTGTTGTTTATGTATCTTGAAAACGTATCCCACTTGCAGCTCTCTAATTGTCTTTGATTTTGCGACATCCTCCTGTTATAAGGCGATGTCTTTATTCGCTTTGCCTTTTTCCTCTCCTCCAGCGCTGCCAAAGTCGTCGACACCGGTGCCTGTCGCCTCGCGAAGCCATTTAACTGGATCGGGACCTTCTCGAATAGTCGCCAGAGATCGTCGTGAAATTGCATTTTCATCCAAGAGACATTTTCAGATATTGTGATTTCTTAGGGTGAGATTGCTTTTGCCGATTCGGCATATGCTTTTTAAAGCTCCTGGGTAATGATTTGAGTTTTTGTCGTTATTTGCTGTTTTTTGTGAAGTTAATTTTTTTTTATCAAGGGGTTGTTTTACTCGATTTACAATTTTTTTCTCACAAAAACATTTCATAGTGACTTTAATGTGCATTGTCTGTTTCAGAGATAACATTATTCAATTTGTGAAAAATTAATGAGTCTGACCGACACAACACGAGTGGTGCATTACATGCACTTCACAATGAAACCATTCGTCAGATATGAGTAATTTATTTTAGTTTTATAAATTGGAATATGAAATGATTTCGAAATATTTCAACTTAAATATCGTGCAATATATTTTTATTTATTTATTTTATTTTATGTCGCATCAACTACAAAAAGTTATTAGCGACATCTACACAATAACATTATGATTTTTGTACATGGAATGTTATGACATTTATGGGAACATTCATATCTCATTATAAAGTTCACGTGCAATATGTTGTAAACGAACGAAGAGAGGAATATTTTTAACGCCCGAAATTCATGGCTATATTCTTACAGTACTCGCAACCATATCAATTCCTAGTTAAATATCTCGCTATTATAGTAATGATCAAACTTCATGACGAGTAGTATTACTTTTATTCTTATTACTATTATTATTATTGTTATTAGTTTTAATATTATTATTAGCGACATTTTTTAAAACACTTTCCAATTAGTTTTTTTTAGAAACTAGTACAAAAGTTAGAATTGTTTACTTTTTGGCGCCACGAGCCCACCCTGCCCACACCATTGGACGAATCGCTTGCAATTATGGTCACTCATGGCCTCTCTCTGCGGAGGCCATCGTAATCCTTCTTATTAAACGCGAATCTGTCACCACATTGCGTCGCTGCGGGATCAGGCGCAATGAAACGGACGCCGTCGCCACTAATTAAACAAACTGCGGCTCTCCGAATTAATTTAGAGGGGCGCGTTCTCTGTTTAATGAAAGAAGAATTATGAACTACAGTGCTGAAATACGAACACAAACGTTTACTCTAGGGGGATTTTTCTTGAATTCAATGTTTTCTATTTATTCGTAATAACGGGTAACTTATTTGTTATTTACTTATTCATTTCTGGACCACAGAATTAGTTACTTAATTATAAATCCGTTACATAAAAATATTATGAGATACATTTATGAAAATACGTAAACAATTTTTTTAATAAATTCACATGTCACAATGTTTCAATAGTATAGCAACTCATTGCACGTTTCACTTTGAAATAATTCCAAAACTAATAAATACAACACATGCATTTTACCGTTTAGTATGATTTTACGATAGATTGTTACATTACAACAACTTATATTAAGTTTCAATTTACATATATTTGGAGTTTTGATTTGCGAGTTGGTTTTTGCTATTATTTTGTTATATTTTTTACTTTTATCGAGTTTATTTACTCTATAGTATTAAGTCGCAATAGGAAAATGCGTACTTTATTTTTACCTACTCTGTTATGATGTTCTTTACCATTTTCTACATTCAATCAATAAAATACAATGAATACATTATACATAAATAAATACATTACATACAATTAATAATGTTTTGCGAAAAATTGATTTAAACTAACATATGACAAATCATATTGTGAATGGCGTTGGATGTTTTAAACCTATTTTGTTTCGTTTGCTGTTTTACAACCCTAACAAATATCCGAATGAGGAGTGAAGGGTTGGCCAATTAATTCATAGAATCAAATATTGATAATTCGCAAAATCTGTCTTTCATTGAAACTGTTAGTACGTTGTAAAAAGTTTGAGAAAACTCATAAAATCTGCAAGCACTTTTTTCTTTTGAGTATTCCTGTGAAGAATTGTGATCATTGTTGAACAAAGGAGAACACTGTTTGGAGTCTTAAATAAATTGACAGTAAATAATGCTTTCGTTCAGCGCTTTCAATACTGGCACATACAACTTTATTGTTTTCTTGACAGAGATGAACATAAGGTGTTAGGTTCATATTTGCAAGGAGATTTGAAAACAATATATTCGTGTTCTTTAAACCTCTGAGCCTCCCAGCGAGAAAGAATTCCTTCAAAATGAGTGGCGATTGTCCTTCTGTCTGGGTGTTCTTATCGGGATCTGTGGATAAAGGATCTCATGTCTATTGTCAACACGCCCCGACACAGTTTGTCGCTTCTATTAAACATCCGGCTATCTTCTAACATTTATTTAGGTGAAGGCACATATATCACACACTTCTGACAGAGACTTTCTAAATCCAGAACAATGTGAGGATGGACGATGAACCGAACGACGACATTACGACGACAGTGGGGAAAGAATGAGTCAGGACATGTTGCATACTGTCCTTAGCCCGTTGTTTTAGGTACTGCTCAGCATTCACTTAGACGTTAATGGAAAAACATAAACTACCTGTCAGAACAGACGAACTCTACAATTCTCAACCAGGCAGCGAGCATCTTCGATTCACAGAGGCCAAAAAACTGAAAAGCTCAGCGGGCAAGTCGTAAGTTCACTAGAATCAGAACTCAAACCTTCCGGCCTTCGAAGCTTTAGTCACGACTATTAACGCTGTCACCTTCAGTATATAAATTGATATTTCCTAGCCCTTCAACGGCTAGGTCATTACCCCCGTTATTGCAGTGAATGTTTTATCCTGCGAGGTGTCGGTGTTCCCCCCCTCCCTCCTGGATGATGAGATCCGGCAGCACACAACGGCGAAGGCACACGTCGGCTTGCGAGAAATTCTCTTCTCCAGGTATCTCCACCAAGCGGGACAACGTACCAGTCGAGATAAGATCTAGAGCAGAGTTTTCCAACTGGCGGTCCGCGGTGCCATTTATTGTGGCCCGCGAAAGGATATTAGTCAAAAGTTAAAGTCTCTTGCATCTGTGTCGGGCGAGAGAATATTGTGCGCCTAGTGCATGCTCCCTGACAGAGTCAACACCCCCTTAATGTAAAGAAGGGTTAAGTTTAGATTTTTTTGTAGTAAATTCAGAAATGCACAATCATCCCAATGTGTTTCATTGCTTAATACATGGAAAGGCCTGATATCACGTTTGGTTCCATTCTCATTCCCCCCCCCCGTTTCAGAGCTGCTGAGCAAACTGCCGAGATTCCCAATACTGGGAGTAGAAATAGGCCCGCAACCATATTAAAGGTTTTAGTTGTGGTCCCTGAGACCTTGCAAGTTGGATACCATTGAAATACGCTCTCGACTGGTCTTCCGACATGTCTGGCAGAGTAGTGCATATCATGTGTATGCAAATGGAAAGTATGTAACAAGAAAGATGAAGGGAAGATTGAGCACGCTCCGTGGATCGTATGTTAGGGTACTGGTCCGACATTTGCCTGTTATTAATCGGATAAAGCACGAAAATGTACCGATCATAGCAGCCGGCAAATTAGAATTCCCCAAGCAACGGGAGAATTCTATCTAGCTACGTAGCTGGTATTCAAAATCCGTCACGGTCGGGACTAGAATTCTTGGACCTCTCGAGCGGTATTGCTTCAAAGGCAGCTGCAATGTTGTATCTGAACTATACTCTGCCGGTCGATCGATTTATAGATTGATTGTTAGTGATTCCGGGCGCGTCAACTACTAGGCATGTTTTGCATGTTTGTTTTGCATCATGTACCAAGCATATTTTTTCTTGCAAGATGGCTCCACTGAATGGCGAGATCCGACGCAGACCTACCGCTGGCTAGCGAGGTTTTCCCCAACCAGATATCTCCCACCAGCGGGGCACTGCCCCAGCACGAACAAGCTATAAGATCCCGATCGATCCCCGGCATGTGTGATAGTGTGGTGCATGTTAGTGTGAGTAAGGGATGAGGATAGGACAAGCAAGATGAAGGACTGATCGCGCGCGGATTGTGACCCGTTTGTTAGGTTACTGCTCCGCCATTCGCGTGGCATTGATCGGAGAAACCACGAAAAAATACCGAACAGCTGACCGCTAGAATTCTCCAGACTCCAAACAGCGGCTGAATTCGACCTAGCTGACGAGCTAGTGCCGAACATCCTGCCACCGTCGGAACTCGAACCTAGAACTTCCTGGTCAGGGGGACTACAGTGACATCAGTTGATGCCCTGAATCATGTTTCCCAATCGATTTATAGAAGTAAGACAACTTTGGCGACAACTAAATGTCAACTAAATTCAACCAAAAGTTATTCGTTGGAGGAGGTATTAAGATTAAGAGGAGAAGGGATAGACTTTAGTAAATAACTGATCCAAAGAGATAAAGATCAGTTATTGCAGGAAGATTACGAAAAAATGAGGAATTCAAATTTTAATAAATGGTTTAAAATTATTCAAATTGATGATACTCCCAGCTATTTAAAACGTGAGTGTATGGAAATTGTCAGACGTTGGATAGCAAAATATATGTTTGGTAATGAATTGAGAGCGAGTAAATATTGTCTCATTTCAGACCATATTCCTTCCCCATGCCATTTAAATTGAACAACAATACAATCCCTTGGACTCCTCATAACAATGCCGTTAAATACCTGGGTCTTCACATGGATACTACACTCAACTGGAAAATACACATTGATACAAAAGTCCAACAAGCCAAAGCAAAAATAATACAACTAAAACCACTTATAAATAACAGTAAACTATCACTAAACAACGGTATCACCTTATACAAAACCATCATTAGACCTCTTCTCCTGTACGCTTGTCCAATTTGGACAAATGCTGTTAAGTATAATATCAACAAAATTCAGGTTATTCAAAACAAATACCTAAGAACTGTCACCCACGCCCCCTGGTTCATTTCCAATAAGCAATTACACCACGAACTTAACCTAAAACCCATCGCACATCACATAGCCTTTCTTGCCAATAACTTTTATTCCAACCTAACCCTCATCAATCAAGATAGACATATAAATTTAGGAAAATATAATGAAAACCCAACTAGAATAAAAAACAGATATCCAGTTCATTCTTTTTTAAACATTTTTTCAAACCTCAGTAATTTTTAGAGGTGCTCGGTGAGTCCCCTCGTCAATTGTAGTTTAGAGTTAGTATATAAGAACTATATATAAGTCAACTATACAAATGAAGAGTTTCATGTAAACTAAACTTTGTAAGTCAATCCTATAGAAAATTTAAAAAAATATTGTCTTGATAGTGAGGAAAAAATTGTAGGATCTGCGAGATGGAAAAGGAAGATTGGGAACATATTTTAAAGAGAACCTATGTGTTTGATAAATACAGGAAAAAGCTTAGTGTGTAGCGCATTATTATATTCTTAGTATGTATTGTGTACATTATGTTTATGCATATTGTTATTCAACTGTTACATTTAGAAAGTTGTAAATTACAAATTCATTCATTTCGTCAACTTTGGCTATAGTGAACTTCCCGATAGCGTGACATCTCATCGGATATGTGATCATAGAAAATAGTGCAAAGTTCAAGAACTAATACTTCACCTCAGGATAGATATTTCCTCTAATCTCAGGGATTAAAGACAGATCCTTTTGTTATTTTTATTTCATGAAGTTATTTTTATATCATTTAAGTCGAATAAAAGGGATTAAGAAAACATTCAACGTAGTAAATTGTTTGAGCTGACCTGTGGCAAATCTGTCGATCTTGAAAACTTCTTTGATGCGGACTGCAAGATAAAGTGTGTAATCCCATCTCTGTAGAACATTGTAAGTGATTCAAAAAGTGCTGAAAAAAGTCTTCAAAAACAGAAATGTATGAGTGCAATTACAATGAGAATAGAAATTAAAAAGTGTTCCAATAACGCAAGAGTCATTCAGGGGTATGAAGACTGCTGAAGACTGTTCTAAGATATTTGAAGAATGTCGATAATGTAGAAGCAAGTGTTGCGAAAAAAGCAAAAACTCCGGAAAAGAATGTGCAAATGAATTATAAATGTGTACACAATAATAAGTAATAAAACAATCATTTTAAGGCTGAATTAAATTTTGAATTCTCGTTGTTTGGATATTTTACTGAAAATTAGAAAAACAAAATCAATCATCCGGGAGAAACTGTTTTATTTTGGAATTACGGCTATAACGAACTAAAATTCTTGGTCACTAGAGGTTGAATATGACCGGAATCGAGTGTATTGAAATTCAGTAAGATAGGATACGTGAGGACATCGCGCTCTTTCATACTGATTGTGAGTGCAACTTTAAACGATTTTGACAACTCAAGTCATTGTGAAGAGGTATCTTCCGAAAATGTAATAGAACATGTAAAAAGTGTCTCATTTTGTAGATTAAGGCATTTTAAATTGAAGAAAGTAATTTTTAACACTATCTTTTCATAAAAAAGGCGCCCTTGTCGGAATAAGTTTCTTGACGATTCTAGGCATCCTATCCATGAGTTTATCACAAACAATAGCTACAATAAATTATTTTACAAATTAGTTCGAAGTATTTTTCAATTCTGAACCATAATGAACCAGAAACCGCGGTGTACCTACAGCCTGGACTCTGAAGAACGACAGCAATCTGTGGCTTTCCCAACCCTCTTACACTTTGCATCAATGACTACTCTTGAATGGAGTGGAGATATAAGGCACCCTAAGAAATGTTTATCTGCACAAGATAAATTGAAACAAAGACCCTACTTGAGTGCCTTGGGTTTGAGTTGCAATATCAAGGCCGAATACAGCGCGCAAAGAAAAAAAATTAATGGGTGTCCAAAACCCTTTGGCCGACCGACAGATACATATATACATGCATACATACATGCATACACACATGCATACACACATGCATATACACATGCATACACACATGCATACATACATGCATACATAGATGCATACATGCATACATGCATGACTCTGTAAGTCAATGACTTACAGAGTTTCAAAACCAAACCAAAATTTTGCAGTGTACTCACGGACATTCTATTCATATGATTTAGGGGATATACACATGGAACTACACATATATTCTGCAGCTTCTGTTTTATCACGAAAAGCGAAAATGCTAAAGACAGTGACTTACGGGGTTTTACTCATAACCGATTACGCATGTCATGTCAAACCAATCTTTACTTCATAAATCTGTTTGATACCCGTCTGAGGACGGGAGTAATTCCCTATCCAGCAGAATCACTCTTACGTTATTTTGTGAGGTTGGTTTCTTAAAAATCTATACTAATAAAAGTGAATTCAACAATATGTAACCAACATCAATATCACAAAAAATAGTGTATGAATAAATACAAAATGTTTACAAGTTCTACTTCAGGATTATCACAGTCTCCTTGAAACGTTTGGTAAAGATTAATACAACACAAATGAACAAAATCAATAATTTAAATACCAAGTTGATAAATGCACCACAACCATTATATTTCGCCTTTCGTTAAGCGTACGTGGTTCCTAATATATTCCGCCAGAGGCCAGTAGCAGAGCAGCAGAACTGGTTCCTAATAGTAGGTTCCTCTTATATACCTCAAGAGGCCAGTAAACGGTGCAGCAGAACCGATACCTAATAGATTTGTTAGAGGCCAGTAGCAGTGCAAAAGAAATTTATTTTAAATCTAATAGTAATGTATTGTAAAATAAAATGAAATAAAATTATAGTCTTTTATTAAAATTCGAACCAATTAGATTATTATTTTTTAATCTTAAACACTGTGATTTCTATAAAATTGATCTTTTTCTTCTTTGAGGATGGTTTAATATGATGAAAGTCTAAACAACGTCGGGTATTCATTTTCACATTCGCGTATTTACAGAAATTATCACGTGAAAGGTTGGAACCAACGGATAGCGAATATTTCGAGTAATAAACTTTGAACGCAGTCCGCAACATATTTTTCCCCTAACCCGAACCACTAGAGACCCAGGCAGCAATACAAGCTGTGTAAAATCAGAAAGTCGACTGTAGCCTCACCGATCGGGAAACATTCTGTCCGAAAAACACGTACGACTCCCAACGTCCACAACATCCGATATCGCACCCGGTTTCCTCCTAACTTCGTGTTCATTAATTTGTGCGTAATATCGAAAAAAAGGGAGCAAAAATCAGTGGCGCCGGAGCGAACACATTGTGGGGCACAAAAAGCACTGAGCGGCGCGATGCTGCATGGCGTGGCGAGCCGAACCGCCAGAGAAGAATGGGCTCATCCAGCGCTAAGCCCCTGGCGGCGCTGCTGTCACGCGGCGAATGGCGCTGGTGGCTCGCGGCCGTTCGACGCCGTGATAAGCGGCGCTTCTGCCCAGATACGTCACGCGCGGGTGGCGCGCGTATTAACACGTTACCGCCCCACGCACCGCGCCCGGGACATGACTCTGGGGATGAATGTTTCGTTCCTGGGCATGCCGTTCACACGCGCCTTTCAACTCTGAAAATAAGGTCGCAAAAGGGGAATGGGGACGGGGACAAAAAGGAAAATATATTTGACGTATTATTTTTATTTCGTCCTCTGGGATGGCTCATGGGCAGCGTACTAGCTTCCCGTGCGGTGATCCCCGTGTTCGATTCCCGGTCGAGGCAAAAACAGAGTTGTAGCTTTGCTTTAGAATCGTCCCAGTTTCCGTAGCTGTGTGAAGAAGAAAAGATCAAGCAGGCGGATCTTGCTAGTTACGGTGAAGAAAATACGTCATGTTTGCCTCATGTCGCTTTTACCCCCACGCATCGGAAAGTAACTAGGCCCAGGCAAGGGGACACCGGTAGCTGACCGGTGAAATCGGATTACCGACTCAAAACGCCAAATACATACATACATACGTGATATATATATATATATATATATATATATATATATATATATATATATATATATATATATATATAATTTTTTGTATTCCAGCATTATAAATGCGCTTTTTTTTAAAGAAATCGTTCATAATCAGGTATTTTACGGCATAAACGATGACGTATTGGATTTTACGGCACTAATGATTGCGTCATCACACGTTCAGCCAATCGCAGCGAGAAAATCGTGGGGAGGTAGAGATAAACGGAACAGCCAACCACTGTTTTCTCGGACAGATGTCAAATACCCGAGACGTCCCACGAAACTTGTTTCGCAAAATTAATTTTGAATGTCTTATAAATTTATAATGCTTTTACATAAAAAATAGCGTATGCAACTCATTTATAATGTTGCTTTATTGCATTCGTACAAATTTGAAAACTCGCACCTAACGTCGCTTGTTTTCAAAACATGTACTCGTGCAATGAAGCTTAACATTTTAAAATAAGTGCATAAACTACTATTATTTGTCAATATATTTGTGTATTTACTGGCTACGTTCGTAAATTTTACCATTACATGTCCAGAAATGAGCCAGGCTATCGACGGCCTGTATTAGGGATCTCGACTACTTTTGTGGTCTACTTTCAGTAATATTTCATGTACATTAATGCACATCATAGGAACACAATAAAAGCAGTCACTGCAATTTTAAGTGGTATACTGTACAATGTGGCAAACACACGAAGAAACAATTTAAGAGGAGCAAGTGATCAAACCATATTAATTAAAATATATAATGCATGTTGAGTGATCATAATACAAGATTCAACACTTTCCAAGATGATAATTTTATTTTATCGATTGCTAAAGTGAACTAATATACTTTGATCTGAAGTATATTATGTACATGTTCAGAAAATTTAAAATAGATTAAGAATTGGCTTCGAAATATTGAAATTAATTGTAAGTTTAATACATTTTGATCTGTTGCTCTACATAATATAATAAATAATTACTTAAATCGTTTTGTTTTAAGCGCATCACGACCTTACAATTACATGATTTTCATGTTTCATCGTATAGAAAGAAAAATGTCTTTGTTTTGATTATGACACTGAGACATGGGTTTAAGCAGAAAATTAACAATATAAATATTTGCTCTGCGGTCAGAATAATAAACACTTGTTTGGAATAAATACGTTTTTTTTCCCTAGGGCTATTATCTAGCCAACAGCCGGTTACCCTTTACGTCCCGATGGGACGCATATTCGACCAAACACTAGACCAACACACTTGCAAGCTCCCCTGATCTGGGGTCTGCAGAACGCGAGACCCTCCGCGACAACACAATCAAAGTCAAGGGACAAACAACCATGCCCAAGGCGGGACTCGAACCCGCGACCCTTCGGTCCGAAGCGCTGAGTCGTTACTCGCTCTTAGCCACTTTGACCATCCAGGTCGGCATGATTACGTAGGAGGCAAAATACTCCTATATATGATTTTCTTTCTCTGGTATCTGCGTATATCACCGACAAATATGTTGTCGAAATTTAACGTGTAATAAGCAACTTTGAATGTACACCACAGATTTTAATTTGCCTATAAATGTCGTCATAATCGAGAACAAAAAAAATCGGTGTTATACGAGCAGTTGCGGGTAGCAAACGAGGCGCTTACGAGATGATTTTCACGCAAAACTCGCGGAGCGAACCAACGTGACACGGCCGGCACCGAGCACGTGTTAACCCGGCAGGCAGCGGGCTGGAGGGACCGCGATGATGGAAGACAGCTACTCGCATTTCTCGCCTCCGCGATGGCGGTCCCCCTGCCATCCCGCCCCCACATTGCTCCACCCCCGGATATTGCGGCCTGCTGCGCGGCTAGCGTTTCATTACGTCACAAAGGTGCGCGGCGGGGCGCGCAGCGGCGGCACGGGACGGGGCGCGGTGGCGGGGCGGCCGTGGCAATTTGTTTGAGCCAGGCACGGCCGCGGGGCCGCCCATTCAAACCGTCCGCAGCCAATTTGTTCAGCCCGGAGTCGATACGCGTTATCGACTCTTAATTACGCCCCGGCTCCCCCACCCCGACCCGCCTCCCCATTTCCGCGCCTCCCCGCGCTGTGTAATCCGACCTCCCTGCGACCCAGAGGTGCCCCCCTCCTCAGCGCCCCCGCCGCCCTCGCTTGGTTTCGCACAAACAACGCTGCGTTATAATGTGATTTCCCGGCCAACTAGCGGCACGGACGCCGCGAAAACAACTGCCTCGGAATGAGCGTTCGATTCATCCTTTATGCGGATACAAGCGATTGAGAACAGTTGCTTCAGATGTCCGTCTTTGTCTAATCCGTTACACGGCTTTAGGGTATGTAATTCAGTGGTGATGAGTTTGATAGAAAAAAAACAGAACTATACCTTTTCAACTTCAAAATGAGACCAAACACATTCAAATCGAGATCAAGCACTTTCATATTGGGAACAAACGCCCTGAAATTGGGTACAAACTCGTTCACAATGAGACGAATCACACTCCAATTGAGACGTTTCATTTTCATATTGAGACCAAACAACTGCAATATGAGACGTAAGCAGGCAATGATTTTAGTTGAAAAAACATGTTATGTCTTCGTGTTTCGTTTAGTTGCTCAAGACAGTTTTTCTTGTGGATTAATTATCCCGTAGTCTACATTAAAATAGGAGAGGCAGAAAGCACCAAACAGCAAATGAGTGCTTTATTTAACAATAATGGAGATTGGAGAGGTCTGGCGAATACATTTGGAGTAAAACATTCTACTGCTTATAGATGGACGAAGAACCAGAACGAAAGCAAACCACGGGGTGGAAGGAGGATCGTGGAAATTACGGAAGAACTTTGTGAATTAATTCTTGATTATTTTGAGAAAAATCCAAGGTTTCCACTAAAGGAACTTCAATGCAAATTTCAAGTAAATCATGAAATTATTGGGTCCATAGAATATTTATGGAAACATTTAAATGTTTTATTATTCACACTTACGGATATTCGAGTAGAGCCCGAGAAAACTAACAGCGTTCTAAGAAAGGAACTCGATGTTATACAGCAGCGGGGAGACGTGGATCTAATGTCCATGTTATCAGTTGTGTCGGTAATATTGGATTAATTCATCACAAAGTAAGAAGAGGTGCTTTCAGGAAAGAAAATACTAACTACATTGTTCGCCAGTGTCTGCGCGCTGCTGAGAAAATCTACCAGAGGACCGTGGTACTGGTAATAGACAATGCTTCTTGTCATCACGGCATTGAAGAAATATTTATGAAGGAAGAATTTATAGAATATCACCTTTCGAAATTTATCCTTTATAGTCCTATGTTCAATCCAATTGAACTTGCTTGGACATATTTTAAATCTGCTGTTAAAAAAAATATGTCCACTCAGTTGTCAAATACATTAATTGGTGAGGAAAGAACAAATATATCTCAAACAAAATTTTGGTTCCGCGAGTTAGAAAATATTGTAAATAACAATATCAATACAAAAAATTCAATAACTGTGCAAAGTTCATTGCTCATATTGAAATATTCATACCAAATGCTTTAAATTTAATTGATATGGTTGTGTAAATACTTTAATCTGTGTTGTTATTCTTCTGTTTCCTGCGTTTCAATAAAATGTATTCATAATTCACATTACTTTCTTGTTTTTTACTTAATTCTTTTTTCTTAATTTTAATGCTGTGGATCTGAAAATGAACATTGATTCTCGATTTGAATGTGTTTGGTCCCGATTTGTGAATGTTTGGACTCAATATGAACGAGTTTGTTCCCAATCTAAGAGTGTTTGTTCCCAATGTGAAAGGGATTGATCTCAATTTGAATATGTTTGGTGTCATTTTGAAGTTGAAAATGTGTAGTTGATTGCCAAAATATAAGACGCAAGAGAATACAAAATTCAACGAGTACGCTTTGACTTTGGTTAATTTTCTCTGACAGTAATTACTCAATAATAATAATAATAATAATAATAATAATAATAATAATAATAATAATAATAATAATAATAATAATTCAATACAATGAAACAGGTGTTTCTCGAAACCTTGTGAAGAATAATTCCTTAACCGTTAGTGTGCGTATATTTAATGTAGAGAAATTTCTAAGCAACATTTAAAACTACTGGAAACTATTCGAATCTATAGTAGGGAAATAGTATAACTTATGCCACTAAGTATACAGAATGCGAAAGATGTACAACCGCGATGGAAAAGAATATATGCGGTTATGTTTAGAAACGCTCAATTTTGTTTGTTTTGCAAAGTGTTGAAGGTGGATTCTTAATTATTAAACATCTTGAAATTAAAACGTTCTCTTGAATGCGTACCGTTTTAATGATCCGCTTTGTATGACGTTTCAATTTAAATACATCTCGCATGACTTACAAGCTTAAGCCTCAGCAGTTTGGGGCATCATTACCAGGCTGTAGAATGCTCTAAAATTTTCATCGCCAGGACAATGAACGTTGCGCCTTTGTTTGTTTTGGACTTACGTGACCCCAGAAATGAAGTTTCATCAACTGTATTACGAGCACTAGAGTTCCTGTTGTTAATCATTGACATCTGCGCAGCCTGTTCTCCTGTATTGCTGTTTACTCAGTAAAAACACGTGGTTCCCTGGTTTGTTTGTTGTTTTTTGCTTAAAGTGGCAGGAATTAAATTATGCTGTAAATTAATGTCGGTACTCTGTATTTTTGAGGTTTACCTTTCTTGTTAAAAAAAACCAAAAAGATTTGCATCTATACAGAGATAACAGTAATTAAACTATCTCAACGGTTAATGTTTAGAACTTCTCTTTAAAGTGGCATGATCTGAGACGCAAAACTATTGTTTCCATAATGATTTCGATAAACATTTCCAAACTGATTGTCATGTCACCTGAAATATTACCATATTTAAAAGATCGTATTCTTCTTGTACTTCCGTATTTAGTTCACACGCTCTGAAAAACGAAATATATATGAAGATGTTAATAAACTCAATGGTTTTCAGACAAAAATATTTTTATTTCACTAAGTCCAAATAAATGGTCTGCATTTACGCTAGCTGACCAAGATGGTTGAAAGTAATGGGTTTATCAAGTCCATGACTTCTATTTGCCCTGCATTTCTTCATTATTAGAACGAATGTTCTCGCCGTCGTTTACAATCCGGGCTTCAACTTCAGGTTCTGTCATCATCTGATGAATATCATCGGAATAAAAAACGCTGACCAAGTCTTCCATCTGTTGTAAATTAGCAAAGCATGGAGAGGAATAAACCGAAAATACGAATATAATTCATCGCACCACTAGCACACAAAGTGAGGGGTGAATTATTGAAAGTTCAATTGTTCTTATAAAGCGGGAGAAATGAATTTTGTATTGAAAAAGAAGTAAAAGATGATAAAAAGTCATGAGTTTCTAGTACAAATATTAATAATTTGCCATAACGTGGCTCTATGAACTCCTGCACTTGTGTAAGTACAACACGACTTCTCCTTAGATCAGCTAACCCATGGAGAGTAATAATTGAGAGCAGTCACAAGAGTTACTGATGTTTGTGTTGCCATGCTGCTGAGATCGACTATCGAGATACTGAGTTTTCGTAACGTGGCGCGTGAGGATATTATCTTCACGGTGGAATATGGCCCGGCTTTCGCGCTTTTCTCGGTCGTGCCGCTATATGTCCTTTGATCTGCAGCACTGCTTGATACGGTCGCGATCATGCAACATCTGGAGACGCGACCGAGAAAGACGCAAAAAGCCGTGCCATATTCCATGGTGAAGACAAGTGCCTCACGCGTTACGAAAACCCAAGACGTATAGATACGTCACCGGCTCAGGGAGTCGGAGTGTGCGTTCAGCATCATTTGTTAATGAGTTGCCGCGACCGGTCACGCGATTCAAGCTGCCCAAAAATTTGAGCTTTCTTGTCTCCCAGCTTTTTGCAGGTATTTATTACTGTTCATCTTCTTTAAATAAACTGCGGTGTATCAAGGATTTAATTTTGCGCGAACTTACAAATGCGCGTCTCTTCCAAATATTTATCACCCTTCCATTTCCGTCCCTCGGTTGACAAAATGGAATTTAATTTCGATGTTATTCTTGTGGACGAGTACTGCAGTGGCGTAGTTGGTAGAAAATGTGGCGGAAAATGTAAAAAGAAATTGTGCTGTTTTGATACCCTTTTCATCCCTGTACTTTTATTGTTAACGAGTATTCATTGTGTTTTCGTGGTATCTGTTTGTGAATTCGCTTACAATATGTTTGGAGAAGAATGGGCATTATTTAACAGTTGTTTTCAGGTAATTTAATTTTCTCATGTTGTATGGCCGAGTGTTTTATAACTGGGATGAAACAACAATCTCAAACAAACTCCCTGGAATATTAAAGATCTGTTAGCTCAGAGTTTTATTACTGAAAAATTTCAATATCACGATCTTTTACGAAGATGAGCATTTTCTCTTTTATATATTTCCATTTTTGACGTTTAGGGTGTGTAAAACTGATTAATAAATAACGTCAAAAAATGTAGAAAGTATGATCGTTTCTTGGTAAGAATGAATTACATTTGTTGACCAGAAACAAACTGGGGATATCTTTGTGCATCAATTGCCTCGTAAACCACCGTGGATCTTATCAGCTACATTTCATAGAATATATTTAAATGAATATTGATAATTTGGTTTTAGGGAAATGAAAATTATCATCCATTAAATCCTAAATAAAAACATGAGATCAATAATGCAAAATTGAAAACAAGTTACGAAAATAAATAAAGAAAAAAAGTAATATAGTTATCACCATTCAACTATAATTAATATATTTGTTAATAAAATTTATACTAATTTTTTAACAGGTTTGAAGTATTAAATATTCAAAATAATATATGAGTTCAATAGTAGAAATTATGGTGCTGTAATTCACCTGCAGGTCTACTCAGCTTAAGGAAATGTGTGTTCTAACTTAATTAAAAACAATATACATATACAAAACTTCTGTAATGTATTTTAAAGCAACCATGTATAAAATTAAGTACATTCATTTACCTTTATTGATAGGGAAAGTTGCACTTTGCCTATGAATCACTTACAGCAAAGTAAATTCTTTGCAGAAGACGTACCGGAACCGCAAAGTAAACAATGCGTACTGCAAAGTAAATCAAACATTGTTACGATTTGAATCAGTATCAATCAAGGCTTCCCACACTTATATTGTCAATAATTTGAAGAGTTGCAAGCAGCCAGGAACTATTACTAAAAGTTATATAACAACCTGCAAAATTCTGGACTCCGCTGGTATCGACGAATCACTTGTCCGGAAACATTTTATTCGTACGCCAAAGACGTCTTCTTTATTGTAAGACTCTGTGTCTCTAATGTTTGATAGATCTGAACACCCAGCCAAGGTAATATTTCAATTATCGGTGACAGGAAGTATGTCAAGCAAACATCAAGGACGTGTCTCTTTATTTTCCGTTCAACTGGATGCTGTAATTTCATATGTGCGTTCCTCTTAAAGTTTGTGTAAATCAAATACCTTCAATTTTTTTAAACCTCTACCAATCTCTGTTGTTCATTTGAATAAGTGTTTGCATATTCGTTTCCAGGATATGAAAGTAAAATTACATGAAGTTTTTTGCACTTTCTGTTTTACAACACAAATGTAAATGTCGAAATAGTGTAACTGTTTCTTTCTCCTGAGAAAATTGATATCTTCGACAAATATTTTGTTTAAATCGTACTTGTGAAAATAATATTTAAGTTTTTCTGAAATTTTTTAATAGTGTTATGAATCAGTCTTTCATTTGAGGGTGCACTCAATCAAGCCCAAAAGAATTTTAATGTAAGAGTAGCTTACTTAGAATAAAATTAGTGTTATGTCAGGTTTTCACGCTAACCACCAACTACCCTTGTTTCGGGGAACTCAAAAAAATCTTTGTGCTCTGATATTTGAGGCGTTTTTCACATTATTTTCACAATTTTAGTACACGTCTTCAATTACTGTTGAAAGCTACGTGTCCTGAAAATAGTTATTTTTTCGTTCCGTACGTATACCTAAATGTGCTGCTAGCTACCGCGTATGCAATGACAAAAATTTGAAATAATGGAAGGAAAGGATTGAAACATAAACTTTGAAACAGTAAAATCGATCAAAGGACTTCCACCAAGAGTGGAAGCTTTTTCTTTGTAGCTCACCGGCATTTTCGCGTGGTACAGCCTGTGAGTCATCGATGTGTGAATGCCGATAACGACCGTTTTCGGTCGTCTGCGTCCAATGTACTCGCGCGTTGATTGTTCGCTGACGAGGCAAAACATGCGTGAGGTTCGCCAGACCGTCGTTTTTACCGCCGCTTAAACATTGCTGCGTCATTCAGAATGTGTATAGTAGGTGCTACGGATCAATGGTCACGCGAAGCCCCTTACTGAGCACACGGGAGTGAAACGAAACAAAGCAAGGTTGATGGATTCGTCTGTAATGCTAATGCTAATAATAATAATAATAATAATAATAATAATAATAATAATAATAATAATAATAATAATAATAATAATAATAATAATAATAGTAATAATAATAATAATAATAATAATAATAATAATAATAATAATAATAATAATAATAAGTTATTGATTCACCCCAGCATTCGCCTGTATGACCAAAGGGAACCACGAAAACCCTGGGAGCAGCGGTCAGGGTGGCCGGCGGCACGGGGTTCGAACCCGCGTCTCCAGACTGTTAAGTCAGCTCACTACACTCTGAGCCACTGTTTATTATTATTATTATTATTATTATTATTATTATTATTATTATTATTATTATTATTATTATTATTTCATATTTCACTTGACTTGCCCCCTATTATTATTATTATTATTATTATTATTATTACTATTTTTGTTGTTGTTATCGTTATTACCATCACTTCATCCTTAAAGATGAATCCTCGTTCCCGGGTTGGATTATATTCCTGCAAGTTTCAATTTTCTCGACTGTGATATTACTATTCCTGAAATATTTTATGGAAAGAGTGGAATTTAGATGACTTCACTTCTGTTGAAAATATAATAGCTTCTAATGAATACTGCGCACCATACTGTCTTATCGTAGGACGTACGTGATGAAGTGTTCCAATTCTGTTATTTAATTTCAGGTCATGTTAATTGGGTCGAATATAGTACATGCCAAGGACAAAATGCTCTGCGGTTATTAACGATACCCTTGCTCTGTCTTTCATCCTACAAGTGCAGTTCATTTCCTGCGTCATGGCAAATACTACCTTATTCAGCAGAGCCAATTTAGGAGCAGCGAATAATACATTGTACTCTCAATTGTTCTCAGGATTTAAGGAGCATAAATTACCATATATTAGACTTCAGTCGCTGCATATTTCGTTTACTGCGTAAGTCTAATATTAAACTGGGCGGTGGTATGCAGATTTTCTCCGTATTTCATGTCGTAAATCATATGAAATTGGAATTAAATAATCACTAGGTTGACCTCTCGCCAAATGGTTCTCTACATGTGCGAGTAAGGTCGGTATATGAGATTTGTGGGTTTGATTTCGGCCGGTGCAGTCGTTTGTCTGCGGGCTCTCTTAGCACTTTAGAATGTCCTTTATTTTCCATCGTCCTCTTTGGTGCTTTCAATGCAAGGGATTCAGTTCTCTGCGTTCCCGACCTTTCATTTCTAATTTTTCTTTGGTGCTTTCAATGCAAGGGATTCAGTTCTCTGCGTTCCCGACCTTTCATTTCTAATTTTTTTCAACTCGTGCATCATTAGGCTTGAAGTTTTAGAACAAAAGCACTAAGATTGTTTCATGTCTATCAAAATAAATATTTCTTTGTGTAGTTCACAAATAAGAATTAATCTTTTCCAAAACAATTTAAGAACCAAGAGTCAAATTTAAATCAAAATGATAATTCATAGGGAGTTTTACAAAGTGGATGACGTCGTATGACACGTTGTCCGTAACGAAACATCTTATTACAAAACTCGATCGGAAATGAAGCTCGGCCAAACGTCTCCATTTGATAATCCTCCAATATCAATTTTACAGTACTTATTTCGTAAATAACTGTAACCTTAAGATGTTATTCGCTCATAAAGGTCAAGCAATGGTGGTCAAAACGTGCTTACATAAGTAATACGCACAGCTTAAAATCATCATGAGACCATTCGCGGAAGTCTGTGGGTATAGTCAGGGTGCAGATGGGTTAGCAACCCACAGCTTCGCACCACGCCACGCCGCGCCACATCTGCTGCTGTGCTTAT
>BLKR01002194.1:93453-214578 GCA_011170035.1 Teleogryllus occipitalis
TTATCAGTCATATGGATGCATAATTTTGCAGTTTCATGTTACATTCTCATTAATTAAGTATTTACATTACAATAATTATCAACATTGACAGCACTTTATTAATTATATTATAATACTTTAAAAGCATTATTAACTGTATAACTTTCGGGCTTATATCATTTTAAAATATTTTATCATCACATGAATGAGTGTTAGAGAAACAATTTTTCAGGATATTTTAATAATACCACATCATGGTAGAGTACTAGAGTGTTGTATTTAAATTGAGTGCAAGTGTTGTTAATATTAGAATTTTTCTAACTTCTAAAGAAAGTAATCAGTATCAAATATTCCATAGATTTTGACAAGAATAAAATCATATTTTCAGTTTTATGCGTTATCATTTTATGAATTTGCCAACCGTAAGTGTGTAAATATTTTATAATTTTAAGGACCTCTAAATCTGTCCCGTAGTTATCGTATATGCTACCAAGTTATTGAAAGGGGAGAAAAAAACTTGTTAGCTATCAAAACAAAAGAAACCCTCCAAAATATATTATATTACAAATTCGTACTTCTGAAACAAATGCAACCGGAGTAGAAGCGCGGGGAGCGCTTGAGATGTTTCTGTGAAGAGTTTGCCTGCAGTATTGTAGGAATTGAGTGGTCAACTGCTAAGGTTATTAAACCCGTTCATATAGTGCATGTTTTATCTCGGGTGGTGGCACTGTTGCTCTCTCAAATATAGTGAAATTTGGCGCCGACCTACTAATTTTCTTGTGAGGGATTTTCCCCTCCAGATATCTCCTTCAATGAGGAACACCGCCCCAACCGGGTCTGGCTTCAAGCTTCCAACATGTGTGGTAGTGTAATGCATCTAGTAAGTGTGAATAAAAGGGGGTGAGAATAGCACAAGGAAGAGCAAGGAAAGATGACACTCGATTCGTGGACCGTTTATGAGCGTACGTTCGGGCATTCGCCTAGTATTGAACTTATAGGAGAAAGCGCGGAAAACTTCCGATCAGGGCAGCCGACTGCTGGAGTACTGGAGCGAGACGTGCTTTCACGTGAAAGTGTGAAGAAGAGTTAAGACTGTGCTACGTTATCAGTGCCACATGGACACTTTGAAATGAATGGATTTATCTTACAAAGTCGAAGAAAATTGTTAGTGTGACAAAATTGTTTCTGTCTTCTGCAGTAAGTAGAAAATTTTCGTGCTGCAATATGTGAACAAACAGCGACTGAAAGGGGGAGAGCTTGGATGTAGGGAGAGAGATTGGATTTCAAGATTAAAAAATATATCAAGGGTGGAAACCGTAAATGAACCACCTGCATCAAACTCTTCAGGAGATATCAAACCCATTAGGCGCACACGACCATGAGTATATACCCTGGTACACTGCGTAATTGTTCATAACTATTAGTCACTCGCTATGTCTCTCCTGACATTCTCCTTTCGACACATTTCCGGAGTAGTGGGCCCGGGTGGCCTGATCGGCGAGGGGCCGCTCGCACAATAGCACCATTAGGCCCATCGCGTCGCGAAGGGGCGGGAGTGGACCGCGGCCCCGGGTCGGAACGGACGCCTCCGCCGGATACCCGCCTAAATTGGCGACCAGGCATCTTCCGGGGGCGTGGCCCTTGGGCAGATTTTGCTGCTCCTCCTGGCGCGCTCGCCGATACTCACTTGGCTCAGGGGGCGATGTTGGGCAGTCTAGTCTTCTTTTTCCGATGTCCATCTACGTATTCGTAGAATGTGGTATCCCTTCTCTCGGAGTCTTTCGAGACAAAAACGTGGGTATACGAGATGAGCCTATCCCTCGCTTTGAATGATTGATTATTTCATGTTTTCGAACGCGTCAACTGCTAAAGATTTTTTTTGTTGAGAAGTGTGAGTTTCAGAGTTCGAAGGCAGGTGGGTTCGCTTTGCCTGGAGCAAGTACCTGGAACATTAGGGCTTTCCCAAGCTAACAGGCGAGGGAGCTCGAACCAGAGGGGAGCGAAGACTCCCGAAGGCGGCCGGACATTCACAAAGTTAATGTTATTAGTCCATAAGTGTAGTGCATGATTTTTTCTGGTTGTGGTAGTGGTGGCGGTCCTGATCGTCCCCCGCAGTGGTGATATCTGGCGCCGACCTACACATCGGCTAGCGGGGTTTTCCCTAAATAAACTCCTACCAGTGGGGCAACACCCCAGTCGGGTCAAGCTTTGAGTACACCACTAGTTTCGAGACATACATTATGGTAGTGTAGTGGTTGTAAGTTTAAGTGTATGTGTGTAAGGGGTGTGAATAGGACAAGGAAGAGGAAGGAAAGATTCTAAGGACCCTAATAAACGGCTCACGGTCCGTGGCCCGTTTATTAGGGTTCTGCTCCGGCATTCATTTGGTGTTTATCAAAGACCACGATGAAACTACGCATCAAAGCAGCCGGCCGCTAGAATTCTCCTCCAGACAGCAGCTGAATTCGTTCTAGCTATCAAGCTAGCGTCGAAAATCCTGTCGCCGTGGGGACTAGAACCCTAGGACCTTCAGGCCACAAGCACATCAGTGACTGTTGTCCTGATCAGCATATGCTCTGACACACCTAAGCTGGTGCATCCCTCCTAAGCTGGTGGATGAGAGTGGGTGCTATGTAGCAAAAAAGCGGACGGTCCGTGGTCCGCTGTTTAAGACATTGCTACCACTTCGGACACAGATCCTGCTTCTCCCATACTCATCTATATTATATACTTATGCTGTACTCTTCTGGTAGCTTAGACGGCGTCGAAAATCCGCCGCATCGGGACAAGAACGTTTGACCATTTGGTACACAAAAGTTCAGGAGCGGACTCCTCAAATACTTACATGGTGATTCCAGTTTGGGGAATTTTTCTGTTAAATTTTGTATTAGGCTTGAAGATGATGTAAGGATTCAATACTATTTTTGTTTCATTTTTTGTTTGCCTATTTTAATAATATCTTTTCTCTTCCATCTTCGTTTTTTTCATTCTCGTCTTTGCTACAAATATTAAAATTAGGATGAAGAATATTTTCTCATCTTTCTTTAGTAGATAAAAAGCAAAATATAGATACACTATATGCATATTTTGTCAAAGTGGAAAATTTTGTTTCGTTCCTATATTTTCCTTCATCTTTATTTTTGAAACTAGAGATTGGTATTTAAACATTTTTTGGTAATTAATACATTCGAATACTTCTTGATTGGGACTATCAGGGATGTGAAGTAGAGGCTTTTCTAAATATTAACTGTTCTAGTGAAATTTTAAATGGAAACTGCTGAATTATAAAAAAAGAACCTTAAGGAACCGTTATTTAAAAAAGAGGTCCAAATTTCTTCTTTAAACTTCTTATATGAAGAGCATAATGATCTGAATAATACGCCATTGTGATCCAAACTTTCAATTTTCAAAAATTACATATTTTGTTTTGACATTTCCTCGTCGTTAATACATAAATTACGGGTATACTGTACAATTTAATTTATTTGTGGACCCACGTATTTTAAATGATTTTTTATGTTTTTTCTGGAAATCTGAAAAAGAAAATTATCATAAAATTGAGCGTAAAATTACATATTTTCGAGTTTGCTTGTTTTCGTTCTTAACTTCGCTTTTTTAGTTTTTTTCTTGTGAGTCAACATTTAGTACATGGTTCTATTTAAAAATCAAAGTTCATCTTGTATCATCATAATGAAACGGAGGACAACGATGAAATATGGGCAGCCTCGAACCGTGAAAGCAACGCATTCATGTTTTTCCCGGTTTAGATGGTAAAAGGGGTGATATAACTTAATTGATTCGCCTGTAAATTATTTATTATTATTATTATTATTATTATTATTATTATTATTATTATTATCACTATCACAATTTATCTTGTTTCCACTCGTGCATCTCCGTTACCATGAACAAGAGATACACGTTCCAACTGTCATAATCAGCACTGGATCAACCATCAATGTTCAGAAACCTTCTCACGATGTTGCATGTGTCCAGTATGACTATCTTTTGTATCTGGATGTATAACCCCTTCTTCAGTTGCAGTTCAGCTAGGGATTCATGTAGGAACTTAGGAATTTCACCAGTGGCGCCTAGAATTGTAGAAAATAGTTGTAAGCCTAGAATTGTAGAAAATAATTGTAGAATATGTAGAAAATACGCACGATAAATTAACAATCGTCACCATTTCCACGTCGCTCCACATTTCCTTTATTTCATTTGCTAGAGGTTGATATTTTAGAATTTTTTCACTTCTTTTCTTTGGGATGTTGTGAGCTAGTGGGACTGCGACATCAATCAGATACACCTTTTTGTTTTTCTTGTCATGCCATACAATGTCCGATTTATTAGATTATTATTATTATTATTATTATTATTATTATTATTATTATTATTGAATGCGAATATCGACCATCTCGGACCACACTACTCTGGTCTTCTCAGAGGCCCAATCGCATTCATTCCGGAGAGATAAATGTGTCTTTTCTCGCTATGAGAAGCGGCCTTTTCGGTTGAATCCATTTTTTCAGACAAGGTTGTTAATCATGAATTGTGAACTATAAGGTGATAGGATGATTGATACTGAGCGGTGAAGAGACAATCACAAATACTTCCATGACTTCGCAGGATTCGAATCTGCAGCCACCTCAGCGCAGACGATGGCTGTCGCAACCGCCTACGCCACGGGGGCCGTCTTCTTTACTATTATTATTATTATTATTATTATTATTATTATTATTATTATTATTATTATTATTATTATTATTAAAGGAGTATTATTAATACTAGTATTATTACTTATTATTAATATTTTACGTTCAGCTTAGAGTTATTTTCTCTAACTGCATTGAAGGGGTCAAAACTCCGCCCATCCTCTGGACAGCGGGCAAAGCGGGGGTGAGTAATGTGTTAAGGGAGAGGAAGCAAAGCACCGGAAGCCAACGGATGGGAGGAAGGGACGCATGGCGCATCCCCTTTAGAGGAGGCAGGTTTTGGACGCTAATGGGGAGATTTTGCCCATCGTATACTCTGCTTTGTGGAGCCTATGTGAAGCAAAGTATACTAAACCGCTGAGTTATGTGTGGGGCGCTCCATGTTGGGAATTGTTTATTCCTCAATTACCATGCCTTACGGCGTGTTGTTAGTTTCCAGCTTAATATAATCTCGGATACCTTATTGGATGGCAGTATTCTTATGGTTATTGTAGGTGGTCGTATGGTCGTTTAGAGGTTCTGTGCTGAAATGACTTGTAAAGTGTCGCGTTCATCTCGTTTAGTGCCATCATCTTTCTATAATTAATGGGCTCGATAGTACTGTTATAATCTGGCACTCGTGACACTCCGTAATATACTTCATATGAAGATGTTACAACTCTCTTGAAAGTTATTTAGCACGTGAATTTGTTTATTTCACAAGCATGCACATTTCTTCTTTAACTTAAATTTTAGGTTCGTTTATACCGAATTTGAATCGATAATCTAGTGAAGAGTTGCAAATGTACATGTATTGATTCTCTTTTAGTCCTGTCTCATACATGGTTGTTCGTAATTCGCTCGCAGAGGAGAAAAGTAGTTTTGACCATATTACCTGAATGAACTGCAGGCTGTAGAACGAAACCGCGTCCCAGGGGTATTTTTCTGTACAAACGAACTGTCAGCAAGGGGATATAATGCTGAAGTTTGCACTGCCGAGTGCGAATTATACTTTATTTATTCATTTATCTACTGCAGGGTGATGTCACGCATTCTGTATGAAGGTGGTACTGAGAGCAACTTTGCAAACGCTGATATAAACGTATAACATTCCGAACTCGTATGAAGTTTTGAGTTAATGTCTCTAAGCTGTCGGGAAACAACACATTTTTAATTAAATAAATAAGTAAATAAATAAATACAAATTTAAATTATTATTTGTAAATCTCTCAGTATTGAAAAGAATAGTCCAGTATATTTGTTTATTTGGTTTATTCTTTTCAACATGTCGCTAAGTTGATTGTAAAATAACATATCTAAGAAGAAAAAACTCTGCTTTCCATGAAATTGGATGGTGATACTGATTAGTCGGTAAGTGACACTTAAACTCCCTGATTATAAAGTTGCTAAAGTGTAGTTGTATCGTTTTTACTATACGAATATATTTTCCTTCGAGTTCATTTTCAGTAGTTATTTCTAAACTGGCAATTTTCCTGCTATCTTCAACCTGATATTTTCCGTGTGAATTAAAAACAAAGGAGTTCTTAAGTTGAATACGGAAGGCAACAACGACGTATAATACCAGTGGAGACTATATATTTAATAAATAGTAACTTTTATTTTACACACATCTGCTAACCTGAGGGATCCGGGTTCAAACCCCATGAATGCGGGGATTTTCACCCGAATGTGCCCTATTCAGGGCGATCCCGAGGTTCACTCAGCCTCCTTTCAAACTGAGTACCAATATTTAATGGCTACATTAACAGTAAATATTGGGAAAAATACGCACACGAAGCATGGTGATTGCCACGCCATCTTCTCCGACTTCCATAAATCATGTTATAAGATCTATAACCCATAGTCTTATAGGGCTCTGGAAGAGGAGAAAACGAATGCCAAAATGGCTAATGGACAGGAGTCCTAACCTCCTGGAACCCTAAGCAGGAATTCCTGCAGTACAAAGGGTAAAAAACCCTCAACTAAGCCACTACGAGTGAGTCCGCGCATGCGCGGCTGCGGTAGCTAACGCGTACGTGTCAGGCGCCAGGCAGGTCGCGCAGCGCACGCACAATGACACACCGCGCCCGCGCGCTCACCCGTGGAATTGGAATTTATGACGCCACCCCGAGACTTTTACACCGGACGAACTGAGGCGCCACCGCCACCACCACCGACGCCAACGCCAACGCCACCGTCTCCGCTTCCGCCTCCATCTTCGCCCCCACCTCCGCCACCGCCCCGGCCACCGCCACCGCCACCGCCACCGCCACCGCCATAACCACCGCCACCCCCACCGCCACCGCCATCGAAAATCCTGCCGCCGTCAAGACTCGAACCTAGGACCTCCCGATCAGAGGCGCTGCAGTGACATCAGTTGATGCACTGAGCTACCGCTACCGGAGCTGCCGCTATCGCTCCCGATTACATCACGTATAGGTAGTCAACTCTTCTGTGCTTAAAATACATTTTAATGTAATAAAAATGTAATAATATAAATAACATGAAGTAAATATTTTACAATGTGGTATTATAATATAAATATAATACTTCTCTTAAAAGGGCAGTAATTACTTCGCTCGAATAAATTTGGTTAATAACTTTTTCATTCAACTGTTTCATAACTGTTTTGATGTTAACGTGACGCTCGATAGAGTGTTGTGTCACATATATGATCTGATACTGTTATGTTGCACGTACAATTAATGATGACCTAATTTGAAACTGGCGTGAAATAAGTGTATTGCTAACGGCCCTGATATCTGTGGCGAGATTTAGGTACTACTTGGTCGCATAATGGGTTCGTTCGCATTAACTCTGAAAGGAATGGATAAGGGGCCTTTTCCTCTCTGATTTGTTGACTAACATCTATGTAATTGACGTATCATAAAGTCCTCCCTCCCTTCACTCTTAACCAACGTTTGCCATTGTCTAATCTGCATCATTGTTGAATCGTAAATCAACGCGTTGTAAATAACCTAGTCTTCAGTACACGATCATATCGATGCGCTTGCAATTAACAGAAGACAATTGTAATCCGTTTGTGATTCACCAAAGTAATTATGAACGAAAAAGATTTCATGTTACTTATATATATATATATATAATATATATATTTTAAAAGTGAAAATGTTTGGTTGCAGCGCAAACAAGGGTTCAAATAACATACGAAGCAGTAGCTTCACTGTTCGTAGCAGTCACTGTTCCCTTTACTACATTGCATCGATTTTACATAGAACAATGGTAATTAATACCATTTCATCGATCGTCAGTTTAGACAAGAGTTTGATTAATTTGGTCGTTTTTGTCAGCAGGATAGTTCGATAGTTTAGATGATTGCTTTTCTAAGCATTCATATTCGTCACATTTATCACATAAGTCACAATTTTACTTTCTATCCTACGACTTAATTACATACCGAAGAGAAAGAATTGAAATGCTGAAACGGAAAGTGGCGAATTTGTGTCAGAAAATTTCGTATTGTGGGACCTGATATGGAAAAAGTTAATAAATCTTGTTCCAATATGTAGTAAACTACTTCCTCTAACACAGTGTGCAGTCAGAATCCACGTATTGTGGAGCTTTAATACAGAATAATTGTTTTACGGCAAAACGTCTGTGGCGGTGTGTCCGCTTGTCGGTCTATTCAACTGTCCGTGTGCTCGTCAGTCCGCCTGACCGTCCGTCCCTCTGTCTATCTCTCCGCCTCACAGTGTGTAATTTCAGGCATCTAGCTCGTAAAAAATCATTTTTCGACCCAGTTCCTACACATTTTTGGAGTTGCTCACACTATTCTCCAATATCCAGAGCATCTGGCAACACAGTTTGTTTAATGTTTGGGATCGCCTTAGCTCCGTTGAAACCTTTGGATTGTTTGGGTTCGGAGAATGTCACTGCGCGCCCTCACCAAGTGTTGCATAATGCGCCTTTTCAACACGTGTTCTCAGGGGGGTCCGCTGCAGAAATATTCACGTCTTTGCTGAATATCATAGCGTAAGGTACGTACTTTACTACGAAACTTTCATATTTCATGTTCTGATTGCAGAACACATCATTAAACGATTTTGAATATAAGATAGTAACATTTCCACAAAATTCTTTGAGTTCATTTTTGTCGAGATATATAAAAAAAGTTACACGGAGTTACAGCGGGAAACTGGCTCATTTAATTTGCTTTATTATCCATTTATAAGATACAGTTAGTTCCAACTGCCCGCAATTTCCCCAATTCTAGAACATGATATTTTTCAGAAACGATGCAGACCATCGGAAGACGTGATTTGTTTGCCGTGTGGCGAGTTTGTGCTAGTGCACAGCAAAATGAAGTTTAGCGATTCATTATAAAAAACTTTTGTTTACAAGAGTGCTCAGATGATGTATCTAAGTTGGTTGAGACCACCATTAATGTATTTTTTCGTCATGTCTCCCTTACATTCTTGGATTCGACGTTTTGAATGTTTGTTGCACATTGCATACAGTTTAGATGTGAAGAAATGGGTCATATGGAATGACAGTGACAAAGAGAAGGCGGAAAGAAAGAAAAAGGAAATATAAGAAAAATGCAAAGTAGAAATGTGTTTATAGGAAAATATCCCTTAAAGACGTCCTGGGACCACAAATGACGGAAACACTTTCAGACGGTTTTTTTAAGACTGCTACTGTCTGTGTAACCATCACAGGAATTAATGAAAAGTTAATAAGTAAATTTAGAGTTATTTTAGAAATACTGTCATCAGGCTATTGATGTGCAAGCATTCAGTGACTACATTGGACAAAATAGAGCGCTTTATTTAAACTTGCACAGTTGGTTTCATATGCCAGTGACTTTTCACAAAATTTCAGTGCATGGCGATGCCATAATTCAGTCAAGTGTGCTTCCAATCGGACAACTTTCTGAAGAAGCGCAAGAGACATTTCAGGGAAAATTTCACTAGAAAATCATCAAGAATAAATTCGAATATCGATCAGCTTCACAAACTGCTGATATCATCTGATCCATATATTACCAGCTTAGGAAAATCCCATAAACCGAAAACCCATGATACGCCACGCGAAGTCATGAAATTGTTGTGTAATACAAGTTCTCTGGAAAACAAATGAAAAAATCGAACATAACGAGGTCAGTTTACGTATTTAATTTACTTACTCAATGACAAAATTGTCGAAACTGAATGCGTTATTCTGAGGGGCAAAAGTTATATTTACAGTTCACAATAAAAACATTCTGAATGCTCACCATTTACTCAGAAAACCAATTAAAATCGAGAAGTAGTTAGTAGTAGCAAATATTTAAATTAAAAAAAATTGCAATATAAATTTTAAAAAATTATAAATTAAAAATTAAAATGTTTAAAATATACATACTCTATAATACAAAAATAAATATTTTAAGCTCCAAACATATATTTAAAAAATTACAAATTGATAATGATATGAAAATCGTGGATAAAACGAACTTTATTATTTATAAAACATGTATACAATTTGGAATACTTCGCATTTCGTATGATTTTACTTAAAATTGATAGAAATAATAAACGTATGTTATTGGAACTTCACATACTTAAAGAATGCCTTAAAAGAAGTACGTATACTAAATTTCATTGAGATATGTGCAATAGTTTCCAAGATATTAATTTTTACGAGCTAGTTGCTCGAAACTGTCCCTCCATCTGTCTCTCCGTCTGTCCTTCCGTCTGTCCTTCCGTCTGTCCTTCCGTCTGTCCTTCCGTCTGTCCTTCCGTCTGTCCTTCCGTCTGTCCTTCAGTCTGTCCTTCCGTCTGTCCCTCTGTCCCTCCGTCTGTCCTCCATCTGTCCCTCTGTCTGACCCACCGTCTATCCCTCCACCTGTTCGTCTCTCCCTCTGTCTATCCCTCGGTCAGTCCATCTCTTCGACTGTCTGTCCGTCCGTCGATCAACATCAGTAGGTTTGCTAAACCTTCCAGGTGATTGTATGAAAATTGTCATTCCCTGACAAATGTGGGTCGAGGCCCTACGAATTTGAGACAATATTTTGATTTTTAGGGTTACTTTGCATGAAGAATCAAAAATATTTGCAAACATTTTTCAAAAATGGCGCGATTTTTTAGATAGCGTCAATGACGCTAAAAATATATATATAACGTTTTTCTAAAATATCAGTAATATTGGGATAATTGTTCGTGAAATATCGGAAATTTTTAAACAAAATTTTTCTTAAAAAAGGGTTAAATTATTTTCTAAGGGTTGGGCATTTGACACAAAAAATGGTTTAGGTTTCATTTTCGATGACCTCTATATTTTTGAAAATTGAAAACAAAAAATTAACATTGGAAAACAACAGTATTGATAATATATATTTTTCGTTACTGAAATCTGATTTAAAAATTGTATTTTTAAATAAGTTCAGATATACTTTTTTGTTTTAAAAATATGAGAAGCTTTCATTTGATTTTTTCTTGAAGTCAAGGCTATTAAAAAGAATGCACAAAAACGGCTGCAAATATTTTCTTTAATTTATTTGTCTCCAATAGAGTGAAGTACACTTACAAAACTCAAGCTGATATGATTTTCGTTAAACTTTCAATTGTCAAACTTCTCAATTGTCGAAAATTGCAGAAGTTAAAAATGTTGCGTAAAGTGTATGCTGACTTAGCAGTTTACATTTACAGTCGCAACAGAAAAATGGTCCATTATTGTAACTGCAAATGTTGTAAACGCCTTTGATGTGTTAGCCGTCATATTCATTGCTTTTACTTCTATCACACCCTTACTTGCATTGTATCTGGCTTCAATAAATTGTGAATGTCTCTGCCCAAGCTAACGAGTTTATGTAACATTACCAGTATCAGTTATTCCGAAATCAAATGCAGTAATATCTCCGTTGCCCTTAGCTATTGGCAAAATGAAAAATGTGGGAGCTATAATATGTGTTTAAAACCCAACATTGTGTTCATCACTTTTACATTGCTTTTTTCATTGTGGCTAATACAATTTACTACACGTTTTAGTGCAATTGGTTGGCTTCCTTTACTCTCAACCATCGTCAAAGTTTGAAGCAGTTGACGAAATGACTTTTTTTTTAGATATTAGCGAGTTAAGTTTTTCATTGACACAACTATCACATTGACGATAAATGCAGTCATCTTAACTTACCTGTAACTATTGCTTATGTACAAATACTTTGTAACATTACTGGTACTGCCTTGCTTGAAATTACTGGTACTGCCTTGCTTCCAGAGCCTGCTAATTATTAGCGTTTAATATTGCCGTAGATCATTAATCTTCAATGACTGCTGATTTCGCTATTTTCAATATTAGATTCTCTATACTTGAGTTTTTCTAACGTGGCATCTGAGGGTAGTATCTCCAAGATGGAATATGGCACGATTTTTTGCGTCTTTCTCGGACCTGCCGCAAGATGTAGCATGATCGCGACCGTATCAAGCACTGCTGTAAATCAAGCGACTGTATCGACACAACCGAGAAAGACGCGAAAAACCGTGCCATTTTCAATATTGGAGATACTATCCTCAGATGCCTCTTAGAAAAATCCAAGTATACACACTTCAGTATTACATGTGCTAAGATAACAAGTTTATTCGTCTCAAACATCAGAAGATAATTCATTGACGCTACTTACTTTCTTCTTACTATTTTATATTTATTAAATAAAGAATTGCATCATTCCATCTTTGAAATGGTGCATGTAGTTTCATAGTCATACAGTGTGTGTTACGGCCTTCCGGCCGAATGTGCCCTGCCCCTCTTTTGCTGCAAGGGTTTCTAGATCTCTGGAGGACCTGCTTCCTGTGCGCCGGTCGTAAATGTTGGTACTCCCGTAATTGAAAGGCGGAATAAAAGGACACGGGCACGCTCCAGTTGTACTCAGACTGGTAACAGCTTCCTTCGACCGTTCCAGAAACTCTAATAAAAAAGTTAAGACTTCCACTTGGGAGGCCCAGAGCAAACTGTTCCATGTCTCTTTTCTTAATTAAGAGAATTAAAAAGAAGCTTACTGAAGTATAGCCCTTCAAATGTTTCAATGGAAGGTGAAATGAAACGGGAAATACTATCACTGACTGTTGTTAAAAAAAGAGAACTTTTTGTAACAATATTTGTAAAAATTTAATTATAGTAAAAAAGTATTGTGTTGTGCAATGTTGGTCATTAACCTCTTGAATCATAACCTGACATTCATATTAGATGAACTTGGTATCTTATAACCACATGTTCACACAATTTTTGTAGTTTTTGATTGAAGATGTATACATAGTTCTAACAAAGTTACATAACATGCATTCTAACAAGTTGTTTTCTGTTGACGAAGCCATTTTTACAGAAGTTTAAACGAGACAATTTACGTGACAAAGCGATTTCAAGAAGAACAAAGGTTTTCTGTGGAACTTGCCTTCATGCTTGCTTATGATTTGCGGTGTGGTTTTTCTTTTTAAGAACAAAACTAATGCAAGCAGATGTACCATGAAGGATTGTGAGCCGTAAACACGGGAAGTTTCCCAACTGCTATAACGTTGGTGGTCCATTCTCACGCTGCAATGGTTTAAGACATCTGGCTTGTACAAGCAGCCTCGGACATTCAGAACCCGGCCGTGTTTTATGTGTAAGGTTGACTGCTGGCTGTTTCTTGCACAACGTAGGCAGAGTTTACTAGTGAATGGGTTTAACAAACACCAGTTCTGTGGGTGGTTTGCTTAGTGTTTGGAGAAGAATATTTTCGTGGAAGACATTGGCATTCAGATGCTTAGTTGTTGGGGGTGCAGATAATTTAATATACATTTTTTAACAATATATGAGAGGTTTTGTTTTAAATAGAATGATCGTATGGAGAACATAAGCACTTGCGCGAATCAAATGCGCCATTAAATCTAATGCGCACCCCGTATTTGAAACTTATAATTATGGAAAACAAAATTTGTATCGAATGTAATGTGCATCAACGACAGAATAATAGGAAAGGTATTTTATTTAAATTTATGTAATACAGCAATGAATTTATCGTATACATAATTAGTATTCTAACTGCTTCACTGCTAACTGCTTAACTGCCAACTGCTTCACTGCTGCTTCACTGCTGCTTAACTGCTAACTGCTTAACTGCTAACTGCTTAACTGCTAACTGCTTAACTGCTAACTGCTTAACTGCTAACTGCTAACTGCTAACTGCTTAACTGCTTAACTGCTTAACTGCTAACTGCTAACTGCTTAACTGCTAACTGCTTAACTGCTAACTGCTTAACTGCTAACTGCTTAACTGCTAACTGCTTAACTGCTAACTGCTTAACTGCTAACTGCTTAACTGCTTAATTGCTAACTGCTTAACTGCTAACTGCTAACTGCTTAACTGCTAACTGCTTAACTGCTAACTGCTTTACTGATAACTGCTTTACTGTTAACTGCATTACGTTTTAATGAAGCATCATAAGATGTTCTCTTCTATTTGCCCTCCATGTCATAACAAAAAAACCCTCAATAATAGGCCAATGATAAATGAAACGAAGTTAAATTTGAAAAACTCTAGCAATCCTTTGTAACGTAGTAAACAAAAATATCTAATGCGCATCACGATTTTGAGTACTGCATTTGCTAAAAAAAAGTGCGTATTGTATTCGCGTAAATCCAGTACTTTGGCATGGCACCTTTTCTCATCCCTTTCGTACTTATCTATTAGCTTTTTATATTAAAATGAAGTCGGCTTGAAATTCAGCGACAATCGTATGTATGTTTTACTGTGTTTCGTGCTTTTGTTTTTTCAAAGTTAAACAATGTTAGCAATTGCACAATTTTAAGCACTTTTTATTGTAGATGAGTGAGACACCAAAGCGGCAATAAATCAAGTTCTTTAGAATTTTCCATTTCAAAACTTTTTATTAAAATATACTATATTTTTTGAGAAATGTGACATAAATCAACATGATGTACAAAGCATTTGATCTATTCATGAAACATTGTTTTTGTCGAATGTAGTACTCTGCATCTTCCTGACAAAATCACCCCAGCTTGCCTCGCTGATGGTCCCACCCTCTGAATGTTGTCCTCGCTTGTGCTTACGTTCACACCCGCTGTCGTCCCCCATTCCGTTATCAGCAATTCTCACTACTATTTGACTACTTCACCAGTGTCTTCCCAATGCTCAGAGTTGATATCATAGAGTTGCCGGGGAAGAAAATCACCTCCGCAAATTTAAAATACCCTCGAAAATGTATTTCAATTTTAAATACTGTATATGCCAATTACATGCTACAATAAGGTTGTTGATATTATTTTATATAAATATTCCTTATTTTTATAACGCTTGTTTCAACTGTAATTTCAATACGTGTCTGAGATACTACATATAATTTCAAAATATTATAGTGTTCTTCTATATTTATTATCTTTTGATACATGTGATATATATACATACACTAATAAAAGTGAATTGAACGACGTGTAACCGACATCGATACTACAAAAGGTAGCAAATGAATAGTTACGGAATATGTACAGTCTCTTCATCAGGATTGTCGCAGTGCCCTAGCAAAGTTTGGTAAAGATTAATACAACCCAAATGCGGAAAATAAATAACTTAAATAATAAGTTTGTAGATGCACCGCGACCATTTTCCGCCTCTCGCTTAGAGCGCGTGGTTCCTAATATAATCCGCCAGAGCCCAGTAGTGCTGCAGCAAAACTGGTACAGAATTTATTATATTTATAGAGGACAGTAGCGGTGCATAAGATTTTTAAAAAAATCATCCAATAGCAATGTGTTGTAAAATAAAATGAAAGAAAATTATAATATATCAAAATTTGATGCAATTACGTTAAAAATAATAATATTAAACACCATGGTTTATGTAAAATTGATCTTTCCCCTCATTCGCAAGGATTGAATATGAAGAAAGCCCGGGCAACGCCGGATATTTTGTTAGTCTTTCCTAAAAGTAATTCAGTCTCTGTCTGGAAGAGAATTCTAGCGACCGGCTGGTCTTATCGGTAGTTTTCCGTGGTCTCCGATCAACACCAGGCGAATGCTGGAGCAGTACCCTGACAAATGGGCCACGGACCGCGCGCGATCTCTCCTCCCTCTTCCTTGTCCTATCCTCAACCCTTACACACACACTTACGCTAGCATGCATTTCAATACCACACATCCTGGGAGACCGGTCGGGGACTTAGAACTTGTCCCGTTGGCGGGACGTTGGGTGATGCCCGTTAGCGGGAGAAACCTGGTTGGGGAAAATCCCGCTTGTCGATGGTTGGTCGGCGCCGGATCTCGCCATGCAGCGGGGGAAGATCACCGCTACCCTCGAGAGAAAAAAACATGCACTACACTGATTAACTACGAATGACCTCAGTAGTTGACGTACCCGGAAATACAATCAATCAATCAAACCTAAAAGTAAGTCTAATTCAACACTGGCCCTGCCTGCGACCTCCACTACTGCTCGACCTGCCACCGATACCTTTCCCTGCACGCTCAGCCTTCCTCTTTAACGGCATCTTCCCTCCATCCCACCCCCGCTCTCGTCATCGTAGTAACTGCTGCTAACCTCGTTTCACCGCCTCCCCGCTCCGGACCATCCGTCGGCCGCGACCCAACCCAGCTACTTCGCCCCGCTCCTTTCACTGCCCTACTTCCCTTCTCACCCCCTTCATTCACGACTCCTCACCATCACCAATGTAACGCCACCACCGAAACATTCGCGTGAGCTCCCTCACCCGACTGCCCCGCGTCCGCCCCCGACATTGTAGCCAGATGCCGCGCCCGAGCTGTGCTTGAGCTGGTTCGTCTCCGCCGCTGTTAACGCCGCCCAACCCGTTGCCGCTCGCAGCCGCCGACTCCGCCGCCTCCTTCTCGACCACCCTAATCGCCGCAGTCGGCGCCATCGCTCCACCAAATCACCTCCGTCTCCAACTACCGTCACAGTTCCCGTCGTCATCGTCGCCGTTGCCTTCACACCAGCCTCCACCGCCGTCAACGTATACCGTCACTATCCCTTTCACTTTCATCTCATTCTCCACCGCTGTCGCCACCACATCCGATCTCACCCCTACCATCGACGACGTCGCCTCCTCCGCTTGTCTACGCAACCGTCAACGTCCGTCACCACCGCCTTCACTTCTACCTCCGTGTGCGCCGCTACCGTCACAGCCACCTACCATCACCATCACTACCTCCGCCAACGTCGGCGTCACCCCACTTCAGCCTCCGCTTATCTCTGCAACCGTCAACGTCGGTAAAACTGCCTTTCCCAACGCCTTCACCTCTACTTCCGTCACCGCCGCTGGCACCACCGCCACCCTTCCCACCATCACTGCCATCAACGTTGGCGCCGTCGCCTCCACTTCAGCCTCCGCTTGTCTCCACCACCGTCAAAGTCGCTCCCGCTGCCTTCACCTCCGCCTCCGCCGCCGCTTTCGCCGCCGCCTCCGCCACGTCAAAGCCGCCTCCGCTACCGCCGCTGTCTCTGCGCGCAGCCCCGTCATCCATCGCCCGACGCAGCGCGGCGGCGGCGGCGGCGGCCGGGTTGACATCGCTCTCGGGCCTCCGCAGAAGCCCCGGCCAAGGCAGGCGGCGGCGGGCGCGCTTGACGGCCATATATCCCGCAGTGTAAACAACCCAAGTTCCTCCTACAGGCGCAGCCACTCGCCCGCGAATGGCAGACAGTATCTCCAAACTGCGTCGTTCCGCGAGTCGCCTGCGCCGCGCTCTCGCCCCTTCGCCTCCTCCCCGACCCCGCCCGCCCCCGTCGCAGGCGGGCGGCGTTGCCACTGGTGTGGCTCTGACTCGGAGGTCCTAGGGATCGAGTCCCGACGGTGGAGGATTTTCTAGCTACGCATTTGGGGACGCTCTGTCTGGAAGAGAACTCGTGCGGTCGGCTGCTCTCAACGGTAGTTTTCCGTTGTTTCTCCAATCAATGTCTGGCAAATGCCATGGAAGTATTCGAACAAACAGGCCACGGATCGCGCGCTATCTTTCCTTCCTCTTCCTTGCCTTATTCACTTCCCGTTTAGACACACACTCACACACACACACTCTCTAACATGTACTAGACTACCACGCGTAACAGGACCTTGAAAGTTATCCCTGTTTGGGTGGTGCCCCACTGGCGGAGATATCTGGAGGTAAACACTCCCCTCAAGATGGCGTGCAGGTTGGTACAGGATTTGACGTTGTAATGGGACACCGCCATCTTCCAAGATGTATCGAGCACTAAAGGATTAATAACCTAGCTGTTGACGCACCCGGAAAATAATACAAAATACAAAATAATCAGTATCTCCAATTGGACGGTCTCTTAAGAAAAACAAGTGGGAATGCGCGGCGTACCCACATATGGCACGGCATGGGTTACATCATTTAAAGATCTAGATGTGCGATGTGCTGATGTGCGAAGAAACCACCCCAGCCACAAAAATCAATATTGCTGAAAAACAATTGGAAAGTTGGGACTCATTTTAATATCTCTTTAGTAGGGATACACGCCGAAAATTAAAGTATTCCTGTAGATATGTGTTCTACATATCCACTATACGGAAAATAGAAAGCCCCCAAAACATTGTTCGATTTGCTTATATATCAAGTTTTGAAGATTAACTAAATGAGGGAGGTTAATAAAGTATACTCGTACTTATCAATAAACTAGCTGACCCGGCGAACTCTGTTCCGCCTTAACAACCGGTCCCATCTTTTTCTCGCGTCGCACTCACTGTAAGAAACTGTACTATCCTTGTTGCACTGCGTACGTGCAAAAACGTGTGTTCTCACACAGGAACGCTGTCGAACAGTATCCGAACGGATAAACAGTATCCTATGTCCGTCTCCTGGCTCTACGCTTCCTGCTCACCAAATCGGTACAGCCGTTCTTGAGTTATAAATAGTGTAACTAACACGACTATATATAGATATAACGGCGAACGAATGGCGGCTATCATTATCGCCTTCTGTTATCAGTGCGGCGTTACAACAATGGGTTACAACAGGCAACAATGACCGCTAACATACGAAATCACGCGAAAACGTGCGTTCTCACACAGAAACGCTGTCAAACGGGATAAACAGTATCCTATGTCCGTCTCCTGGCTCTAAGCTTCCTGCTCACCAATTTTCAGCCAAATCGGTACAGCCGTTCTTGAGTTATAAATAGTGTAACTAACACGACTTTCTTTTATATATATAGATTAATAAATCACGAATCAAAAATCAATCTCCTCTTCACATCCACCAACCTACATCATCTTTGGAACAGCAATAAACCTAAATCCTGACGTGAGTGCGACGTTACAGCTGAAAAGAACCATAAACACGGATTTTACGGTCAATATTCGGGATCATATTGTTGCGGTGATTCCAATACTTTTCCTCCCTTTACTGTAAACTGCATATGGAGGGAAAGTAACGAGGAGGTTTTGGCGATGGGGAGATGACAATTCAACGTATCACAGATTAGATGGAAGGAAATACGGTGTCTATGAAGGGCAGGTTGAAGCGGAAATGATGACTATGTCGGAGAACCGGAATGGCGGATTTAGGAAGCAGTCAGCAAGCAGAAACTCTCACGTAGTATCAAAAGATCAGGCGATGAATACGGCAAATCTCGTGGTGTTTGTTGATAAAAGATAGTCGTTGATGGAATTCGACAATACCCGAGATGGAGCTTAAAAGTAAATGACCGTTTGAAATCATGGAGTTTTGTGTGATGTACGTATGTATATACTTTGCCACAACAGCACACTTCTGGGGCATTGCGATGAAAGCGCACAGTTAATTTTTGCCCCGACCGGGAATCGAACCTGGGGTTGCGCCGTGGAAAGCGAGCACGCTAGCCAATGAACCACGAGGTCTGCAAATAATTTGTATATTTATAAAATTGGTTCCCCGGCATTAATTTTTTTTGTCCGCTCCTGGTGGTAACCTACCCTCACTGCTACCCTCACAGCTACTTCTCCGCCACTCCCCAGAGATGCATCTTCCTCACCATCTGTCATTTTGCTTTGTCCTTCGGTCCTCGCCGTACACTTTCGCTCGTGCTTCGAGTATGAGGAGTGCCTCGGGGATGGTTGCTGCAGTTTACATTTGTCATGTACGTATAAAATGAGCCCTCCCCGCGACAGATTTATGCTCCTTTTCCGCCAAGAGTATAAAGAGGAAATCGCTCCAAACACTCAGTTCTTGAATGTTTCCTGCCCGTAGGATTCAGCACCAAGACATGTGGGGTGAATGTGAAGGAGTTTGTATTTACATCAAATAGTTTTGTGATACTAACTTTCCCAATTTGTGAAAGCCTTCAAGTTGCGATAGTGGATTATATGGAATAAATCGAACACAATAGCACCTCTAAAGAAGTAAATGTAACTCAAAAAATTGGGTTACATGACGCGCAACTGTTCACTAAGTTGTTAGGCGTACAGATGTTACTTCATATCGCTTCTCCATCCTTTCAGAATTAGTATAAAGAGGATATGGAAACTGCGATTTTACGAACTACATATTTTATTTATTTGAATATTTGTAATTAGACTTTTATATTAGAATGCCAGTTTCTTACTATTCTGAATTATTTTATACATTTTCCTTGCGCAAAATATTAAACGTTAATAACATTACAGTTAAGTCAGTTTGCAATTTAGATTACGTATCATTATCGTTTATTTGTATGGAAAGTTGAAATAGCCATAAATGTGAGATCATACTTTTTAGAAGAGCTTAAATGTATTTAGAACAATATATTCTTGACTTTTTACAGCACAAAAATACGAGTACACTACTTGTTTAGTGACTGATCTCATTATTAAGGTCAGCGATATTAATTTTCAAAAGCGTTATGCTTCTCTTCGCGTAATATTTTAGGACATCAACATTCTTGGGTTTCAGTAACAGAAAATAATTTATTAAAGACATATCTTTGAATTAAAGAATTAATATAGAAACTGCGTTATTTTTTGCCTTTTTATCTGTCAAAATTACTAAAAATATATAATTCTCTAAGGAACATTGGAGAAGAAAAATCAATAATCTAAACTTACTATTTCTGACAAGCACTTAAAATTAAATTCTGAAGATTTACAGCCATTACAATTAAATCATTTTTAACAATGAACCCTGAAACGTTCTTTTGCCTGTTCTTTTATAAAACACTGGTATACCTTTCACAGCCAATATTGTGTTGAATTGAAGAGATTTCTTTGAATTAGAGAAACGATGCAGGATCTGCAGCATTTTCTGCCTCTTTGCTACGAACAGTTGTAAAAATGTGCTATCCTGTAAGAAAAAGCAATTACATAAACTGTCTCTGACAAGGAGTATATTCATAATGAAACTCGTGAAGTTTACATGTTTTTAAATCGTTCATAAACAATGAATACTTGAACTTTTTGCTTGTTCTTTTGTAAAGCTTGGACATTTATTTCACAGCCAATAATGTGTTGCATTAATAAAACCTGCCATTTCTTCTGACCGGCCCTGTTTTCCTTTTATATTGCCTGTTTCGTCAATAACAAGCCATTCTCATAAAGCTGAGATGTAAATTCGGCTAATTAATTGTGAAACATATTGTAATAAACGAAATTTCTGGGTAAATTCATCGATCACTTTTTAGAAACGATCACTGAATTGGAACAATACAAGATTAGATAAGCTAAGAATAATGCAAGTTTTCCTGTTTTTATCGTGATAATACTAGTAAATTTCACGGCGACGTTCCCATTTCGTTTCCGTTACATATATATATATATATATATATATATATATATATATATATATATATATATATTGTAGCGGCACAGACCACCACGAGGTATTTCGGCCACAATCCCTTTCAGCCACAGGAAGTCGAACAAAGGGACGGAAATGCCCAACGGCTTGTCAAACCCACGCCAAGGAAAAACCCGTGACGTCATGGGAAGGGCGCGTCTCGTCTTGTGAAAGTGCGTGAAGGCCTACTTCACAGGGCGGTTAATAGACTAGGCAGATGGCGCTACTTGACGGTTCGTACGCCAAGATGAGACAAGTCACGTGACGCACAACCCGATGCGTGATTGGCGGAGAGCCACCGCATCATCGGGACGGGAGAGGGAATGGCGCGTGCCATAAATAGGGAGATAGGAGCTTCCCCAGTATTCTTATTTGAAAATTCTTCGGTGAGCAAGCTTCTGCTATTTTCTGAGTCGGAACTTTATCGCTCCTGGCTCGGCTCCTATTGAGTTTAGCGTCGCCGTATGGCTGCCGAGTGCCGCGATCAGTGTCTTGCGCTGAGGCGTTAGCCGCCGAACGTGAACTGGTACAAGCGTGGACGTTCCCGCGTATACGCACGTAAGCGTGTCCGTCCCACATGTGCGGGCACCACCCGAAGCAACTGAAGACGGAAGGCGCCTTCCCTGAGGCATCGCTCTCGCCACGCCGCCACTTCAGCGAGTTGCGAGGGAGACCCGGCGTCGACTGGAGCTGACTGAGCCTCGCTGCCACCGGAGATCAACACCTACCAGCGCCGAGCACGGAGCATTCAGGTGAGATCGCGCCAAATGGGGCAACCACCCACGAACATTTAAATCAAAAGGCGGAGAGAAAGACGGTTAAGAGAGAGAGAGGAATAGATAGAGCGCAGTAGGCGTCAATTGTAATTTAGTACTGATATGATGTATGGGGCATAAGTGTTTATCTTGGGTGGGTATTAGTATAATTAAAGCAATATTTATTATATAATCAGCTCGTTCAATGATAGAAAACCAGAATCCAGTCATGCATGTCTTCCGAATCCTCTGCCAGATTCTATAAGTAGCTACGCAGGTGAGTTCTCACTACCACTGGCAGCCGGGCAAACAGCCAGTTCATGTTGGACAGGGCAGAAGCTCATAATATATATATATATATAGTGGTCCAGTGCTCCAGTGGTCCAGTGGTATATATATAGGTCCAGTGCTAATAAATGATTTTTGACATTTTACGCTCAGATTGAAAATAACATTTAAACGCGCTTGAGGAAAAAGAAAGAAGCCATATTTTTATTATTTTGCTAGGAATAAAATATATTATAGAAAGTAAGGAAAATTATTAAAGATACTTAAGTGTGGAAGTTATCACAGACAGAGAATAGCGGAATACTCCCAGTACAATCTTTGAGTGTAATTTTTGTAAGTTTGCGTTGAGTTAACTAAGTGTGTTTGATATGCCATTGAATTTTCTCAATAGAATTGAATCAGAAGCAGTATAATTTTATTTGTACTAGTGCATTCACGCCACTTCAACGCATTTTACTTACAAGGAATGCTCTTGAACTTACTAGCACCATTTTGATCGAATTTTGTTTGGGGGCATAGTTCCAACATCGTAAGAAAGAATTTAAATAATTATGCCCGCAATCTACATTTAAAAAAGATGTTTTTAAAATATCTATTCTAAACGGCTAGTGTAAGCGCTGACTTGATCTCACCAAATATATGATGTATGGGGCATAAGTGTTTATCTTGGGTGGGTATTAGTATAATTAAAGCAATATTTATTATATAATCAGCTCGTTCAATGATAGAAAACCAGAATCCAGTCATGCATGTCTTCCGAATCCTCTGCCAGATTCTATAAGTAGCTACGCAGGTGAGTTCTCACTACCACTGGCAGCCGGGCAAACAGCCAGTTCATGTTGGACAGGGCAGAAGCTCATAATATATATATATATATAGTGGTCCAGTGCTCCAGTGGTCCAGTGGTATATATATAGGTCCAGTGCTAATAAATGATTTTTGACATTTTACGCTCAGATTGAAAATAACATTTAAACGCGCTTGAGGAAAAAGAAAGAAGCCATATTTTTATTATTTTGCTAGGAATAAAATATATTATAGAAAGTAAGGAAAATTATTAAAGATACTTAAGTGTGGAAGTTATCACAGACAGAGAATAGCGGAATACTCCCAGTACAATCTTTGAGTGTAATTTTTGTAAGTTTGCGTTGAGTTAACTAAGTGTGTTTGATATGCCATTGAATTTTCTCAATAGAATTGAATCAGAAGCAGTATAATTTTATTTGTACTAGTGCATTCACGCCACTTCAACGCATTTTACTTACAAGGAATGCTCTTGAACTTACTAGCACCATTTTGATCGAATTTTGTTTGGGGGCATAGTTCCAACATCGTAAGAAAGAATTTAAATAATTATGCCCGCAATCTACATTTAAAAAAGATGTTTTTAAAATATCTATTCTAAACGGCTAGTGTAAGCGCTGACTTGATCTCACCAAATAGAAATGTATGATTTCTTTGATAATTAGATAAATTTCCACATGTCTGGAAACCAAATTACGAATTTGGTAAGAAGAATATAATATGATGAATTTAATGTGGTAAACATCGTGAAATTGTCTTCCGCAAAACGCAAAATTTAATTTGGTTAATAAATCATTGTTTACTTGTGTTTGTACATTCATCGTTACTTCAGCCAACATTACTTAGAAGTGCTGACAAACTTATTAAATAACCTAGCCCTGACATGTATTTCTTTAATAATGCGAGAAATGTTTTGTTTAGTTGATATACACGATTTTTAAATAAGATGTGTTCTATAACGCTATCATACGAGAATCATTATAAAATAGCACAGAAATGTATCAATAGTTCAGCTATGTTCGAAGTTTTGTATACACACGTTCATAATATATGGTTTCATTAGAATGATCTACACCGCCAATATGTACCAATACTGAGTGAATTGTAGTGTGAGAAAAGACACAATATTGATTAAAAGTTCTTCAAAGTTTTATAATAAATGCCTAGTAACATTCACAAAGTGTCACAATATTATTAGTTTTAATTTTGAATAAATAGTATTTCTTTATTATAATTTGGAAATGTTTATTTTGGTTACCTTTATGATTCTTTTTAGATCCAACAAAAATAAAAGTTTTCTTTACTGATATCATACTATTATCTCCTAAATTCCCTATTGTAACACTACTAGTTTTATTTAAATCGTTGAAGCAGAATAATGTATTTTATGATTCAATGATTTTAAAAACAGAAGATCATTACATTGTATGAAGTTTCTCAAACTCTTGACAGATTACATGTACAGTTTTCTCTGCATTTTATTAATTTCTCTTTCTCATTCTATTCTACTCCCTTACATTTATTTTATCTTCCTCCCTCCTCTCTTCATTTGTAAGTTCGAAATTCACGGTAACGATCATCTCTCCAACCTACGGAGATGTTTTCCCTAAAGGTATATAAAGCACGTACGCAACCTTTTAAATATTTCTCCTGGAGGCCTCAACAAAACACAACTTTATGTCTAAAATGAAGTCCGCTTCAAATGAAAGCTGTGGTTAATAGAGGAAAAAATTACGCACCGGGGGAGTGACATACTCTCAAATGGTAGCAGTGTATAGTGTTTTTCACTTCTCTGCTCTTTTTTCTCTGAAAGGTCACACTTTGTAAAACAGATTCTACGTTTAACAAAATGTTGTTCAAATGTCATGAACCTGCTTTTTTGTTCTCAGTACCTGAGCGTATTGAGCATGATGCGTTTTACTTTTTCGTACCTTTCTCTGAATAAACGAAAAACTGGTTGAATAATTCACCTTACTGGATATATACCCAGTTTCATTTTGAGACCCTGCTGGGGTCGACTCTAGAGGCGCTCTATAGTGGTTGCTCTCTCTGGTAGGGAATCGCGCCTCTTTTTTTTCTTCACCCTCTCTTTCTCTGCTCCCTCTCCTGCTGACCTTTCTGCCCCCACCTTCTCTCCTGCACCTGAAATCCGCTTCCCATGGGACGACGACGGATGAGGCAGGGACGGGACGGGACGGAATGGGAGGAGCGGGAGAGGCGGGGCGCGAACCGGAGTGGATAGCGGGGTAAATATTGGTTTGGTAGAATCGTTGCGGGAGGACGACCGGAACCAGAGTATAAGCTCCGTGCTCGAAAACGTATTTGTTTTGTTGATGGCGTTTACTCTTTTCTTGGCTATAATAATGGATCATATGCGGCTGATTCGGAGCTGTTTCCGCAGTTTGCTGAAATTTCGTCTGCATGTTCGTGAATTATAACGTGCGTTCGTGCGTTCGTCGGTGTGTTTACTTTAGGAAGAGAACTTGTAATTGTGAACTAGTATCTTATTAAAATTTGTATGATGTTAATTAAAAGAATATAATAACTATTGTGTTATTTCTTCTAATTATATCCGCAATTTAAAAAAGACATTTTAATATAACCTGAAATAAAAATACGAAGTCTTGAAACGACATTAAAACATGGTTTGGTATGGATACTGAAGATATCCTAAGAATTAATGCTTAATGGTTCCTTGTTTTCTGCTGGATAGAATATGTAGCTTCACTGTTTGCATACAGGAATAATTAAAAACAGGGATGCATTGTGAATAAAATGATCAACGAGTTGGTTAGATCGTATTATTGTCATTTTCTCTTTCAAAAATGTAGTTTAGAAAAGTATATATTATTATAAATCTAATAGATAAGAGAAATATTCATGAATTCTGCATGATTCTTACCCCCATAAAAACAAAAATGTACCTCGTCTTTTTTCACATAATGTAATAATCCAGACAATAATGCTAATCCAATTCCTTTAATGCCTTACGAGACAAATGATTTTTTTCCTGAAAAGTACTTCTTATATTACTCTTAATAATTGTTGAGAGCTTGTTTCGTAGTGGCGGCCAACTTAACCTCAAAGCTAATCTTTTCGCTTGTAAACCGTATGGGAACGTCACCGCAGGCAGGCTGATCGTACGTGCCTGACAACGAAGCAGTCTACGACGGTCAAAGGACGCCCCGAGGCTCCTGGATGGCATCGCGGCGAACCGCAACGTTCGGTCGGACGCCGTCCCATCCATCTGCCTTTGACCTCCCGCGAACCCCGCCCCGCTTCACCTGCCGTAGGTGTGCACTGCTCGTTCACTGGCGTAGCCACTCACGACCACGTGCGTTGCTTATCGTTGCCAGCAAGAGGGCTCAGGCGTGCACCCTCCAGTCTGAGGCATTGATCGTTCGCCGACTTTTCCCTTGGTATTATACAGGGTCTGGATGTCCATAACATGTGATATTTTTTCTTTGTGTTATTTCCATGAAAAATGTAGATTAAGCATAATTTTATCAACAATGGCTAAAATTATGTAATTTTGACGAGTCATATAGTCATATTTTGCCACTTTTAACCCTTTTGTCATTTTTCGTTAGTTTGTCATATTATTGTAATATTTTTCCGAGTGGTTTTCGTATTTTCTTTCATGTTTTAGTTTTTTGATCTCATTTTTGGATACTTGCTTGTATTCATCTCAATGAGATATTTCGCATCTGCTAATTGTTATCTAATTTCTTTCAATTATGATATCTAATTGTTGTCTGTCTTTCCATTAAATATACATGTTTATGAATTAGGAGAGTAAGCTATATAGTAGGAGAAAAAGAAAGCGTAGAATGCACCAGATGTGAAGAACGTCTTACGGGGTGCCTAAAGAGAAGGGATGAATCGTGAATGTGGTGGATTTTAAAAATATATTTTTAATATAATTGTTACTTAAACAGCGAAAAGATTTTGAAGGTTTTGGAAACGCAATCCAAAAACTTTAAAGTCTTATTTACGGTTATATTTTCATTTTTTTATGTCATAAATGCTTACTTATTTCTAGCTCATTAACATCCGGGCCCTATTTCTTACTGTTTTTTGTTACAGTATACACATGTATATGTTACGAGTAAAATACGAAATGTAGCCAAGTCGCGTATTAGCCGGTTAATTCGCACATTAGTTAGACGGCTTGGATAATGCTGTATGAATGATATTGAACGGAGCATTCCGAACTTCTTTTGAGGCGTTTTCTATGTTCGCGAGAAGTTCGACGGCATAAATGTGCTTCAGAATATGCGTTGCTCGCATTCAAGTTTGATTTAAGAAAATCGCGAAGGCCAAAAATCAAAACCTAGATCTCAACTTGGAATGGCGCGTCAACCAAGCTAGGTAGCCTGATCAAATTCAGGCGTTCCCTGGAGGAGAATTCTAGCGGTTTTCTCTGATTGGTAGTTTTGGGTGGATTTTACGAGCAGTAGCAGGCGAATTCTGAAACAGCACTCTAACGAACGGACCACAAACTGCGATGTCGCCACGTAGGGTAGACCAATCTCCCTTCTTGTTGAAGTCCACCATGATCAGCGACCAAGTCGAAACTTCCTCCAACCAATTCACAAACACTGCCTATACTCTTTGACTTGCGCCTCAGGTAGGCACCTATTTTAAACTGATTACTTTTTCCATGTCGGAATAATATCCTTCTAATATTATTTTCTATCACCTAACCTGGAAATTCACAATTGAGTGGTAAAATTTCTAAGCCAAGTCTATTAACTTCACCGCGAAAATATTTTAAGTTCTCTTTCCAGTTCCCTCATGAAAATATTACACGTCCGAGTTTGCAATGATGCAACACGTAAATTTTACAAGTTCCATTTGTATACCTAATGCGGAAATATTCTAAGTTCAAGTTCAATGTTCACTCTCACGAAATATCCCGATTTGATTTTAACCTCAAGAAAAACCGCACAAGCGATCATATTCCCACTACGACACGAGTCGGAATGCCCTAATTCCCAATCTGATCCACACTTCAAAGCTCGCTGTGTTTTTCTCTATATTGTTTTTTTTATGAGGGGAAGTAGGCTCGATCGTTATCACTTAATCTTATTAACCGATTTTAAGGAACGTTTTATAATATCGAGATATTAATAGAATGAGTGCTTACTTGACATCTATTTTTTCTTTCTCATTATTTAATTGAATGAGTTATAATCAATTTATTGAAATCAGTTGAAATTTCGTATTCAACTTTTTTGTTTATGTGCAGAGTGAGTCACGTTAACTTAAGTGCCTCCTGCAATTTTTGAAATGGTTGAAGCTATTCGCAGGCTTTATTAGCGTAGGCAAAATCAGTCACAGTAACCAGAGACAGGAACGAGTCTCTGTAGGTGACGTCGACCAGTATGTATAAGGGGCGACAGGCGACGGAGCAGTGGTGCTATATTGAGATAGAGCTCCGTGTTATACAGTTTTTTACGGACTATAAGACGCACATTTTTCTCAAAAAATTGCGTCCAAAATTCAGGTGCGTCGAAAATAATACTGGAACTCCAACTTGAAATTAGTATAAAAATGTCCAGGTTTGGTTTAAAATTCCCGCCAGTCTTAAAAATGGCCATGTAATAGATGCCGAGGGAAATCAATCTCTATTTGGCAACAATGTATTCAACTGACAGCAGCAGTGCACAGATGCGATGAACAGGAGATGCGGGGATTCACCAGCTTGCTAACCTGACTCCTTCCCACCCCGCCATCACAAACCCAAAACACTGTCTGGCCTTCAATGCGTCATTGCAGTCCACAGTGCCAGTGAACTTGAAGTGAACGTGATTTGTGTTATCGGTAACAGTACAATAGCAGCTAATTTTGATGGCGATTTTCAGGGATTTTTAAGGTCAGTTCGGTTATATAAACAAAGAATTTTTTGTTTGGCTTTGAAATGTAATAATAAAAATGGTATTTAAAAAAGCTTAAATATTAAGGTGTGTCTTACAGCCCGTAGCGTCTTGTAGTTCATAAAATACGGCAAGTGTCTATTATTGTGATTGTGCCTACGGTGATCGTGCCGCGTTATATTGTGATTCTAATTGGATATTGGTTACTTTGGATTTTACTGGTAAATCTCCTGGTGACGATGACCGTGCTTGTCGTATTTGACGTCTTCTGGTATACACAGTAGTGAGCGTTGTATTGGTACGATTTGGAATTTGGATTGTAAGGAGTGAATAATAATTTTTTGATGTTGATTTACTTGTTGGTGTATTTTTCTGAACATAACACTAATAAAAATATGAGTGTGCGATTATAGTTAATGAAGCAAAAATGAGTTTTCTTAAGTTCGAAAGTATTTTTAAATGCAGAAAATGTATGTATATAAACGCAGTGCCCAGCATTCAACTGACACATTCTTTCACAAAAAATCAATGATTATAATTATATGTAGTAAACAGCGATTTTTAGTTAATGACGTCAGCAGATTTTCTTTGGCATGCTTCCTTACAACATACATGAGCTGAAATAGGTAAATATAAAACATTTCAATTACATTTTCATAAACTTGTTCAACTGTATATTCATAATTGTATTTTTCCAAAATGTGTAAACATGCCTTATATCATTAGTTTTATTTCATCAATGGAAGAAATGCTGAACGACGTGAAACACAGTTTTTGGTGTTTTATTTTCCTTATATGTAATGTAAAGTATGTAAACATTTTCTAATTTTTCTACATATTTTCCTTTAGTTCGATATGGTCGTAAGGGTTGTATGTCGTTTATACTTCATATACTACATACCTGTTACAATATTGTAGCAGAATATTGTCTTGATTTTCATAACTTTTTTATCAAGCAGACGCAAAAAAAATCCTTGTAATAACAAACAGACACAAAATTAGTATATATTCCTGATGTATAAATTTGTTTTCTACTATTGTTTCTTTATAAAATAATAATACCAATTATTTTTAAAATTAAAAAAAAAAGTTAACCCACTACAAACATTTGATTAACTTTTTGCCCCTCACCCCCTTCCATCGCAGCGTTTGGTGTTCAATTTAAATTTCCGCGACGCCGCTCCGAGTGCCAGCTATTGCGTTACGCCCACGTCACCCCGTTCCCTCTCCAATGGACCCGCCCACCCACCCAGGCAGCCACAGCCGCGGCGGCGGGCGTCGTCGTGGCAACGGGGCCGGCGGGCATCGTCGGCGGGAGCAGCGCGCGGAAAACGAGCCGAGCCGAGCCGCCCCGCCCCGCCCCGCCGCGCGCCGTGTGCACACTGGGCCATGCGCGAAGAAAGGGGACTCGCAGCCGCCACTGTCGTTGGCGAAAAAGAATGAAAGAAAAGGAATGGCAAACAAGAGTAGGGCTTGAAAAATGAAGCTGCACTTGAAGAAATACGTTCTAATGTGGATTTACATCTTTCATTCCATGAGTAATAAGTTCTTAATCATTATGAATTCAGGATAGCAGAGGTATCAACCACAAAGTAGATTTTTTACGATATCAATTTTAATACTTAGAAAACTCAGCCAAACACGTATTTCTGGACAACTTCATCCCATCATCAGTGGCTCTACAATAATGAAAATGAACGAACAAATTAGACATGAATAAACTAAGAAATACAGAACAAATACAAAGTACAAATGGACATTAAAATTTATGTAAATATAATAGATACCCAAGTAACCCACGTCTCCTGAATTCGTTCTTAATTAGTTTGCTTTTCGTACATACACATTTTGGCTTAAATATATTATTCACGTGCTTGTTTTTGACACTCCATTATTTTAGATTATGGTTCTCGATTCCATTGAGTTATGGAGAGTCATGCATCACGCATTAAGAAGTTCACCGTTGGTGTAATAACGGTAAAATCCCTTCAAAATTCAAGAGAGTTAATTTACAAAACGTTGATTTAAGTAGTCGATATTTTTAAATCACACAAAAATATAATTTTCTTAAAATTACCAAATTGATGTGAATCATAACATCGTTTGAGGATACTTCTCCCCTTGTTCTAATTCCTGAAATCGCCTTAAAATTACAATTAAATGTCTGTAGGCTCAAATATTAATACTTTGTTAACAAACATGTAGGCATGTTCATAGCGAATCTTCTTTGATGTGTATAACATTGTAAATATTGTTTCCATACAAAAATGTGCAATCAGGCACACGTCAGAAGGGACCTTTACTTAGTCAGCAGTGAACCTTAGCGAATGCCAATCGCTGAAATGGCAGTGAGGAGAGGGAGGGATATCGGGGATTAGGGAAGTGAATGTTGAAGAGAAAGGTAGTCGAGTAATTAGTGACAAAATACTGACATATATTCTTTTTCATTAGGTAAAGCAAATTATTCTATATATTAGTGAACTGTTGGTGTCTGAAACGAACTTGAGTCCAAAATATTTTTCATAAAAAATACAATTTTTGTTTTTCTTTTTATTCCTGTTTTTTAAATGTTTTTGTCTGACCTTCAAACGATTGTCATGGAACATCTCACAATGCCATGTTATTTGTAACAGGCTATTCTTGCAAACCATGAATGACCTCACACATCTCAAGTGTATGATTACTATACTGTCAGTATCTCCAAAGTCACGATCTGTTTTTGCTGCGTCTGTTGTTAGATCTAACGAAATGTCCGTAAAGAATGTGCTAATTTTCCGTAAGTTTTAGGTTCTATTATCGAAGGGGCGAATAAAAGTTTACAGCTTCCACAAAAATGTTGCGAAGTTCGTGTGGCAATAAGAAAAGAGCTGAAGATTGTGTAGTACTGAGTAATGACATTCGTCTTCTGAAAGGTGTTACTCCCAGAGTGTTGTGCATTGGCAATTTCTAGCCGCTAGAATAAAACAATGGCAACTACCTTATTTGCTCCATATTAGTTCGCTTGTGTGTGCCACTCCTTGTTGGTATACAAGTACTCAACAGGTTTGAATGTGTCTTTACTATTTAAATGTGATGTAAAGAAAACCGTTTGCAGAGTGTTACGATTGATTTCTTACATAATATTTACCTTTTTACGCGTTTCCCCCTTTCTCAATAAAAAGTCACAATTGGGTGCATTTTTAATGTCTTGCACAATACCATGTAAGGAAATCTCTGTAATTGCAATACAGAAAGATATATTTTTGTTATTTTTTGTACCTTATTTAAAATACTGACTCATCAAAAATATTTAGGAGGAAGTGTGTTCATTCATGTTCTTTTAGTTAAGTTGTCTCACGTGTAATAGTGACTTAGTGATAAAAATATGGAGTAATATATTCCGAAACCATGGCAGCTAGCATTGTTTTTATTTATCTGATCAACATCCCATGAACATCCTAAAGGTTTTCTTTTTTCTATCCCATTGAGCGCTCTGGTTCCATTTGGTCCCAATAATTTACGATCAATATTTTCACTCTGTGGTGGCCAAATGGACATTTGGTGCATAAAAGTCGAGCCATCCTGGAAGTGTCTTGGTTACTCACGTGTTGAATCAATAAAAATGTTTATATTGCTGCAACATATTTTTCTGATTATATTTCAGGAGTTACTCATATGAATCAAACACGTTCAAAATTTTATATTTTGAGGTATTTCACCGAGTTATTCCCTACAACTGGCTCTATCTTGAGGGACATTTCTTTTCGTCAAGTGCCAAAAACATTGAAAGATATAAGGCGGAAAAAAATCATCAATTCATTACTTTGCACGTCTACGCTATCAACTTTTTTGTGAATTCTGAAAAATCTCGAAATTCGATTAGCTTGGCTCTTGTAAGAAACCGTTTATTTGTTTTTCTTTTTTCAGTTTTTTCTTTTTTTCTTTCTTTTTCAGTTTTTTCTTTTTTTCTTTTTCTTTTTTTCTTTTTTCTTTTTTCTTTTTTCTTTTGTCTTTTTTTTTCTTTTCTTCCCTGCACATTGCGTTCCCTTGATTTATTTTTGGCCCAGTGTGCACTTCTGTCCGTGGTGGCAAGTGGGCATTGGGCGCAGCAGACTCCGCATGGGAAGAAGGCAGCTGCTGCTGAACGCCCGCCCTCCACCCTTCTCTCCTCTACCTCCTCTGCTCTTCTCTCGTGACGAGTGGCCGCGATAAGAGCTCCGACGCGGACCTCGCCCCTGCGCTTATGCTCGTTTGACCCGAGGGACAAAGAAAAGAGCAAATAATTAAAAAAGGCCAAGCCTTCGAATCCTTCAATTATTTTATTGCTCCTATTTATTTGATTTGTATTTTGTCTACAGTGTAATGTTTTATAAGAAGTAAGTTATAATTAAATTTGGTTAGGAAAACTTGTTTCGAATGAAAATTTGAAGAGATCGTATCAATCATGTGAATGTTAGTGACATGCTCTTACAAATTAAATTTGCATATGACAGATAATATTATTAGGGTGAGTTACCTATAGGATAATTCTGAAAATTGTAAGGATGGTTTGAGCGTTAGAAATAGTATACGTCAGGGTTTACACTTGGCAACTAACTAATTTTTCTTAGATGTAGTTACGCCTAGAAGAGAACAGTTTCAATACTTTTCGTTGTTGTCCTCTCTGGTCGAGACGATTCGAAAGGACGTAGATTGTCTGACTTGTATGAATAAACTAGTAGATTTTCATATGATATTTAATGAAAAATATTTATCGCAAATAGTTTTCATTACACGGGAGCGAATAGTTTCGCATCAATTCTTGCCAAAACTGCTTATACCCATCTACTTGGGCCTCAACTTGTATGTGAATTAGGGAGATCCTAGAATTTAAGGTAACGTGCACAAAATACACTTTTCCCCTTAGTACGTTACACCAAGTTTTTATCTGTTTTTTGAATTAAATAAATAAATTGAAAATAATAATGACTATCACTACAGAAGTTAAAATATAAAAGTTAAAAAATATAACAAAAGATGAACAATTATACAATTCAATTTAAAGTTACAGTAAAGTTTCTGAGTTTTACACACACATATAAATATGTCAATTAAAAATTTAGTTTTCAAGGCTGTTATCAGTAGTATTTCACACTGTTTGACTACAACAGTGGGGCACTTGAAATTGCGATATTTTTCTTAATGTTATTCAAAGACTTTTATAATTACTGATAAATAATTTTGTACTCATAATTTCGTATGTGTCAATCACTTCAGCCGTTGATTTGTGTCCAACACCACGTTATCATGATTTTTAATACGCGGTTGAAACAGCATTGATAGCAAATTCAAAGTTCAAGAAATGGTAATTCTGTCTGGTACGTAATGTAATAAGTACATTTTTGGTTGCATAAGAAAACACGTTCAAAAAATGTAAGAAAACTGAAACTAAGGACATCGTGTGAAGATACTGCAGAGCACAAGTAAGCTACACATGAGCGATAAACCCAAAGGGATAATCATAAATGTCTTTGATGTACTCAGACTCGGGTGAGGGTATCAACATAACGCCTTGATCCATTGTCCTAGCTTCCGTATTTTCGACTAAAGATATATTTTTACGATTTTGCACAGTTTATTTTGGTACAAAACTGTCTCTCTTCGCCACGTACACTAAACTGTAATAATCTTCATAACGGCATTAACAAACCCTCTCTCTGAATATGTACCAAGTTATAAATCAAAAGTTACCAAGTTATAGATCAAAAGTTTATAATATGCCCGAGTGTTGCCTGACACACCCAAACCCTAACACATCCGTTCACACATCCACCAACATATCCATACACACATTCACCCATAGAAACATAGTGGTAATAATCACTTCATTCGTCTCAGGACCCCCAAAAAGGTTTACTCTATCGCCATGTGGGCCTTCCATGTTTAAACGCGGTGCATAGGCCTGCGGGGCGGGCGCAGCGTGCGAGGCGTGCTGGCGGACTGTGTGGAGCAAATTAACAGATGATTTTGGTAAATAAATATCCGGGCAAAGCCCGACAATCAGCTAGTGTAATAAATAATTTAAGATAAATATTCATGAAAGTATTATGATGTTCTCTGCTATTACCAACACGATACAAAAATATGCCACAAATCAATAGGCACTAAATATTTTAACCAAAATTACCATACACACGAAAAATAAAGGCAATGCACGTTATACTAACGTTGTGTGTAGTGGGTTTATATGATATTCGTTTGTCACCACAGAGTCACGCGAAAGTCACAGTAAAGAGGTAGTACAAATATACTGATGTCAAAGCTTTCCTGTTACTTTCACAGGAATAGAAATTGTATTGTTCAATCAAGGTAACAGAGAACAAGACATCCTCTTATGTCTTTCTTCTAAGATTTGGAATTGCGCACCAGTGATTGTGATCAAACGCAGGAGAGGCTCAAAAGGAGCATCCTTTGTGTGATCCAGAATTCCCTCTGCTATAGCGGATGTCAGCGCACTGAGGAGAATACTATACAGGTTCTCTATAAAGATAATTTTCTCGGAAAAGTGCAAGCTCGCTGAACAGGAAATTGACTTCCGATAACGGCTCTGTAAAGAAAACGAATTATGTGGACTCCCAAAAGCTACATAAATTAAAAAATTATTACACGAATTCGAGGGATTTCTTCCTTTATATCATCTTTTTTCAGAACCTACTTTATTATATTGATTACTAGTATGTTAATTGTTTGTTAATAAAGTACTGTTGATTTTCAGTATCTTATATTTTAATAAAATCAGTTGAATATTTAAAAATTAATCAGTAAATTGTATTTTGTGGAAATAACTTATTTTGTATTTCAAGCACAACGTTTCACGAACTAATTGTTCGCATCATCAGGTATATAGGTTCTGTAAATAAGTCAAAAATATTTTTTACAATAACAGTAAAATCTATTAATGATAAAATTGCAAGTAATATAAGCAAATACAAAAACAAAATATAATTATGGAGAAAGATTCGTATGTTTTTCTGGTAATAAAACCAACTCTAATGAATAAACCAGCTGATAAATCATTAGGAGTAGTGCCAGCGCTAGGTACGGGCAGACCGGGCAATCGCACGGGGTCCCAAGTCAAGGGGCCCAGTCATGAGACTTATGGAGAAAAAATAGTAAACATTTGAAAAAGATATTAGAACTTCGGAAAATCGTTTTCGTAATTTTATAAGTTGCGTAACAGTGGTATAATTTATAAAATGCTCAATTACATTTCACATTTAATAGTTAATTATAGTCATTACTTATAAGATAGGACTCATTAAAAGAATGAAATGACGCTAACATTAAAATAGTATCTACTGAAATTCATTCATGTGGAACAACAAGTGATTTTATTAATCACTAACTAAACACAAGAAATTGGTTTCGCGTTTTAAGCTCACCGTGGAAATTGTATTATTTGATCACTAAACACTTTTTCTCAAAACTATAATTTAAAATATATTTCCGGAAACTTTTCTACCTTTAACATTGGCATTTCTGTTATTTCTTTAAAATAAAATAACTCATAAATCAGCAGTTTATGAGATATCTTTCACAATTTTAATATTTTTTTTCGGGAGGAGGGGCTACGTTTCACTGTTGCCCCGGACCCAAAGTTGTCTAGCCCCGGCACTGATTAAGAGGGGACGGGGAATAACATGTCTATGTTTAGCGGAGGATTGCTTGTGCAGCGCGGCGGCCGCGCCGCGCCGGTGCCAACACACGCACTAGGTCACGGTCAAGCAAAAGTGGTTACTTTGTGTTCAAAGGCGAAGAAGCGCAGAGCCGCCGCGGATCGTTGCGGTTTCGGGTGGCTGCTGCGACCGTCGCTGTGGAAAAGAGGCCCCGCCGCGGGGAGGGGGCGGGGCCGCAGAGCACACTGGGCCAAGTGACGCGCAAACTAAAAAATAACTGGGGGTGCTAAAATAGCACGTACTTTATCGCCCATATTTTCTCGCTAAATTACCCGAAAAGTACTCCAAAAAGTTTCGGAAAGTTGTGCATGATGTTATTCAAAAAACTATCTTTAAGGTTCAGATTTCATTAAGGGAAAGAATATCTGTCTTTGATATTTTACTTGTAGGAAGACGCCGAAAACATTTTGAACTTTTACAATTTTCGGAAAGTCAGGGTTTTCAATGAACATGAGACCTACATCTTTTTCTTAAAAGTCCTTCACACTATCCAACAACAAAATTTAATCAAAAACGATGGAGCCATTTTTTTAATCTGGTAAATGTCCCATGGGCTTCATGTAAAGTACCCCCCCCCTAAATTAAAATATCAATTTTAAATTCACTAGGCCGCGACATCAGCCAGATCGATTCGGGAATATCGATTTTGGAGAAAATCGGCTGAACTGTTTAGCCGCTAGCGTTGTTCACAGACGGACGAGGAGGCAGACGTTTGGTGATCATTCGATATTTCGGTATCACCACAAAACATGAACTCTGGCTACATCTCGTGATAGAGGATTGTTTTCTAAATTTAGGAATTGGATTAATCCACTTTTTCATTACCAGGGCCCTGTAATAACAGTTTTTCTGCCGAAAATTCGCCGTTTTTCGCCCTGAATATCGTTGTTTTCTCTCTGTTCCGTAGTGAGAAAGTAAAAATGCACGCCCGCTGAAGTTCCTCAGGTCAATCCTTTGCCACGGCAGCGTCTCTGTATGGGATCCTTCTGCTTCGAAATTTGGGGGGGGGGATCGGTTTTTGACTCTAGGTAGATAGCTGGGTCGAATTCAGCTGCTGTCTGGAAGAGAATTCTAACGGCCGGCTACTCTGATTGAAAGTTTTCTTAATTTTTTACCTATCAGTACCAGGCGAATGCCGGAGCAGAACCTTGGCTCAAATGGCTCATGGAAAGCGCGTGATTGCCCCTTCATCATCATTGGTCTATCCTCTCTCCTTACATGCACAGTTAATCCAATATGCACTACATTACTACATGACAGGAAGCCAGTCGGAAGCTTAGTGGATATCCCGGCTGTGGCGGTGACTAGCTGAGAGACATATCTGGAGAAGGAAGACTCCGGATGTCGTGATGCCGGATCTGACGTTCCATCGAGGGAGGAACATCGTCACTTTCCGGCGATAACATTCACTACACTCACGGACTAAACATCTAACCACTTGAACTGCCTGGAAACCTTTAATACTTACTCCCTCAGGATATTGGTTTAGTGGTGAAATGTCGTTGGGATTTAAAATGAAATGATGCAAGGCGTTGTCAATAATTTAATATTGTTGGCAATGACAACGCCTTGAATTATTTCACTCAGAATACCTCAAGACAAAGCACAAAATTCAGAAATCAATTCACTCAACTGATCTTTAAATTTGTATTACATTTTTACGTAAATTTCTGTTCATTCGGACCAGCCTACTAAATTCTGTAGAAATATGGATACGGTACGTTAAAACGAAAACTACTTTAAAATAATTTTTGAAAAGAGGAGATTTATCACCTTCAACACGTTCTTTGTGGGTTGAATTTTGTCCTCCAAAAGCCATTTTTAACATTGTAACAAGGTATTAACCATTCTAGAGGTAAATTGATATAATATATTTTGAATTGCTATTAATTTTACATTGTATTGTTATTAAGAATATAATTTATAAACGTGACAACTTTTAAAATAACTTTAGTTTTATGGGTGCTTCGAAAGAGCGAAGTGGAACGGGCTCGTTCAATATGCTGAGGGCGTTTTCGATGTCGTTCCCGCGCACTGTGTGGCCGCACATCTGGCCGCATGCCCAGACTCGCCCCCGCCCCCGCCCCCACCCCCACCCCTCCCGTCCCCCGCCGCCGCCAGCACCGGCTGCCGCAGGCGCTCGCGGACTTCGCCATCTCTGCCGCCCCTCGCCTCCCGCTCCGACTTCCTAGTCGTTTCCACCGTTCTCGCCCGCCTTCCCACCACCACCGCCATCCCAACTCCCCCCCCCCCCCGCGCAGCCCTTTTGTATTCGCTCCTCGCCGCATTCTGTGTGCATCTCCGCGAGCGTCTGTCCCCAACACGACGCCAAAGGCACGTAGTTTCTTCGCGTTTGGTTATCAGCGTTTGACTTTGGTTCTTCCACATCTTCGATTCGCTGCTGCGTCTCCTCTCAAATGTTGTTCTTGAGTACCAACTTCTTCTTCTTCTTCTTCCCAGAACTCCATGTGTGTCTTTTTCTGATCACTTTATTATCCTGTTCCCTATTGTCAACAATTTGCCATCTTCCTACCCCTAGTTATTTTTTCTCTTTTCCGTCTCTGTTGACCGTTTACTTTGCCTCTTCCACTACCTTCAAGCTACACGTTCTGATATATAGCGATAATTTCCATTATACAGATCTTTTATTCTTCTGGTGCCTCTTTCCTCTTCAAAGCCGACAATGTTTAGAAATACCAAATAATTAATTGTATATTTCGCCAATTTTGTTCTCCTTTGAACTTCATATTTATGTACTATTTGCCTATATTTGTGCTTTAAGTGCCCCAATTGAGCTTTATTTTACGAAATTATATTCAAATTATGCTTTTGTGTACGTCCCTACATTATTAAGTTTCGAGCAGAAAAATGTACTGAATTTCAACAAGAAACTTAGAGAGAATTTTTGTGTCTGTCTTTTTGCAGAAAACTATATTTTCATGGTTATTATTTCGTTGTTAGAGATTTATTTTATGTAAGTTAGAGAAAATATTTGTTATAGAAGTTGTAATGAATTTCAACTGATGTGGACATGTGTTCTTTATTAATTAGCATTAAAAGAAGTTACAACAAGACTTGCAAGCAATCATGCTCTCTCGCGGAATCAGAAGTTGTGAAGCAGTTTCAAGGTTCACGTACAATCTGTTCTGGCTTCTAACAGGACGGTGAAGTTTGTTTTGATGGTGCTCTTGGACAGGTTGCGCGTCATAATACTCTTACGAATATACTCTAAGAACGACTTTCCTTACGTCATAATACTCTACGAACGACCAGCGGGGCGAGGTGTAGTCGGTTGTACTCAGACCATGACAGGAGATGTTGTTATGATGACCAGCGATTATTTGCTGAGTGACACGTAAAAGCCACTAGAGGCTCTATGCACCGCCTGGAGGGGAATCTCATAAACCTGAATACGTCAACTCTTCTTTGCATCGCACCTAACTCAAGTGGTTCCTGAAAGGTGGTTTCTCCAACAACGGAAATGTAGGTGAACTAAGTTCGCGTTATGAGATAATCATTTGTACTCCCATCTCTTTACGTAATGTGACATGAATAATGTTTTATCTTTGATGTGAACTGCATTTGATTTACGTTTACCGTCCTCCTGTTCTCTGGGCGCAATACATTATCGTCTGTCATGCCATTTACTTAATAACAACTAAAACACAAAGAATTGCAATCCAAGAAATTGTTTTGCTATTAATAAAGTCTTATTCTATATTAAGTAGTGCTGAGTAAATATGAAATCCATAAGAGTTTGTTATTTGTTAGATATTTCAACTAATGTGTTCTGTAGCTTAAAGAATTAATATGAAAATTTATGTTTCGTTTCTGTTTTCCAGATCACCATCTGCTTTACGGACCTTCCAAATTCTCATACTATACTTTTAATGTTAACGTTGTTAAATTCAATCTATGACAAAAAATCAAATTGCATATTGCATTATAATGCACCACATGGAATTGTATTATCTTTGATATTTTAACCAGTAACAAAACTGTAACAAAACGCAAGTGCGTCAAAATTCAAATGAACATAGAACCAACATTTATGGATTGGCTTTTGCATAAATAAACAGCAGTTGAACATAAAAGTGAGCAAAAACACACAGACCCTCTTGTGGTTAGCTATCGTGAACCATAAACGCGGTATAATGCACGTACGTTTCTATGTAATTTTAAATTTCACGGCAACCAATTTACCGAATATTACGTGTGTGTAAGAAGTAAATTGTTAATTATTTATGACTTTATGACAATGCAGTACTAATTTTTATTAAATAATATTGATGAATATAACAAAATAGTAAATACCAATAATTAATTTGTTTGTGAGTAAATAGTTTTTGCTGGGTCTGTTGTTAGATCTGACGAAATGTCCGCAAATAATGTGCTAATTTTCCGTACGAGTTTTAGGTTCTGTTTTTGAAGGGGCGATAGAAAGTTAACTGCTTCCTCAAAAATGTTGTGAACTTCGTGTGGCTGTGACAATAAGAAAAGAGCTGAAATTAATTTTTTTTGTAGGTAAATATTGTTCGATACTTCAGTTCCAAAAATATCCTTTGAGTAATAAAAGTAACCATAATTATTAATTTAGTAAAAGCGAAATTATTTCCCCTTAATCAATGGCTTGCGAGTAGGAGACTTTTCCACTTCATTTTTTTTAAGTGCAATCTCGAGAAGATTACTTTCAAGTTAATTATAAATACACAGTATTGAGATTTTAAAGTGTAATTGTATTCAAATATTTATGTAATCTAATTAAAAAAGGTTGAAAATTAAAAAAGAAAATATGAGCGTTAGACGTTTGAGGTTGCATGCAACAATTTCTTGCCAAAAAATGTTTAGATAAACCAGCTTGCAGCGAAGTAGATACTCGATTTCAGAAATTTTCCTCGTACGACTGGGTGGATCCATTTTACAAATTCTTGACAAAATGGACTAATTATTGTAAAATTGCGTACTTCTATTATCAGTCGAATTCAAAACCTACAATACTAATAGAAAAATATCTTCGTCTGTACGAATGTTTCGAGGTACCTAAATGAAATTACTTGCCATAATTTGGTCTTGTTCATAGTGGGAAACCTATGTTGCGAATACTATTTTTCTTGCGTGTAAATGCAAGAGTGAGGAATCATTATTTGTAGCTGATATATTTGAATAGCTTAAAATGAATAGTAGACAAAAGGAAAATTGTTCAATGGGGTGTAGGATAAATTGTACAGTGATTGGCTACCCCTCAGTGATTGGCCACTCCAAGTATAACTGGAATTATCACTTGTTCTAACACCGTTTTCTAATGTTTTGCTTGTAAATGGCGCGAAGGGACGCTTTGTGAGTAATGTGTAATATTTACTTCGACCACAAGAGTGCAACTACTGCCAATATTGCGAATGATTGTTAACAGTGCAGCGTGTGTTCATTGTACTAAGTAAAACACAATGGTGTCAGAAACCACAAATCTTATTGAGTGAAAATGATATCAGCTGAATATTAGAAGCCTAACTTTGCGTGTTTAGTGGCATAGGGAGGTGGCCAATGACTGTCTTCGATTGTGTATGGATTGTGTTGTTGGCCACTCTGCTGATAATTGTTGATACATTGTTTTAATCGTAGTTTCATATTATTACACGTAGGTAAATCCTTCGTGGCCTTGAAATAATTGATCTTACAATGCCAAAGAGGCAAAAGCATGGGTATCATGCGGGAACGATGGCAAATGCCATGAAATGTGTTAAAAATAACGGGGCATCTGTGCATTCTTCTGCAAAATAATTCGATGTTCCCAAAACAAGTTTGCAGTATCGTTTAAATATTCCAGATCACAAAACAGCTCTAGGTCCTGATACTATTTTATCTAAAGAATAAGAAGCCAGTCTCCTTAGGTGGATAGTTGAACTAGCCAGGAAAGGTTTTCCAAGAAAGAAGGACATCCCATAATCACTACATGGCTAGTGAAGCAGTTACAGCTGCTTGTTTGTGTGTCAGCGAATAAGATACCAGAATATGATTTGAAGAAGTTATAGGGTACATTCGGGAAGTATCTTGAATGATGAAATAAATGATGTTACAAGGGTCTGTATTGGAGAACGGATGGATGACAAGTGAGGTATTCTACGAATATATTTTAAACGTATTCCATTCATTTCTATTTAAAAAAGGCATCACACCCCCTTTGATTATATTCGTAGGCGTTCAGAAGACACATCTGAATTAAGTCAAATAAGTTCAGATTTGAAAGTCGCGGATATTGTAATTTTCCCCAACAGCACTTGTATAAAATATTAAAGTTATATTTAATCAGTATCTTACAAATTGTGTTTTCATCGTTAATATAATAAATAATGAAATATATTGTTATACCAGTTGTATCTGTTAGAAATAATTGACTGGCAATTCACTGTCATCATGTTGGCCAATCACTGTACAAAATGGCACGTTTTTACTAAAAAATTAATTAATAATGTAAGATTAATTTTCCGATAGAAATTATGGTTGGAATACGTAAAAGGACCATTGAACAGTAGAACGTTCCAAGCAAATTTTCATTTCTTTTTTCAAATGAGTTAATGGTGTCTGAACTCTTAAGTGGCCAAACACTGTACCTTTTACCCTAGTATCAAACAATGAAATATTTTTCAGATAAACATAATATTTTCCAGTACATTTCCAGTGTTGTTTATGTTCTGCGTTACTTGTAAACAGTATTACATGCAGAATGAATTTAATAATATTTATTCTGCTATGCGCTTACCCTAAGTAAAGATGACGATTGTTAACGATGATTCACAAGGCACCAATATCTCAAAACACCGTAAATGTGATACTAGTCAGTCTGGAATTACTCTCATTGGTGCATCAATTGATTTAAAATGAACAATTTAGCTAATCAGATAAAGAAAATCAGCAGGCGGACTTGCAATCAGCAACTTGCAAAACATTGCAACACAAGTTACTTTTGTGACGGCTTCGATTGTTTCTTTGTTAGTGATTCCGGCCGCGTCAACTACTAGGGTCTTTATTCCCGTAAGTGCAGTGCATATTTTCTCTTCGGAGGTGTCTGTCTTCTTCCCGCTGGATGTCAGGATCCGCCGCCGACCTACTGTCGGCTAACAGGGTTTCCCCCTAACCAGGACTCTCCCACCTGCGGGGCACCGCCCCAGCCGGGAAAAACTAAGCTCCCGACCAGTCTCCTGGAATATGTGGTATTGTAGTGCATGTTAGTGTAAGTGTGTGTAAGGGGAGAGGATAAGACAAGAAAGAGGAAGGAAAGATTGCACGCGGTTCGTGGCTCTTTATCAGGATATTGCTCCGGCATTCACCTGTTGATGATCGGAAGAAACACAGAAAACGACCAATCAAAGCATCCAGCCGCTAGAATTCTCCTCTAGACAGCGATTGAATTCGACCTAGCTTAAAAAGCTAGTATCGAAAATGCTGCCGCCGTCTTCACTCGAACCTAGCACTTCCCGATCAGAGGGACTGCAGTGACATCAGTTGATGTCCTGAGCCATCTCCCCCGATGTGGCGGCTTTGGTGATGTAACGTTTGGCGCATCAGACTGTTATACCGAAGTTCGTTAGTTCAAACCCAATCACCATAAACTGTGGATTTTCAAGGTCGAAAAAATCATGTGTAGAAGAAGTAAAGTCGGCTGCCACTTGTAGAGTTACTGCATGCATAAGATCTTCAAGTCTAATAGAAGTCTCTGAGATAATTTTGAATTCCCTCTTTTGCTGACCGAGTAATACCGTTGTTCTCTGCTGGATGTCCAAAGGAGCATATTGCGATTTGTGGGGTCAAACGCAAAGAGCAGGCTTGTTGCCCTGAGCCTGGCCACGTAAAGTAAGGCATCATTTATTGGTTGATTGACTATCGTGCATAACTTGTAAACGGTGTTTCCTAAGTCCTTAAAATCTGTTTGTATTTTGTAAACCGCAATCAATAAATAACATAAGTGGTTTGCGAGTCTTCGAATACAATTTCAGAGGATTACTCTTTTAAGTAACCTGACTCCGTTATGGAATCTTTGTAATATTACATTTTTAGATATTCTATAAGGTTTAGTCGTACGGGTTTCCGTTCACAATATTTCTGGGAGTAAAAGCTTAGCAATATTAGAATGTTTAATCATGCACAATACCGAGCCTGTATGATGCACACGGTAGGTCCAAGCGATGCAAGATGGGGTTTGATGTGAAATTTGTCTGTCTTGAAAACACTGATTATTGGGTATCCTATGCAATTTGATCAGACGGGTGTCTCTTGACATAACTTCCATTAATAACATCCTGGCAATATTGGAATGTTTACCCAAACACAGTACCATGCCTATATGATGTACACACAGTGCAGGGCCAAGCGATTGAAAGATGTGTTCTAGTCTGAAATTTGTCTCACTTTTAAAACAATGATTGAAAATGTTCGCACGGGTCCAATAAGCAATGCTATATATAGCAAAGCAAAAAAATCTTCACACATTTCTTTTAACTCTGCAGTACTCACGTCCCTTTTTGTAATGCAAGTAATCGCGCGGGCTATATAAATGTAACTGAGTGAAAATTATATTGTGTAGTCATTAAGTCCCATACATTATTAACAAGAACTCTATTATCCGAAAATGTTTTTTAAATTATTTTGAAAATCAGTAAACTTTAAAGTATGACACATTAATCTACCTGTGTTTTCTTCCGAATGAAAAATGAAGAAAAACGACGTGAATTAACATAAGTATATTTTTTCCGTCGATAATTCATCTTGAGCCATTCATCCATCGAGATAATTGTATAGCATTAATATTTGACAATAGCAGATTACTCTGACAATAGCATAATAATTACTCTGACAATAATGTCTTTCAGATTTCCTGCATGGCAAACTTTCATTCTAACACCCATAACATTAGTGTTCGCAAGGGCTATAATTGTAACACAACCAAATTTCAAAGAACCTGACAACGGCGTTATTGCTATGAAAAGCTTGCAAGCAAACTGGATGGTAAGAGTGGCATGTTATCTGAAGTTACTCATATCCCCACATTGTAAACTCAGTAGAGAGTGCTAACCAACAAATATAAATATCTGGGCTGCACCTGTAGCCCGCGCGGGCACTGAAGCATTAAACAGGCTTATTGCTTTGAGACGTGTATTTTCGAATAAGTGTCAGTCATTTTGTATCATTTGTTTATGAATGCAAAAAATTATACGTGATATTCTCAATCATCGTTTATTTTCTAATGTTGAAACTGAAGCATGCGATGAAACACAGCGAAGGCTTCCTATTTATAGAGCGTTTACTTAGAGATAAATCCGGAAGAGTACACAAGGATGAGGTGAACAACCGTTCTCGTGGCTCAGAAGAAAGAACACGCACAGGTCAGTTTACCTGTCGGGAGTATCAGAGAAAAAAGTCTAAGAAATACACAAGGAAAGGACGTTCACCTAGAACTAAGAAAATTACGATAAGCTTGTCTTATTTTTCTACCCAAGGATCCTAACAATCGAGGTTGTTTTTTCGGTTTTTAGAAGTAAATGTTTCTCTGTACAATGAATATCAGAGACTAGTGTTGTTTTAGTACATATTTATTTATATAGAAAGCACTTGTCGATCTTCTGGAGATCATCTTCAGAGCTGGCTAACAGCTATTTGTCGAAATACAATGTTCTGAACAGTTCCTGATAGTAATTTTCTGGAAAAATATTTTGTTAATAAAACTCTCCGATAAGTAATTTAACAAATGTGAATAAAATTTAATAAAATATATTGATTTCTAAATTGAGAATTGTTGCAGTTCTATAATAATTCAGAGCAGTTTTGGCGATCCATTTAATAATTAGGGTTTCCTAAAATGAATTCATATGACACGATGCAAATATTTGGATTGTTGGTAGACTTTCAAGAAATCAAGTAATTGTATAAGGCTGGAGCAAGTAATTTGACTTGTACTCGTATGAAGGGGTTAAAGCCGTGCACACTCCCACGCATTTTTTAGTAATATCAGCAATTCTAACTTAATCGTTTATTTAAAAGTCTAAGGCATTTGAAAACAAATTCAGTGGTTCACTTACTACGTGTATTATTTTTTCTTTTTTACTTTAATTGACTTTCTTTATTACTTTCTTTAATGATCATTGGTGCCTTTGTATCCTGAAATGTAGACTAGGTTATCATAAAGTTTCACCCTTTGAAACAGGAAGACGGCAACACAGTCGTCACTGACTGTCCAACGTTCATTAATCTTTCCATCCATCCATTCACCAAGATGAGTAGTAATAATAACTATCCTAAAATAATAGCAAACGGTACAAGTATTAGTTTAGTAGCGCAGAGTAATAAATTATCGATGTAAATTTTAAGGAGGTGAGAATCATAAGCTTATACTGTGTATGCCTACCATTAAAAGTTAATAATAAATACATTGAATAACCTTGTTTTTAGAATAAAGTAAATTTCCAGTTTTGCTTTCGAGGTCAGAAATACGTAAGTGCACGTTTATGAAAAATATCAAAATGCAAATATATCAACTAATTTTTAATTTCTACTTAACCAAATTTGCGTTTGTACGATAACATTGTCGAATTCGCTTTTCATGTGTAGACATTATGTTTCACATTATGTTTTTCAATTATCTTCGAATATACGGAATGCTCAGGAATACTGAAAAATTACACGACTTTCCTCGGACGAAATTCCGCGTGAATGCTTTTATAATGTCGTGATGTATTTATTTCCATTTTAACATATCCGGTTTGGGTAATCGTTGCTGCCAAAGACGACTCAGGGCATTAACCGATGTCACTGCAGTGCTTCTGTCCTGATGGTTCGAGGATTCGAGTCGCGACGATGGCAGGATTTTCTGCAGTGGTAGCGCAGCACTAGTCGGCTAGGTCAGATTCAGCAGCTGTCTGGAGGAGAATGCCAGCGACCGGCTAATCTGATCGGAAAGTTTTCGTGGTTTGTCCGATCAACATCAGACGAATGCCGGAGCAGTACCCTAACAAACAGGTCACGGACCGCGCGCGATCTTTCCTTCCTCTTCCTTGTCCTTTCTTCAGCTCTCACACACACTCACATGCACTACACTACCATATATGTCGGGAGACCAGTCGGGAGCTGAGGACTTGTCGCAGCTGGGGCTGTGTCCCGCTGGTAAGAGATACCTGGTTGGGGAAAACTGCAAGCTGAGAGATAGGTCGGCGCCGGATCTCGCTATCCATCGAGGGCTGATCACCGCTCCTTCCCGTGTTTAACAAACACACTACACTTTGGGACTAATGACCTTAGCTGTTGGCCTGCCGGGGAATCACACATCAATCAATCGAATTGAGTAAACGACCATCTACCTATTTCTTAAAACATCAGATTAATCATTCACCAAGCTAGATTTCTTAAAATTAATCAGTTGTGAAATTTCGGTTGGGGATTTCTATACTGACTTGATGGCTTTCTTGAAACTTTATGTCAAATTGGTCAAGAAGTAACATGTTACTATTTTGTGCTTTATGTTGTATTTCATATTAATGAATCACACGAGTCTGTATATTTACTTTTCTGTAAAAAAGCGGCCTGGTCAACAGTGATTTTTGTCCACTAAGTCAATTGCGAACACCACATCACAACCTATCTCGAAAAACTTGAATTCATTGCCTTCATGTAGACACTATTAATCTCACAATCAGAGAGGTATCTCTCCAATTTGTCGCGCAATACTATGCAATAAACTAGAATTGAATTTCCCTGCTGGGAATCGATCCAACGTAATATGCGGCAAGTGCCGAAGAACTTCCTGGAAATCATACGTTGTTGAAAATCCTATTAACTCTACCTCGCTTTTCACAGACGTTTTTATTCATTTACGATTATTCTTTACTTACCCGACTGGGCTCTTGTCGGCGAATAACGATAGAATTTATGAAAGTAGGATGAATGAAAATGCAACTATGGTGAAATGAGAGGAGAAAAAATGGAGAGCCGTTAGGAAATCTGCGAGATTTCGCTTCGCCCTCGAATATCTACTCTTGGAATCATGGACAAGTAAACCGCTTATAACAGAGGTAGACGGGAAGATATACGTCGGTTATTGCCGGAATCAATACAGATATTTATGTAGTAAAAGTATCGATACTGAGATATACAAATTTTTCTCTCTACTTTAATATCTTGCAAAGATCTTAGCGTCCGGCTTGCTGGGTCAATGGGTCACGATATATTATAATCCTTATTACCTTCGTAATGGATTATAGGATCCGCAGACTATACAGCGCTGCTGGGAATCTGAAATAGAATGATTCTAATTCCTAGTTCATTACTGTTTGGATTGACTAAATGAAAGATCACTTTCTTTTCTAAAGAACAAAATTTAACAAAGTTTATTGTTACCTTTTTGCAAACAATTAGTGAATTTAATAAATGATTTTGATGTTAGGCCTTTGATCAAGATATCTTTGAATTTAGAGTTTTATACCGCGGTTAACTTATCTATTCTTCGTTGATGTCCCTCGAAGACTTCTCAGTCGAAATATCTTGCGAGCTTGCCGTAGTCCAAAGTTCCAAGAAATCCTCTTCTGCTTCTATCCAAGATGGTGTCAAACTATCAAAATTATCAGTCCCGATTACGTCCTATGACATAGTCCCGAAACCTATAACTCGATTAACACTCCCGACAAAGTCCCAATTTATGCGTCAATATTACTTCCACATGCAATATCTGCAATATCATTTACTGTCCTTAAACTTTCACCATCTGAAAAACCCGACTCTGACTATCTGCATTACACTCGCTCCCTCACACAACCTACGATCAGTTCAGACAAGCGATGCCGGTCAGAATGAAATATTCCTGCATGCTTCACCCCTCGAAGCTTCGTATTAAACTCCCTTCTTTTTTTTCATAACATTTGACCGTCCTTCTCTCACCCAGCCAATCCATGCGTTCGTTATATTTTCGTGTAGCTGACCTTTCGATCGTCTAAACTTCTTAATGCATATTCCACCATATAGTCTTCAAATAAATGTTAGTTTATTTTCATGTGACATATCGGTATGTCACAATACTTTTTATGTTGTTAGAAATAGCGTGGATTCCTGGGCATAATTAAATTTCAGTTTTTTTATTTTTATTTTATTTAGTTCATATGTTTTAAACATTGTATTAAATATTAATGTTTCACCAAATTTAGTATTATAAAGCAGCACACTGGCAACCAAGTGCAGAAAACTCTTCATCTTTCTCATAAAATTATTAAATGATGAATGATTGAATAGAATAAATGGCGGTAGAATAAATGGCGATGAATGATTGAATAGAATAAATGACGGAATAGAATAAGTGCCAACCGCACAGTTACCAAGAGAGAAAATTTCATGCCCTATTATTCAATCCTTCAACTCTCTCTTCCTGTCGGAGATCAGTTGTCCTAATTATCTCCACTCTGTAACGGTCTAGTGCTTTAAAAATGCTAGACACTTGCTCATGTGTGCAAGCTTTAAGCGCGATATAAAACAAACAAGATTTATATCGTGTGTTTGGCACCCGCAACGTCACATGTGCCGTGCCTTAATACCTGTTAGGTGAAACGCGAAGCAGAGCAGATCCCTTGTTTAACTTGTATTCGTAAGTTTCCAGTGTTTTAATGATGACACACCTTGAAACCTTTAAAAAATTCGATTTTTGAAAACATTTTTTTCCTATGCATTAAGTATTCAGGAATATTTTGGTGAAAAAAATTTCGATATCTGCAATAGTTTTTGAGTAATTATTTAAAACGTTTGTCGCTGCATCATGCATCTATTAGAGTAGTAAGGGACGCAAATCTCTTGACTCTAACTTTGTCCCTTGTTTTCCAGAATTACCGTTTTTAAGATCTGTTTCCCTTATAACTCAAAAACTAATCATTTGAATGCTAAGAAACTTTAAGGATGGATTTAACCAAGTATTATCTACAAAATCACGCTAAATCATACAATTTAGATCAATTGTTTTTGTAATAAAAAATTATAAAATTGAAAAAACTATTAATAATCAATACATAAATTTAGGATTCAAATTAAAAATATTTTTTATCATGGTTGAATTTTAATTTCTGAAAAAAACAAAACAAATTTCTTTGAGTTAAAAGCAAATTTTTCCTTGCAGAAGAAAGATATTTCTGTGTGTCCGTTCATACTCTCTGCTTTGGAGTATGTATGGTGTTAAACGAGAAAAAAATGTAAAAATGATAAAAATGTAACTGCTGTAAGCTGTATCTTCCTCCTTAAGAAAAATCAGCAGTTGTTCACGTTGAAAGATTTAACCGTTCAGTGGTCATGCTCGTAATCGTAATGAGAGTAGTCGAGTGGATCGTAAAGTGAGTAGCGCATGAAGCGAAAAAAGAGTAGTCGATCTTCATAACAAAATGTTACGAAGATTGATTCGTAACATTTTGTTATGAACAATTCTTTTCATTAATATGTAGATAATGGTATAAATACTGTGATTAGTTGCAATATATTATATAATTTATCAATTTTTTGACATATTGCAAATGCTACGAAATAGTAGACAAATTTGAATGCATTATGCTTTTAAATAAATAAACTCATAAATGTACGGGTTTATATATGTTTTTAAACGTACGGATTGTATTAACGACACGGCATTTATCGAATCATGTTTCATTCGTTTTGTGCCCTTGATCAACTTTGCCTTTTGTATAATAAATGAGGAAAAGTATCACATTTGTTTAAAAAAATACGTTCTTAAAAGGTACGTACGTACGTAAAAGGATACGTTCTTAACGTGTTTCATTTTTCGTATCAAATGAACATCTTACACAGATCCTGTCACAGACATCTGTCCAGAAGACCATAATATCCAAAAAAACCGTGTATTTGCAGCAGAGCGTTTTACTTCATCGGTCAATTTTGTATCACATTTCTGCGGAGAATAAGTTATTTAAATAGTCTTTATATACGTAGTCAATAAGATATTTCGAAAACATTTCTAGATCAGAAACAATGCGTGATAATGCAGTGAAGTACTCATTTTTCATGAAACTGTGGAAGAGGTGGGGTGCTAATTTGTTCCAATTTACCGTCGAATTTGTCTACAAAGTATCTATTTGTGTTATCAGGCATTTCATGTCTGCAGTGCGCGCCTTCTGTTTGCATTCACTTTCAGACTCTAGTAATTACTGTCACGTTCAGATTCTAGTAATTAGTCTAATTATCATTCATTTTGCCTTCTCCTTCCGAAGTATCAATGGTTTGTTCTTCGTCTTTCATATTAGTGATTTTCGTGTACAGATTGTTGAGTACCAAACACTTGCAAATTCGAGAACCATCACTCAAAATGACCACTGAAATATCCACAGCAAAACATTGTCACCTTTCGCTATAAATAACGAATGAATAAGACTGAATAATAGTAATAATAATAATAATAATAATAATAATAATAATAATAATAATAATAATAATAATAATCCACTCGACCACTGAACAGCTATTGTGTGTTTGGTACGTGGAAAGTCACGCGCTCCAAACCTGTTACATGGCCTGGGGTACAGATCAGGTGCCTTGCTTAGCTTGGTTCCATAAGTGCCCAGCACTTTAAAAATTTTCGACGTTTGCTCACGTCGAAATCTTTAATCCTGTGTTGGCACCTGCAACGTCACGCGCGCCGAGTCTACCTGTTAGGTGGCGCGCGGGGGCGGGCCAGGGCGAGCGGCGTCGCATGCAAGCGGGGCAGGCGAGCTGTTAAACACCGCTTTCGTCGCTGGGAGAGGTGCGTGCACGAGCGGCGGGCTGGCGGCGAGCGCGCCGGCGGCGGGGGCGGGGCCGGGCGGGGCGCTCGTGCGGCGTCGGCGGCGCTCGGGGCGACGACGGCGGCGGCGGCGGCGGCGGCGGCGGCACCGGAGTCCCGGCCGGCAACCGCGGCCGCGCATTCAACAGTTTGCCCGCCCGCACCGCGCGATCCGGGCGCCCAGCGACGAAGCGCCGCGACGCCGCGTGACGCGCCCGCGCCCGAGCCCTTGTGGGACACCCGAAGTCGCCGACGTCGCCGTCGCCTCGCGCCCCGGCGCCGCAGCCCTCTGCACGCGCCCACGCCGCCGACGAGCACTCGCCTGCACCCGGGCTCGCTGGAGGTACCGCGCTCGCTCTTGGCCGGGCTGGGCGTCGCGGGGATTGATTGATTGATTGGTCGGCCCGGGGGAGGCTGTGCACGTGTTTGGCGAGTTCGTGTTGAGTGGGTGGGTTGGATGGTGGTGATTAGTTTGTTGGTCGAGTAAATTGATAATAAATGTAATGGATTGGTTGAAGTAATGTAATAATCCGTAGCATCTTAATTATTGAATGTAATACTTTGACATCGTGCCGCAACAAAATGATTCAATAATGGAGTGGCTATTATTTAAAATGTGTGCCTGGAGAACCGAATAAGAACTGTTCCTCTAAACTAAATACAATAATGTCATTGTGTATTATTTGCAACAAACCAGCACCCATGTGATTATTGATTTTTTTGTGGCATTGCCGTTTCTCAACCGATGATTTAATGCAAGAGATGAACGTGGAAAATCAGACCATTTGGCGTTAGTAATGCAAACAGAAATTCTATTATAAACATTTAGTCGTTTTTATGTCAAAATATTGAATTTTTACAACAGTATTTAAACAACAGTATTGCTTTTGAAATTTCAACGCTACATAACAAATATAATAAATAAAATAAAGTTATTGTGGCGTTTTCCCCATATGAGCATCGACTCATATATTTTCAAAAAACCTTAACATTTTTTGCATACTACTTTACTAACACTGTCGTGCATCGTTTTGCAAATGTTATTACGAGTTTACTGAGACATTTTTTTTGAAAATAAAAAACTAATGGATATTTATTTTAATGTTTAATTTTTTGTGATTGCATAAAATTAAATGTATTTGCTCTTTTAATTTCCTTACACACTATCTTCAAACAGAAATGAATTATTTTAGCATTATTTTCATGCTCTGGTCGTGTTTTCTAAAAATGCTGTTGCCAGTATATTTTGGTGAGATTCAAAAGTATTTTTAAATTAATTATAATCTGATTAAGAAGATATTTAACTATTGAAAATCTATATATTTGTTTTGTTTAGAATTTTACGTGTTCATCTTTACGATATACAATAAAAAAGTCTGTGTTAGTTTGAAATGTTATTCTTAGAAATGATATTTCTACTTCAGTAATGTCTACGTTTCTGTATGTGATGCTTAGTAAAGGATGCTGCAAGAAAACATTTCAGATACTATGCAAATACGACATGCCGGCTCGAATGAAACTCATTCATATTCATTGCTGTTGTAAATTGTTTGTCCATGTTTTGGTTCGCAAGAAATGAGAGAAACAGTACTATTCATGACTTACAAAGTATCTCTTAGCTCTTAAAAATTTAAACAGGACGCTAATGTGATTTGACTCGAAATAATATATTCACGAATTCGTGTTCGCAATATTAATAATAATTTCCACATGTCTAATGCACGATCTTAACTTGCTTAACATAATTTACACGTTTTCAATTAATTATTTCTGCTTTTAGGCAATTTTAAAATTTGTATACAATTTGCATTTTTAGGTAAGAAAAATAAACATGCATTTACATTCATTTTTTGATAAGTGATAAATTGTTTTCATTAGGCCATTGCTTGTACGGCTGGTAGGGCTTGGGGCTACAGAGGAAAATTAATAAATGTAAATTACAAAGTGCTTTCATGTATTAAAACTAAGAGATTTATTAAAGCTGTGCAAAAATAATTTCCTTTTTTTACTGGAAACTTACAGAACTCAAAATGTGGATACAAAAGTTATCACACATACCAATTAATTTAAAATCATTGTACATCTGATTTTTAGACTTCTGGTTTGAGTCGAGTAGATTAAATCGTTTCTTACTCGACCCATTGTTCATAACAGAGCACAGATAGAGGATTGTGATAGCCATGAGGGTAGCTGAAAATAAATTACCATTTAAAGATTGGCTATGGAATTTGGTGTAATACATTCTAATAGGAAGAATAATTTTTGCAAGTCAGTATTATGATAAAGCATGTAATGCAAGATAAATTCAAAACATGAAATGCCACGATGTTTTTAAATTAACGTATTAGAAATTTGTTTGTTACGTAGTCATTTGGTCACCTCAACAATAATGATTTTATGTGTCTGACTACACCTTTTTAGAACTTTTGCATGATCATAATAAAATTTCCCATAATAATAATAATTATTAAAGTTATCCCAGGACGAAAAAAGAAATAGTGGATTAACCATTGTTTTTGAAGCTTCACCAAAGAACCGGATACGTAGCACAGCCGTAGGAGAGGCACAGCCGTAGGAGTTATTTATTTTATAACTGATTATACAATAGATGCAGTTAATTAGTTTGGAGATCGAATTCCTTAAGAATTTTCAACGATCTTTGATTTTTAACCATATTCATTTTTGAATAGTATTTACGAACTATAATATTTTTCGTAATGACTGTACGTATATATTTTAGTTAATGTAAGTTCATTTGCCATTAGACTTTTTAATATATAATTTTTACTATGCTGAGAACTAACTTGTAGTTCTTTTTTAACCTATTCCAGCTTCCATTAATACTTTCTCTTCAGCAGCCATTAGTTCGTTTTCGGTTATGTACTTTGGTTGAATTATCCTATATTATCCTTAATTATCCTATAGATGTAGCGTTTTGGAAAACAATATTTTTCATTACTATTGGCATATTGTACATCTGTTTACGAACATCTTTTAAATTTAACTGTATCACATAGATCAATAACAAACTGCTCTTTTCTTTTTCGATTTATTCGGAAATCTAATTTGTTTCACGAAACAATACGAAGGTAAAATATATAGGTTGAAACATCGTTCGGAAAATAATCTTAAAATGAAACGTCTTGCTCTATTTTAGAAATTAACTTTTTACTTAATATTTTGTAGTGTTTGGTAAAACTCGTCTTGTGTACTAGACAAAATGTTTTTTGTATATTAAATCTAAATCAATAAGCCTTTTTTTACAGTTTTGAGTTAGCACGTGAAATATTATTTTTCAAGTGATATTTTGCGTAAGATTTCCCTTATAGTGGCACAAGATGTTCTTGTCTTTGTGTTCTAACCTCTTACAAGATACATATATTCAAGGTTTTAAACACGTTAAAAGAGGAAGGTTTACTATCAGTTATCCTTCACTAACTTGTTTATCTTTCGCAATTATTCTTAAATATGTCTTCATATCCTCAGAATGTTTTTTTAGTTAAAACCTCGTCTACAGAATTGTGTTTTGCTATCTTGATTTGGAAAATGACTGGGTTTTTCCCTTTAAGGTCAGGAAAAACAAATAACGCGGAATTGGCTTCCTATATTCAATTTAATTAAATGTAGCACATGTTATCTATTGTTCGTATTTTGTAATTAGGTGCCAATTTTATGCTTTAGAGGTTTTTAAATATACCACCCATAAATTGGTATGTTTCTGTTTTTAATCTGTTGATATTATCTTTTCCTTCTACTATTTTCAGCATCTTCTTCTCTACTTATCCCCGACATTGTTCCCGCGCACAGAACTGTAGTAATCTGCTGGTGAATAAAATAAATAAAAAAAAGGATCCCGAACTGATCGAACCCACCCGTCGACGCAACACGAAAGCTCACTTCGCGACCTCGCGCCCTTGATTCCCTCCCGCGCGAATTCGTCTCCGCCAGCAGCGATAAAACATCTGCGAAAGAAATAAAACTCCAAAAGGATCTTCGATGTTCGGGCGCGGATTCCCTCACGGGTGTCGATCCGATGGCCTCTGACGGAGAGCGCGTGGAGTTGGCAGAGTCGGCTTTGATCCCACTGGGTTCTCCCTCCGGGCTCTCTCGCCGCCCCTCCCCCGCCTCCTCCCCCAACCTTATTCCCTACGCCACCCCGCCCCCTCTCACTCCCCCCGTGCCTCTGCGTCAAGTTACGAACTCGCAGAACGGAAAATCCGAGAGGAGAAGTGATTCGTCACGCTATATGTTATGTGAAAGCCTCTTATTGGAAACTGAAGATCATGTAAAATTGTGTTAAGAAGGCACAAACAAGTGGTGAGGATAGAGTGGTAATAATATTTACTGAAATTGTACGAAGATGTTTCGAGAATGGAAATAGCATGTAACAGAAGAAGGGTTTGTTGTTGAAGCAAATATTAATAAAAATAAGATGACCTTCGTCTAGAAAAGCTTACGGGAAAGCGTATCGTCCAATCTGGGACAACACGGATTCATTAAAAAATTTCACTCACAATTGAAATTCTTAAGACAGATTTTAATTTTGTTATCATTAGATGATTTTACTAATCATCTAAGAATTTAGTATTTGAGTGCAGAATTTGGAGCGTACATTCCTAGTAGGAACAAATACTTATATCACAGTTTAACTGAATATTAAAACCATTGTTTAAATTTTTACTGATCCCGTTATTTTCTAATTATTAATTGTTCTCTGTTGATGATTTTTGACACTCAATGTTATCTACTTTTGAATTTTCAGGCGCGATTTTTAGACCTATTCTAAAACACTAAATATTTTGTGTCTCGGTAAAAAGGGTAACAAATAATACTATGTTGAAAATATTTCGATTCAAGCTTCTTTCAGTTTTTGTAATTCTCCACACATCCGATGTTACAACGGCACATATTTTCTTACAATATTTTTAATGAATACCTACTAAAGATACAATATTTATATTTAAGAACATATGTCATAATGAAAAAATCCTGACATTCAATATTGTGTTTGCAGAAGTTGTAAATTTTCAATTTTTGAAAATTGTCAATTTTCGAAAATTCAGATTTCTTTAAACTCCACCCTGCTCTATTTTCATGGGATGTTGTTTCTCTATTCTAACAAAACGATTAAATAAAAAACTTGGAGTCATTCTTAAGAAAGTTTCTAAAATGTCTTAGGGGCTTAAAGTAAGAACCCCCCTCAAATTAAAATCCATTTCAAATTCGAGGGACAGCAATATCATACAAATCAACCGAACAAAATCAGTTCTGGTGAAAACCTTGATTACGATTTTGACGCTAGTTTTGAACACAGACGGATATCTGAGTTAATAGTACTTTTTTACTACGCCTTGCGCAAAACGCGGATTCTTCTGCTTGTTTTCCGTGTGCGAAACAGCTTGCGAAACATCGCGAAGCGTATACAAAACATGTGTAACAATTCGCTTCGCAAACAACTTTGTTTTTTTTTATTTACAAGACTTACAAGAGTGTTACGAGACTGACTGGAATCCATTCACTTTTGAACAAGTAAGGTAGTAAAATATGACTTCAAAAAGCGATTCGGAGATAGTTTGAAAAAACGGTGCCGAAGGATTTTGCTGAAAAGACAAATAATATGTTTGATGCACCCCAAACTCACAATACACCTGAAATGAATTTAAAAATGATACAATGAAAGGAAAACCTCTTCTATTGACGAAGATATAATTTTAATTTATCTAGATGATCTGTCGAAGAATTTACCTCCGACAACATTATGGAGTCGTTTCTCAATGTATGGAGTGCACACTTTAGCCATCATTAATATTATGAGAACGTTGATATCGGTTCTTATAATTGTTATTAATGATACTTATGAAAAGTACTAGAAAAAAGTAATATATAGGCTACTTACAATAAATATTTTAAGTTACGCATAACGTATTTCTAGTTATTTGATATATAATATATATTCCTTCACTTGACACCTTGCGTTCCGCTCAAGGTGTGTTAAAAAAATAGTATACACAACATGGACGCGGGGTGATTCCTGTACTCGCCTCTTTGTCGACCGCGCTACGCTCGAACAGGAAACTCGACTCGTGTGTGAAATACGGATTTCGCGCCCTTGTTACGTAAACTACTATTGCGATAACGGAAATCCACAAAATAAGCTTTACTGTTGAAAAATAGGTATTTTAGCAGCAGCATTACATAACATTTTCTTTCTACAAAGATAATGCGGGAAAGAAGAAAGAACGTTCACCACTCAAGTGTCCACGGCTGTTTGGAAAGTGTAAAAAGAGGAATACGCATTTTATGTAACGCTGTAGTAAATTTAAATTAAAACAATTAATTCCATAATGCTGTAGGATTATCTAAATTATGCACATAAGCTGACACAAGTATTTTTTTCTCTTATCCGATAATATTCGCGTATTTCAGAAGAATGTTTTATTTGTAATACATACATGATTCACAGAGTTTTTCAAAAATATTTCAAGTGCATCAGGTGTGAAAAGGCCTTTTAACGCTTGCTCTCAATTCATAATTCCCTCCTTCCCCTTAAAGCGAAATTGTGTATTTTCAAGGTGAATGTGAATTCTTTTTTTCTTTTGTTTTCGATTTACCTATTTTAACTTTTTGATTAAACTTAGCATGAGTTAGGAGGTTCTGTTCTATCTGTTTATTAACTTTGTACTCATTATATATTTTTGCATTTTTATTGATTTGTTACTTATATTAGTTCTCACTTTTGATATTTGATTATTGAATGCTTTAATTACTCATATTCTGAACAATCTCTCCAAATGTTTTTATTCATTTCCAGATTATACTGTACACGTAATTTTTACACCTGATGATGCATCAAATAATTTCGCTGTAATGCTAAAATGTAATATAGCATACTTATATGAGAAATAAAATATTATTTTGAAATATATAAACATTGTCGAAAAAGAGAAAATAATACCTATAAAAACGTATGTGTAAATTTAAATTACTATGCTGCGAGATAGACACAAGCGTGTCTTTAAATCATAGTATTTTTTGTGTCAAAAATATTTTAGATTGATTTTTAAATTCTTTACAAAGGATTGTCAATGACACGTACAAATTCATGTTCATTACATGCAGCAACTGAATACGATTTGCAAACCATTTTAGAAAGATAATATGTTACCTGTTTTTTGTGGAGATTTTAAAATAATTTGTTTAGAAATATTATGTTATTACTAGTAAGCGATTCGTTTGATAGAATATAAATAATGCTTATTTTCAGGCACACAAATATTCATGAAGTGAATTAAAACGTGAGCAGATTGTTGATACTTCGTACAGTCCGGCATTTTTAACGCAACTACTATGTATTTTTCGGAGAAAGTTATTCGTTGTATACCCAGGACCAAGTGTAGCAGTAATAGATTTCTTCCACTCACCAATGATTTATGATCCCCCCCCCCCGACTACTAGTGTGATACCCGTCAATTCTCGGACTACTAGTTATTTGGGAGTCATGCAGAACGTGCTTAATATTTGTGTTCTATAACGAGTAGTCTGTTTGTTTTTCCTCGCCGAAAAAACTCCTTTACTGCAAAGCAATTCACTTCCCATTATCAACCGAAGTGTGTTCATAAACTGAAGATCAAAATAAAACGAAATAAGAAACGAGAAATATTCTTGTTATAAAATCTATTCATATTATTTGAAGTGGTTCGCGGATATATTTGTCAATTAAGTAAAGAATTTTCCGTGATTTTTGAGCTCACACTCAGTTTCAACAGGCGAGGCAAATAAGTATACGAATGCAACCCGCTATGCTGTTACGTATGAAGGCATCCTGCATAGGTCGCTTGACAGGGGCAGCGCTCTGTATGAAACAATTCCAAGGCGTTCCTGAAATTGATAACCAGATTGTTCAATACTATATTAGCACTCCAGTGAGAGAGAGGTTTGAATAAACTACATTAATGGTGCCTCTATAAATATTAGCTTACATTTTATTAACATTCAAAAGTTAATGCGGATTTCAGATGAAATCACAATCAAATGTTAAAGCAGATTAACTGGGAAAATGTTAGTAGTATTGTAATTGACGAAAATGATCATGAAAGCGTAGTTTTCTGCGGCCAAAGTCAGTAACTGATCAGTCACAGGTGCCAACGTTTCGCAGTCAGCATGATCGCCGAATGGCAGCCGGAACGTTGGCACCTGTGCATAGGACACAGCGTCTCCCGAACTGCCAAGCAATTATAGAAAATGATCATGGTTCTTCGGCCAAATATTACAAAAAATCATTATCAGCAAGCATGGTTTCTGCATAACGTCTTCATTGATTCGATCTCTGACATTTATTTGTTATTTTTTAATTATATTTGTATACTCTTCGTATTTTTGTGAATTGCTTGGAAAGGACATTATTTCTGATTTTCAAAGCAATTCTCTAAATTCTCGTTTTCTTTGGTTGAGCTGTGTTTTTTGCGCGCCAGCTACAGGCACCTCTGGCTGTAAAAGAAACGGCCTCTACTTTTTTTCTGTCTCTCTCTCTCCAACGGGAGCGGGGGAAAGGAGAGGATTGAGATGAATATCGGTCCATTTACTTCCATTACCCGCAATTCCTTTGTGAGGAAACTCTTTCCCGAAATTACGCTCAACTGACATATACGTCATGACGATTCATTTTTGAGATAATTCATACGAGGGCTTCTTTTCCTAAAGCTTTTACCCGGCGGCGAGTAATGGATCGTTGGTTAGGAAACACGCGAAGAGCACATGAGGGCTGCACAAATTGGTTTTCCTTCTAATGATTCCTAAAAATCTGTGATGTACTCACCCGCTGAGACCTTAAGGTTTTGAATAAATATTTCCTGAAGGTGTAACGTAGGAATATAAAGTTGGTGATGGGCATGGTCAATTGTTAAACATTGTAGGTTCTTCTTTTCTCATTCACATTTATTCATTTGTCTGTTTCATACTTTTAGAACATGCTTTTAGAACATACACGAAAATGCGAACATTTGAATGAGCCGAAAATGAATACAAAACCTTTCGAAACAAAATATGCATATGCTGTTATTTTGAGACATTTGTTGAATGTGCGCAAAACTCGTTCTCGGTTTAATATGTAGTATAAAATAGATCTTGGTTACTTGGAAGAAGAACATAAAATATCAAGTGTAACGTTCAAACATCAAATTATTGTTAAATTAAATGTTGCATGTTTAATTTATTCTTGCTTAAAATGTTACGTACATTTCAATGTAAATGTTCCAAAATCAAAATGCAGGTTGATAAAATGAATTGAATTTTTAAAGTGCGTTTTTAGATTATTCTTGTAATCAATGAAATATAATCATACATTTACATGACTTTGCAATTTCAAGGGTAGCACTTGTTAACCGAGGGTACGGTTTACTAAGTTTTGACTCCAGAACCCCGAAGTAGAAAACTGGCATCCAAGCATATTCGTTGCGAGCAACTGAAGGATATGGAACTTTTTAGTTTTATGTACTTGAAAATTAATATAAAAATAGCATGCGATCATTCTGGTGTGTCCATGTTCGCTCGGTGTCTGGCAATGTGTTCAAAAATAAAAACATACTCATAATGAATGACTTTTCTTATTTGTGATAGAGTGACTCGCAGACAGAGCATCCCGAATGTTAATCCTACAAATAAGAAATGTAAGTAAATTCTTAAAATTCACACACAATCAATATTTTTAATGTAGGTCTTTAATAACGACGGAAGCACGCACAAAAGCTGTTGTCACCTTCCAGGAGTGAATATAATTTTTATATTTTCTAACATTGCTGCAGATTGACTTATTGTAAAATTTTCAGAATATGTTTTGTGGACGGTGCATGTGGATTGGTCAAGATTCAAATTCAGCGAGAAAAAGGTTGTTTTCATTTAATTTGTTGGTACTACTCAGGCTCAATGGATGACAATATCGAACTTAGGGATAAAAAGCCGCTCTTTAACAGTCGGCGACGGTTAAGCATTTTAACGATCGGTATTCATTAAATACAATTGAAGCAGACGCGTTGCAGCTAAATGTGGCATTCAAGTATTCGTATTTGAAGTACTTATGTTTATCTTTTTTCTGAAAAGGAAGAGGTATTACGAAAAATATTGAACGGGACATGGTGGATATCACGAGTTACTGACTTCATTGTTAACCTCTGTCATCATCTCCATTTCAAACATGAACCGTGTCTATTATTGTATTTATATCGGCCTAATGTCATTAATAACCATTACCATACCTTTTATCTTATTATACGTTACAGATAGTAAAAGTACACTGATTTTCGTCGTTTGTTGAAAATATATTCTCATTAATTTAGGTTTTCGTTCCTAATAAAGAATCCAAGTCGATGGGACACCTTCCATTTAATGGCACGCAGTAGTAAGCGACTAGTGGCTTCAGAACAGCGTTCGAGAAGCGCTCTGAGATATTCAGCGCCTTCCATAATATCAAATTGCCCCAAAAGCTGACACATCCTGTCGCTGGTAGCGTATCTTGGCCTGCACTAAACCGGTCACACTTCTGCAGGGAGGAGCCTGCAGCGTACAGCGCTCCCGCAGGCGCCCTGACACGTCACGCATTGACCTTGTTTGCTTTCAATTACAACTCGCGCGGCGTTATTCCCGGGGACACATGCACGTGCTGTACGTGACGCTGCTCCTGGTTGCCATGCATCCCCGCCAACTCCCACCCCCGCCCCACCCTCTCCATCCCCGCCAACTCCCACCCCCGCCCCACCCCTCCAACCCTGACAACTCCCAACCCCACCCCACTCCCTCCATCCCCGCCAACTCCCACCCCCGCCCCACCCTCTCCATCCCTGCCAACTCCCACCCCCGCCCTTCACCTCCAACCCTGACAACTCCCACCCTGCCCACCTCTCCAACCCTGACAACTCCCAACCCCGCCCCACCCTCCATCCCCGCTAACTTCCACTGCCCCACCCCTCCATCCCCGGGCTAACTCCCCCCCCGCCCCACCCCTCCATCCCCGCCAACTCTCACCCCCGCCCCACCCCTTCCATCCCCGCCAACTTTCACACCCGCCCCTCCCCCTCCATCTCCGCCAACTTCCAACCCCTCACCACCCTCTCCATCCTCACCAACCCCCAAACCTGCCTCACCCCTCCGTCCCCGCTAAGTTCCATCCCCCGTCCCACCCTCTGCATCCCCGCCAACTCCCACCCCCACTCCCGTCCCACCTGCTCTATTCCCGCCAACTACCTCCCTCGCCCCATCCCTCCATTCCCGCCAACTTTCACACCCGCCTCACCCCCTCCATCCCCGCCAACTCCCAACTCCGTCCCACACCACCATCGCCGCTTCTGCTCTCTTCTACTCCTTGTCGATATCCGTTGAATTTATGATCGACCGCAATGAAGGGAAGGTTTGGAGTTATCCATGTCTCATATGCCATAGGATCCATGTCTCATATGCCGTAGGTTCCAGGAGTTTTATTCGTGGGACGTGTTTTGTATGATTAAGCTCGCAGCTGGCGTTGAACGTTTGGCGATATGTGGACGTGATAGCAAAACCTATTGAGATAGTTTAATAACTTGCATATTTTACGTTAGAGACGAGCCTTTTTAAATTCAATGTATGACACTTGTGGGAATTCAGATGCGGTGTTGTTGACGTTATTACATGAAGAAATAATGGAAGTCTTTGTCAACATATTTATTTAGATCGCCGACTTTCTACAGGTTTGCCGTCGACATCAGTCTAGCTGCTTTCGGCAAAAGTTGGAAGACTGTCTTCCGACTTTTGCACAGTCTTCCAACTTAGGGTCGATAAAGAATGAAAGAGCGTCAAAGGACCGATGAGTCATGATTCAGAAGGCAAATAGAGTAAAGTGACATTGAGTAAAAATACAATGGGCTGGGGCACTTCCAGAGAAAGGAAGAGTAAATCTCAACTTTGCTTACACGGAAACAAAATATGGGTGTTAGGGTAAACGGCAAGTAAAATAAGACAAAAAGTTGCTATTCACAAGAATTTGAAGCTACGTATTAAACTAATTAGAATTACTAGATCTACTACTTCTAATTAAAAACTAATTAGAAGTTATTAGCAAAAAAATTATGGCGTCAAATTGATCTGGACACGAAGACCCTCCGGTCTCTTTAACAGAGGCATTGTAACGGTAAAATTATCTAAAAATGTTCCTAAATATTTCTTCATTTGTATTTAAATTCTTTTTAAGAATTTGTGTAATTCATAATACTACAATATGTGATAAACCGCAACCGACATCGTATATCGCAAATATAAAATCTTCAATATCAGTATTTCACAGCAGATCTGATAATGATTGTTATATAATCGAAAGCTTCTCGACATTCACATGAAAATAAAAATTATGTTTAAGACAGTGGAAAAAGGCATTAATTTTTATAACACATGTTATGATAAAGAATTTTGTCTAGACGATATGGTCATTGATGCTTGGCTGGTTGATTGCCACCATCCGTCGCACCATCTCTGGTACCACCTCCCGATAGATCGTGGTGGCGATGTCCTTGCATTTGTGGAACGTACGCTCCTGCTTATAGTAGGTATAAGGCCGTTGGGGAATATCCATTGAACGCTGATCCGCTCTTGCGTTTTGCGTGGGAATGAGTTGCACGCCACTCACTTCGGGAAACGATTCCTAATTAGCATGACCTTGATCCAGCATTTCAAAACTGTTCTCTCTAAAACTGTTTCAACAAGAGATGAGTATCAATGTTCGCATTTATTTAATTACAGGCCGACAGTCATGATTGTGGTGCTAATATCTCTGACTTTATTTCCGATACCTACAAATTCCCTTTTAAATTGTGCATATTTGTTGATATAGCTATCCCATAGCGTAATGAAAGCGCGAAAAATATTAATTCCCTAATAAGAGACAATTGCTAAAAAACAGGGAAGAGTTTCGAAATAGCTTTGAATTATATCAATTAGAGCCGAATTGATATGCCATATATACACTACGAGAATAGTACGTTAATGAGACTTTTAGTTAAATTTTGCATACAACAATAATGTGAATGGGAAATAGTGATTGAATTCAATAACTTTCAATTAATTACATTTAATTTAATAAACATGGATTAGTTATAGTTTTCTTTAAAATTCTCGAGATTATTATGTTATGATTTTTATTATGAATAATAACAGATGGGTTATGTTTGCTTATGTTTTGTGAATTTTAGGAAAACACTGTGTTTTGATGCAACTAATGAAAATATGTCATCTTAGAATGTTTAAGCACATGAATACTGTATTTTTTGTTTGATACTGTATGTTGAAGAAGATAGCTTGTGTTGTTAGAATGCTGTTGGTAAACATCAAGAAAAGCGTGTGAGCTTTCTTTACATCCATGTGGAACACCTAAAATATCTTATGATGGTCAGTGTGAACCTTAAAACACATATCGCCTGTGTTTCATACGTGAAAACATCAACTTTAAACACGCATCGTTACAGAATTTCGGACTAATAAATGGTAATGGTCATTTCTATGCAATATGCGTTCCAAAATGAGTGCACGTTGATATTATTTTCAAGAGGACATTATTCACGCGCACACGTGCAGCCTGCGGCGTGGCACGCTGCGCCGAAAGTAAAATCTCCAGGCACATTTTTATTTCCATCATGGTCCCCCCCGCGCCAACGGCCGAGAGCGGCCGTGTTGTCGAGCCGATTTTAATGAAACAAACAACCCCGGGCGACAGCTCGCGCACGGATTTATGGGGCGTGTATGGCGAAAGGGCGCGTCTCTCTGACACGCGCGCGCATTAACATATTTAAGGGGCCGAGTCGCGCGTGTGGTTCAGCGGGCGCGACGCAGTGCACACACGGCTTTGAGGACGCCCGCCCGCCCGCACGCGCGCCCGCCTGCCCGGAGCCCCGAGGACGCGCCGCCACTCCCGCGAGCGGCGACGCCCTCCCAGCGCCGCTGGCAGACATGTTCGGAGGGAAGAAGAAAGGTGAGTGCGCAGATGGACAGCTGGCTGGAGTGGTCTAGGTCCTACTCTCTTTCTCTCTCAAAGTGCTTCGCTGAAGAAGAATACGTAACGGTTCTCCCGTGTGACTTTCGGTAATACGTCTTTACTCCGTGGCATGCTTCTGGCGTTTAGAGAAGTCAAATAATTTATACGAATTTGTGATTCATTTTGTGTGTATCCCAGTGAAATACAACAAAAAATTTAACGACGTGTTTCTCGTCTCTCTTGGCTCAAATCGACTTTCATAATTCAAACGTCCTCAGGATTCTTCTCACATGTACTCTTCACACACCATACACCATATTCAATAAGACTGGAATAGATTATTAGTAGGAAGAAGAAAGGTGAGTGCGCAGCTGGACTGCCGGCTGGAGTGTGGTCTCGGTCCTTCTCTCCCGCTCTCTCTCTCTCTCTCTCTCTCTCTCTCTCTCTCTCTTTCTCTCTCTTTCTCTCTCTTTCTCTCTCTTTCTCTTTCTCTTTCTTTCTCTCTCTTTGTCTCTCTTTCTCTCTCTTTGTCTCTCTTTCTCTCTCTTTGTCTCTCTCTCTCTCTCTAGTGCTTCACAGAAGAAGAATACGTAACGAGGTTCTCCATTGATTTTAGGTAATCCGTCATTACTCCGTGGCATGCGTCTGTCGTTTAGAGCAGTCAAATAATTTATCCGAATGGGTGGTTGATGTGTGTATCTCAGTGAAATACAACAACCTATAATGACATTTTCTCGTTTCCCTTGCCTCATATCGACTTTCATAATGCGAAACTCTTCAGGTTGCTTCTTACACATTATCTTCACACACAATACATCATGCTCAATAAGACTGGAATAGATTATTGGCAGGAAGAAGAAAAGTGAGTGCGCAGCTGGACAGCTAGCTGGAGTGGTCTAGGTTCAACACTCTCTTAAAGTGCTTCGCTGAAGAAGAATACGTAACGGTTCTCTCCCTGTAATTTTCGGTAATCCGTCATTATTACGTGGCATACGTCTGGCGTTCAACGCTGTCAAACCATACATACATATTGTTGGTTGTGTGCTTTTCAGTGACTCACAACAACATTCGACGCCGTTTTCTACCTTCTCGTGACTCATGTCGACTTTCGTTTTCATTAATGCGTACTCGTCACGTTTCTTTTCAATAAACATTCATCACACACGCTACATTATGTTTACTAATACTGGAATAGATTACACAGGCATACAAAATAGGTGTCAGACCCAAAGACTTGACACATGTTTCTCTAAGTATGTCGACGCGCTGAATCCGAATCTGATGCCTGAATTGCGGCACCACCCTCCAGTTTTTCTCGATTAAAAAAAAAAACAACAACAACCTGGAAGGTGGGAGCGCAATACTGGTTTCGGATTAGGATTCAGCGCGTTGACCGACATGCATAGAGAAAAGTGTCAATTCTTTGAGTCTGACAACAACCCCCGAAGTTAACAATACAATTTCACGGTGTTTTTTCGCGATTTCCAAAAATGTGCAGAGTGGTAGCGCAATTCTGGCTTCGGATTCAGTGCGTCGACATACATAGAGAAACATGTGTCGAAGTCTTTGGTTCTGACAATTTTTTAAAATTTTGTGTGCCTGTGTTATTTGCGGGGAAAAAGAATGGTGAGTTGAGTTTGCAGCTAGACCGCTGACTGGAGTGGACTAATTCGCACTCTTTTGGAGTGGTACGAAGAACACTTACGGACTCTCCATTCTGCTTTTCGGAAACCTGTTATTATTCTGTAAGATGCATCAGGCATTCATAGCAATCAAATAATATATTCCTATAGATAGTTGTTGTGTGTACTGTATAACACTGAATTACAATAAACGATGTTTTTTTCACTTCTCTTGACTCTTATCGACTTTCATTTTTTATAATGCAAATCTCCTCGTGTTTCTTTTCACATGTATCACAAGAGTTTTGGCGGGAAGAAGAAATGTGAGTTTGCAGCTGGACTGTTGGCTGGAGTGTTCTGGTCGTAGATTCTCTCTTGGTGTGCTTGGCGGCCGGAGAACACATAAGGGCTCTGCATTCTGATTTTTGGTAATCCGTCATTACTCCGTGGCATGTTTCTGGCGTTCAGAGCAGTCATATAACGTATCCCTGTTTGTGGTTGTATGAATCTCAGTGAATTGCAATAAAATATGAGGCTTTTCTCACTTCGCTTGGCTTATATCGACTTTCGTTTTTCAATAATCCAAAACTCATCAGGTTTTCGCTTTTTTCACTACACGTTCATCAGTTACACATAAATTACTTTATGTTCAGTAGTACTGGAAGAAAATTTTCGTGGAAAGAAGAAAGGTGTGTTTTCAGCTGGACCGCTGGCTTGAGTGGTCTACACATCATTTTGGAGTATCACTGACATCGTGAGCCGCGCGCCAGTCACTCGAGTTCAAATCCAGCAAGCTCAGAAGGGTGAGGTTGAGACCCATTCTAGGAGTGGTGACCACCAATGAGAATGTGCAATTCGATCCCCCAGCGCGTATATTAAAATAGCAATCTGCGAGAACATGACGGACTGTTACATGCAGTTCAAGTAATGTTGCCTTCTGTATTATATTGGAAATGTTTGTGATAGAGATATGACAAATATGAGTCGATAAAGAATTTGACATATTTATTTGATACGGGCATAATACAATTGCTTGTAGGACATTGTAATTGTGTGTAGAGCTGATTGTGTAATTCGCTTTGCTACAATGTAATCAGAAATTTAATGTAGTACTGAAAACAAAATTGTGATATTGAATAGTTTTTGTTTAATGATAAGAGTAGTAAACTATTTTTCATTAACTATGTTTAATTGAATAAGACGGTTCTACCAGAGCCACAAAATCTCATTCTTAGAAAATCATTTTTACTTGCTGCTCTAATTTCTGTCAAGAGTGCATTGTAGATTTATCATTCCATATCAACGACACTATTTATTCCTAATCATTTAACAACATCGTATTTTCTATTTCAATACGAGTAAATGGGCAAATAATTCCACAGCATGGATCATTGCATTAGACGCCCGGGCATTGAATCTAAGCGCCGCGAAGACCCCTCTATGCAAATGGCAGGCTGCTCCCCTTACCGCAAAGGTGCGCACCCCCCACTACTTACACTTTCGCCACTCTCATGGGCTCTTGAGTGCAGAATGTTCGCGGAATCAGGCGCTGTGCAGGTGGGGTCTAGGCAGTAAGCCCTCTTTTGGAATGATTCGCAGTCGAAGCACACTTAGAGGCTCTCCATTATGATTTTCGATAATTCGTCATTATTTCATGACATGCTTCTGGTGTTCAGAAAAGTCAAATAATTTACCCATATAATGCAAAACTCCTCACCTTTCTTTCAAACACACTCATCTCACACTCAGTACATCATGTTCAATAAAACTGGAATATATTTTTAGCGGAAAGAAGATGCCTGTGCTCTTTCACCACCAGATAGAGCGATCTAGCCCTAGACTCTTGGGCAGGGGTGTCCAACTTGAGAGGTCTCAAGGGCCACAACTAAAACCTTTTAATATTGTTGCGGGCCATATTTTCAATACTCGAGAAAACCACGACATTGTTGATCTCGGTAGTTTTCTCGGCTTCTCTGAAACGGGAAGGGTGGGGGAAATGGAACCATGCGTGATATTAGGCCTTACCACGCACTGAACGCTTCAAAACACTTTGGAATGATTTTGAATATCAGACTTTACTAGAAAAAATTCTTAAATCTATACTTAACCTATTTTTATAAGAAAGGGGCGCTGATCACGTCAGGACGCGTGCTTTAGACGCACAATGTTCTTGCCCAACATGCATGAAAGGGTCTTTCAAGGGCCACAGTAAATGGCAATGGCAATAAATGGCCCATGTGCCGCCGGTTGGACACCCCTGCTCTAGGGCCTGGAGTCTAGAGAATGGTGTGCGGGCGAACAACACCCAATGGCTCTCCATTCAGATTTTCCGTAGTCCGTCATAGTTGCACGGTATGCTCCTAGCATTCAAAAAAGTCTTGTTTGCACGTAACTGTTGGGTAATTGGGTTTATGATTGTGAAATACTGTTCACGGTGAAATGCAGCATAGTTTTTACATTTCTTTTGTCGCAATTGAAAGTTCAACGTTTATGATTAAACAAAACTCGTCACTTTTCTTCTCAACACTCATTCTCATCATACGATGCATTATGATCAATAAAGTGCGTTCTTCGTTACTATGCGTTGGGTTGCATTTTTAATTAACTGAAATAATCCTAAGTGACATATTCGCAGAGATATAAGCAACATGCAAAATAAAATGTAGGAAACTAAAACAATTAGGTGATTGTCCTGCTAGTTTCATAGAACTGTATATATTACGTAAGCGCAGAACAAGTGGACGTTCATTTCATTTGCCACCTGTAATACAGTATCATTTATCGCTTTGTAAATTTTGATCAACTATGAATTTTTAATAAACTATGAGTTGATGTAAATGATTTCCTAGTTGGCTACAACTTTCAAGAGAAGAAATAGTATTATAGGCAACTCATAATAAAGTGATTATAATTTTTATTTAATTTCATTCACGTAATTTTGTATTATTTCCTTTTAAAAATAATTTTCTAAGACAGTTGAATTTGTATGTGAAACCTTGTTCGAAAAGGTAAAACAGATTTTTGTAACATTAAATTAAAATTTTAAAAATTGTGTACATCAAATTATATTTTTTAAATTGTATGCATAATAATAACAATTTATGTTTATAGAAAGTTCTGCAAAATACATCTTTATAGCAATTAATCGACATAACAATGATATTGATAATGACATTAACATTGTTTTACATTCTTTCTGTTTCATGTTATTGGCCTTATTCTAAAAAGTATGTCCACTTCTTTTATAATTAAAACAATTAAAAATATGTGTAATATAAGTAAAAGGAATAAAAATTGGGAATTTGAAGTTTAATTATGTTTTTTTAATTTTATGAGGGTGTGTTTTATGGAACATACTTACAAAACAAGTAATTATAATATACTTTGTGACTACAAGATAGTTCTAAAATTACGATCAGTTTCGTCGCTTGCTGGTAGTTTCATAAATTGGTTCTCCCAAGAAAAATAACATTGATACATTACTAAAGTTGCAAGAAGCCAATATCAGGATTTATAGCCTATCATCTGATCTATAGCCTATAAATCCGACACCTATTTATTTTCCTCCCCTCTCCTAAATTCATCATTCCCTTTAGGGTGCCTCCTCTTCGTCTGCAGCTTCCTTGCCTTTTTCGGAAGGCAGAAGGGAGGGGGTGCGGCGGACTCGTGCATTGGAAGAACTCTCGACTCGAGTGTCCGACCAAGGCGTCTGTGTCCAAGAGAAGAGGCTTCGACTCACGGGAGCGCCCTTTATTGCCTGGCAGTAGACGGGATTAGGTTGGCAGCGTTATTGCGTTCTTGAAGTTCTTTACCCAGCTGTCTGTCAAGCCGTTCTGCTTCATAGTTGCTTCTCTTTCCCTTAATTATCTTTCTAGATGTATTCGATTATAGATGTCTTTCTAGATTCTCGGTTATATTAATTTTTAAATTTAAACAAATTTTATGAACTCTAGTAGATAATGTGATAGGCCTTGGTTTTATTCTGACGACAAATTATTTTTACTATTTGATAGAAAACTCCTTCTTGCGCTTAGTGTCTTCCAAAACCAGATGATGCATTGCCTGTTACAACCTACTCTGTTACTACCTACTCTGTTGCGGACTTACATTCAGATTATTTTTGTGTCCTGCACTTTCTCTCTTTTTTTGGATAACTTTAAAACTATTTGAACAATATTGTGAAACTAATTGTTTTAAAATTGCTTAAAATCATTTTTGTAAAACGATTTTTCAACATAGGAAACACATGAATTCAAAATTGCATTTTCTATATCAACATATATTTCCAAAAAATGTGGAAGTGTTCCTGCGGGAACGATTTTACGCTCGTGGAAGAGGATCTTCTCGATTGACGGACGCTAATTAATTCAGTCAGGAGGAAGGAAGAGTATACGAAACATCTGTCACGTTTAATCTTCGTTTTCCTGGAAGCAGTTCCACTAACTTCTAAACGGGAGTTAATCTTCCGGACGAGGTGCACCGAGTGGATTTTCAAGCTATCGCAGCCTTGGTGCGTTAATTGCTTCCGTGGAAAAAGAGAGAGACTCTTGTTCCGTCTTTACTTCGCCGAGTTCTTCGGAAATGGTGAACAAAAGATGTTGAAGAATGTAGGTAGTAATGAGATTATAATGGCGAGCAACGAGCAGGTCTGTCTGAAATGACGTGCTAGTGAAATGAATGAGTTTCTTGTCCTTTCACTGAAATAAAACATTCATTATTAATGTCTTAATAGTACAATATTTGGCAAACTTTTAAGGCTCAAGTACTATGTATACGAATACAAATGAGGCGTGAGAACACATCTAACAATAAATTTCTAAGTTTGAAAACCCGATTAGACTTAATAGTTTGCAAGATCTTCTCAACGTTTAATCAATTTAGTATTGCTTTATGCTATTTCTTTCTGCTGGTATCCCACATCCTTTTTGTCATTGTGTCTCTTGTTAACGTTGTTATTATTATTATTCAAAATTGCATTGTATTTGTTACTGTAAAGTGAAAGAAGTATTTGCTCTTTTCTACTTTCTAGTATACGTACGTATATACGGAGTAATATACGTAGTATAGAGAAAGTTATGTAATGCTGCGCGAAAATACCGCGGCCTCTGGTGGCGAAATAGTGCATTAACCAGTTGCTTAACTAAGAGAGAAAAAATCCTCTAACACGTGGTGTAACCAGAATTCCTGTTTTGTGGTTCTTTGATGCCGAAAAACCAATTGGAAGCAAAACGTCCGTCTGTACGTCTGTGAACACTACTAACGCTTAAAATACACCGAAGATTTTTTTCAAATTGAAGAAACCAATGTCGATCTGGCTCTAGTTGAAGCTTTGAGATTTTGAGAAACTTCCTTTAAAATTTGGCGGTACTTTACATGAAGCCCCCCGGATATTTTCATAATTTTCTCAAAAACGGCTCCAATTTTTTTCTTTAAATTTCTTGTAAGAGTATAGTAAAATACATTGATTAAGGTGGCATAGGCCTGATTTTTACTGTTAACTCTGAATTTTCGAAAATTGAAAAAGTTTGAATTTTTTCGGCGTCTTCCTACAACTACAAAATTAAAGACAAATTTTTCCTTCAAATGAAATTTGTTTTGCATAAATAGTTCTTTCAATAAGGTCAGGTACATTGTTTCGGAAATGATAGTAGTTTTCGTGCAATAGTGCATGCAATATTTGTAATTTTAAAAAATTACAAAAACAAGATTTTATGGTTAGGATGATTAGATATTATGCAGAACAAAAGCAATTGTTTTATATTAACACTTACACAATTGAACACGTAAGGTCCGTGACCAAGTGGCAACGTAATATCAGCACCGAATGGCACAGAAAGCAGACTATAATTATATTGACAGATATTATTTCTGAAGTTTTTCGATGTCCCGTCATTTATAAACAATTGTTTCATTTCTTCTGACATGTTGCTAGAAGAAAAACTTGCTAGAAGAGAAACTCCATTTAAGTTACTACTTTTTATTTTATTTTATTTTATTTTACTATTAACACAAAGTAATCTGGTTTGCAGAACTTCTCTCACACAGGAAGTACATAGCAGAACAATACAGACATTTCATGGATTAAGACCCAACAGTGAACGAAATTACTTGACTACGTCAGTACAATCGAATAAAACGCGCTGTCCGAATTTCTCTACAAAATACACCACGAAAACAAATTGATGCAAACACAATCACCACCAAAATGCAAATATTGCTCCTGAAACAACCTAGACGAATTGTAAACAATACACGCACCAAGCAGCGAGGACGTACATCTATCGATATACTCATATCTATCGATATTGAAACACAGCCTTTAGAAGAATTGACTACTGATAAGTGTACTATTAAAGAATTATTTATTTAATTAATTTACACCGTAAATGCTAGTGAATCAACACAAACAATAACTGATAATACATCTAGGGATCACATTCTTTCATTTAAAGGAAAAATAAATACAATCGGTGAAGTAGAAGCTCGAAATGAAGCCATGGCAGAATGCCTTATTTTTTTTTAAATACATAGATTCTGCTATGTGCGCTGTTTAATATGACGTAAAGGTAACTTCATTTGTTTCAAGACATTATGGTTTATTCATTTGTTTTTTCAAAACTTTGTTTCAAAAAAATATTTTTTCAAAACAAACGTTTTTTAATACCTCTCAATCCGTTAATATGTACATTTTCATCGATTTGTATGCATTATTAAAATTGTGAGTGGAAGTGCTTCAAATGATTTCAAATTAACTTTTTCGAAAACTCAATAGATTGTTGTGAAAAGGGCTTCAAATTTCGCATTTACAGTAATGCTTAATCGCCATTTTCTTAAAAACTGCTTCAAATTTTTCAATGAAAATTCTATTTAGGACAAGCTTTTACTTTTCTTTAATATTCTTGAAATAATATTTCGGTTGTACTTGTAGGAAAACAAAAAGTTGGGATAATGTCAAAAAATGTACTTTGGGCGACGATAGATGGCAGCTGGCCAGAGAATGGAGCAAAGACTGGAGGGAGAGAGTGGACGGCAGAGAATGGAAAACCTTAAAGCCAGACCACACCAAGGAAATTAGAAAACTATACTACGAGAAAGTCTGGGCCATTCTATAGCACCTCTAGTTAATATTAATGTTCCTTTTATTTTTGTTTCATTAATGCATTTGATGAAAATAGAATTAGTGAACGAGCATTGAGGTCCAGTAATTCGAATTTACGATAATTCAAATATTTTCTGAAAGTAACGTTAAAAAAGGTATTCCCTGTAAACGATATTAGGTGCACTAAATGTTTTCAACTAGGATAAATGGAATTTCTGCGCTCTTTAAAAAATGTAATATCGCAATATTGTTGGCTCTAAACCTGATATAAAACGTATTTGATGCAATAGAATTTTTCAAATGTATCACAGAGAAATAAATCATTACTTGCGAACCGATGCCGTCACTCAAAATTCGTTATTTTTAACGACATACGTATTGACGTATTAGAGAGACCTTTTCAGAGATGTATGCCGTGAACGGAAATGATTTAAAATCAATAGCATTATATTTCCTATTTTGAGAACGTTTCAAAATTCCTCGAAAACGGAATAACCCATTTCCGGAACTCTCAGAGATATACTGCTATAAACGTCGAGTATCATAGCAGCTCAACAGAGCTAAACTGGACTTAAACGGGCTCAACTTATCACCGAAAACCCATTCCAGAAATCGCCTTAGCACTTCAGTCATTTGTAGATCGACCGCCTCCCTTCCTCTGTTCCCCTCCCTTCCTCTGTTCCCCTCCCTTCCTCCAACGCCACCATTCCCTTTTTCACCTCCCGTTCTTTCTCCCTACCCTCTCCCTTCACTATCTTCCTCCCTCCCCGCCCACCCATCCTCCCACCACTCTCCTATCCTCCCTCCCTCTCCAATCCATTCTCTTCCCTCCGCCCTTCTACCCTCCCTCTCCACCCACTGTTCTACCTTCTCCCTCCACTCCCGTTCCCCCACTCCACTCCTTTCCCCGCCCTTCCCTTCCTCATAGTGCTTTACAGTTGCGCAATGACGCACGGCAGCGTCTCCCTCGAGACGCCAGCACGCAACGCCCCTCCCACGCTTCCCCCTCTTCCTCCCAACTCACCCTCCCCCCGTCCTCCCACCTGCCCCCTCCTCCCCCGAACACCTGCCTGCCTGCCTGCCTACCTACCTGGCCGCTGCAGGTCATAAATGAGAAATATAAAACCGAATGCATATTCTTTGAAATTACTTCTGGTGCGCGCGGTTCCTTTTACGGCAACGAGTATTGCTCTCTCCTGACGGGGTAGGGGACCGGACGCCCTAATAAAATTCAACTAGCGACGCCGCGGATCTTCGTGTTGGCGGATTTGCATTTAAAATGGGAACAGGAACTTACACTTTCCAGATTTTTGGATGGGATTGCTGTGGGTTTTGGGTTAATCTTTCAGGCTTTCTTAAGAAGGAGTGGATTGAAATGTGGTTGGCAATGTTAACGACTTGCTTCCTTCTGGGGTGTCTTAGACTGTATTTATGTAGGTGTTGGATATTTTATGTCTCTTAGGAAGTAACCCAGCGGTTATGGAAATAAAATAGTTCATAAATAATTTGTTCAAAAATATCACTGTTATTTCCACTATTAGTGGTCTGTATCGTAATAATATTGCGGTCGTTTGCATTTATTTTATTGGAAGTTTGCTTCGCTTTTCCTTGAATTAAAGTTTTTTTTTCATTTATAACTGAAGTGCTTATTAAGACTGCAGACTCTTTGCGGTACCTGAAATTTCGCGATTGTGTATGATATTTAAGATCAAACTTTTTCAACTTCAAATTGAAATCAAACACATCCAAATTGGGAATAATCAACGTCATTTGTGTGTAAGCACAGTCAATAAAAATAATAAATAATACCATGTTGAGAACTAACCCATTCATTTCGATAATAAACTGTGTCAAATTGAAACTAAACACATTCAAAATAGAAACAAATACCAACTCATTTAAACTAATGCCCATCGCTCATAAACGTAATAACACCAATAAATATATGAATGTAAATTATGAACATATTTCATTTGTTTGTGGGTACTTATCAAAAACAACAAAATACAGGAACACATGAATAATTATATATGAAAAGTACCTACTATCAGCAAAGTCTAATAGGTTTAAAGCATCTGAAATAAATCCCTGGATATGACCAATAAACCTTGCGCAATTGTTAATATTTATTGTATCGATATTGTCATTAATATTCTCTAACTCAGGAAATCAAAAATCTGTTCAAGAGAGGCCTACACCTTGCTTTTCCTTCGTCAGTTAAAATTCATGGCAACTGTTTCGATAAATTGTCTTTCACATAAAATTTAAATCATATTAAGGCAAGTTCCATGGGTTTGAAATAGGACTTATGTTACCTTGATAAGTAACGATTACTAACTACATCTTCTAAAAATGATTGTTGTCCGTCATGACAGGACGTATTATGCATAGGTATTACTATTACTGGTACATCTCGGCAGACTAATGGCGTTAGCATACAACGTTATTCGCATTTTCTTTCTTGAATGCACCTCTTCTTATTTCGTGATGGATTGATCCAAAGTTACCACGCATCCTACAAAGAGGGACATTAAAACCGCGAGTGTCTGACGCAGTGTAACTGCAACAACTATTGTAGACCGTCCATGTTGATGCTGTGAATATAACTTGAGTTTTTTGTGAGAGCTTCTGTAGATGTTTCGTGTTGAAAACGACTCCTGCCACCTTTTAATCATTTGACAAAGGGAACATTCTGACAGCCAATTATTTAAAAACTATTTGTTTATCTCAGCGTAAGAATTATTAAGTATTGACGAAGTTGTCAGTGTTATCTGTCTGGTCAAAAATCGCTTGCTTCAGTTTTACCTCGCAATTCGTGCGTCTTAAATGTTGTCGCGCAGAGATCGCCCACCAAAATGCTGTTCACGGAGTCTGTAATGCTGTTAACTACGTGCACTGCCAACGTAAAACTTCAACTTTCAATTTCTTAGCTTTTTACACGAACGAGGCGCGTCGCCACGAAAACTGCTCGGCTTCTAGATCTTCAAACGATGCGATCTCATTTCGCGTCTTATGTTTGAAGAGGTAGGAATCCGTGAAATCGTGACAATGTAGAATAATATCTTTCTTGTCGTTCTTTGTGTCTGGTCTGTGGCGGGCTCTCACGGCCCTATTGAAAAGCAGTTCAAAATTTCAAAGCAGTTCAGTCGTTCCAAAGAGCCTCGCGCGAAAAAATGATTTCCCTTTCTCACTGGAAGTCAGACCGCCGTTTTCAGGAAAAAATAACCTCGAAAATATAATCTCTTAGGCGCGAAGTTTGACATGTATACCCTTTGCTGTTCATGAGCGCCAAAGAATTGCTATAAATGATTGCATTCACAATACGGCGTCAAATTGAAATAATTTTGGCCGCATACGTGCCGACAGCCCTTGTCATCATGAACTAAAGAAATTGAAGTTGGTTGCGTCCATGTTCTAAGTTGGAATGTTTATTGTTTGAAAATTTAGCAGAATAAGTGTTTGCAACCTTTTTTCATTTTAAATTAATTTGATAGTTTTTAAGGCTGTCTACAATACCTGTGAGAGTCTACTATCCTTAAACATTCCGTGGAAACCGTGAGTTCGTGGATTTGTTTGAAATTTCCGCTGATGTTCTTTTAGTGTAAGCCTGATATTTTCTTGTATCATAAATCATTAATTAATGATGTTCTTCTTTGATGGTCTCTCTCTACTTGCACCACACGGCTTCTTTTCATCTTGATTTCTCCTCCAATTCTAGACATATACATGCACATTTATATTTCACACAGGGTGCATTTATCAAACCCCTTCAATCTCCATTATTACTAAATACAGCACGTATTGTTTTTTTAATTCTGTCCGCTTCCATATACGGAATAATCAACCACCAGGAAAAATACGACAAATTTGACATTGAACCTATTTTTTCTATTGTCAACTAAAATATTTTCCTGATTGATTTTTATTTTGTTATTGTTTGGTTTCAATCTGAAGATAAGTCATGAACTTGTATTTGTTATAAGCCTGATTTTGTTTTGTCTCAGTTTGATCGTATTTATTCTAAATTTGATTGTGATACTTCTTAATCTAAATTTGTTTGGTCGCATTTTGAGATTGAAAAGTTTTAGATACAAAACTACAACACCAGGGGAGAGTTCTGTTGAATTCTGTTCAATTTGTTCATCTGGTGAATTTCAGGAGAGAGTTCCGGAGAGTTCTGTTGAGTGGTGTGTGTGTGTATATATAGGTTAGTATTTATTTGTTTTATGGGATAGAGCTGAAGACACTTTCAGGGACGGAGCCTCTCTGGGTTAGATTTCGAAAGGAATGCTTTCGGCATCGGATGTGCTCAGTGCAAACTACTGAATAAAATATCTTGGTTCGCACAACATAGTTTCAAAGGGAAATCCACCTAATTTATTAATAAGTGACTTTTGATGATAATGGTAGAATTTTTTTCACTCTCAGCGTTTTTTCGTTCCATAAATTAAAATAAATGAAACAAAATTTTCTTGCATAAGTAGCCTCCTCTTCTTTCTTTATCAATTATCAATTCTTTTCGTTAGTCTTTAAATTGGTTGCCTGAACACTTTAAAGTAATCTTCTTTCACGCGAATCTTGGTTTTACAATGAAATTGTTCATCTTACAAAATTGGAAAATGTGAATCGGCTGTCGCTATCCGTGGAGATCGGGTCGGTTTGCGTATAACAGGCGCCGGGAAGGGTCGCTGACTCGGAGACTATTAGTAAAATCGCTGGTTAGGTAGATACGTTCTAATAATTAAATAAGAAGTGAACTCAGGAATCAAAATATATTCAATATTTTTTTGTCTTTTTAATGACGTAGCGATAATCATCAAAGCTAATATGAAAATTACAGGAGTTCATGAAAAATGAAATAAAGTATAAATTGTACAAATTATTTACAAAATGTTTAATATAAATATATGTTACCATTTTGTAAATAATTTGTAACTTATTCACGTACCTCTCTACCTTAAGATAATTCTCTTTACCCTTTGTATGCGTTTTCTGCAACACAAATTCATTTGCAAAATAAAATATGAGGCATTTACATAAGAAAATAAGTTTAAAGTGATTTTTCTCAAATCATTTGTACACGTTTATTAATCATGCAAAAATTCCCTCTTTGTCCTGGAGTATTGTTCAAAACAGTGCACAGTACATAATACTGGTAGAGATTCTCGCTTGGGAAGATCATCAGTCGAATTAGCTTCACCTGGTAGGTGGCGTCTGAGGGAGACAATGTAGTTGTCGGCAGCGCCGTGTACAGTATTTTTAATGTCGGCTTTGAGGTCAAATTGGTTACTGTGTTAGGTGGAGGCCTGTAGTACTGCCCTTTGTTGCTTAGTGCTAGGCTCTGGGAACACCTCTTTGTCTCGTCTTTATCTCTTGATCTCTTACAAGGCCTTTGGTATATAAGGTCTTTAGTTGGATGCAGCAAATAAAGCTAATAACTAGGAGTAGGTGGTCGGTTCTCTCACGCTCGTTATGTTGTAGAACAAAAGTGAAATTGCTTTCCTACTTTCGCGCTAAATTTAAGAGTTCTTGGTCAATGTTATTTGAAACTGAAAAAGGTACTTCGCAATTAATTCGAGAAATATTGAGTAATAAGTATTTAGATTATTATGGATTGCTAGACATTAACTATCTAAACCCTACTGTCATGAATAACATTTGCTGTCTCTTAAAATACACGTGTGTTTGTAAAATTAATGCGATCTGTGAGCAAACCTAATGATCTCTTCAAATTATTCCTCCAATCGTGACAAGATGGTGCCAGGATGATAGGAACTAATTTCAACTAAACTGCATTTCTTGACATTCTAACCTCATTAATCCAAACCTAGGAATGTGAGGGAGAGGGAATATAAAGTGATAAACCATCAAGGGTTTTGTGAATGATTGAATTCTCATGTGATTTTCAACCGTGAATGTTTCGTCATATTCAGTTTTTGTGAAAATATCGTAGAGAAGTGTACATGAGAGAGATTTACGTTATATTAATGGAACATTCGTCAATTTTGTATTTAATTTGTACAATAATTACCACTTTCTATAGCATGTTAATATACATATCTAACACTTCAAAGGTTGATTAAAATTATTAAATATAATTTTTAATATCATAATTAAGAAACTAAAGTGGCGTTTCTAATTAAATTGAAGACTCAGGCGTAAAAGATGACAACCCTTAGTGTTGTGGTTTTTGTAATATAATTTTTCGCTTGTAACATCTGTTGTTCAAACTACATAATACTCAAATAGTTTGAATCATGGCTCATAGGTGGTCGCCGGTTCTGGTTAATTTTATACAATTCTCTTAAACCCTTTGAATGTTGATTTGCATATTACTCGAAAGCGTTCCCTTGTGGATTATGCTAAACCCAAACCCTTCAAATGTTCTCGCCCGTAGCCACAAGCTTGTCCCCTTCGTCTGAATTCCTGACTGTTCTAAATACCCTAAATTTAGACGGCTGAAGACCATTTTCAAGATTTCGCGACTTCCCAGTCTCGTGTTTTCAGACCCTCTTCTTTTCTGCGCAATGGAAGTAATGGGCCAGCATTCATATCTGCGTGTTGAGAGGGTTACGAAGAGGAGACTGCGGAGAGGGAAAGGGACCCGCCTAAATAAATTGCCTTCTCTAGACGAAATTGTTGGATAAGGGTAAGTCCACAATAAAGTGTCAATTTCGTCCGTATACAAACAAAAGATTCAGTTGTAATGTATCTTGTGTGTCGCACGGTAGACGGTAGACACTTGTCGGTGACAAGAGTTGATGTCAAGATGAAAAATTCTATCTAGTAGTACTTGCATTGTGTGTGTGTTTGTATATATATATATATATATATATATATATATATATATATATATATATATATATATATATATAATCGTCGATAATTCGACTTTTCCGGCAAGCTAACAGTGTACGCCATGCCTGGGCCTAGTTTAATTCCCACGTTGTGGGGTATGTGGATGAACATGTGGCGAACATGTCGGATTCCGTTCACCTTAACTAACTTACTCCGCCTGTCTGAAATTACAGAAGCTGGTACGATTATTGTAAATAAATAAGGATATTTAAAAGTGTTTATTGTTGAAACGTGGCATAGGTTATACATTTATCTTCTGTTCGTAGACGGACGAAATAGGACCGGGAACGGTAGCTCAGTGCATGTCACTGCAGTGATGTCACTGCAGCACCTCTGACCGGGAGGTCGTAGGTTCGAGTCCTGACGCCGACTAGCTTTTCAGCTAAGTCGAATTCATTCGCAGTCTGGAGGAGAATTCTGTGGCCGGCTGCTCTGATGGGTAGTTTTCCGTGGTTTCTCTGATCAACACCAGGCGAATGCCGGAGCAGTACCTTAACAAACGGGCCACGGACTACATGCGATCTTCCTTTCTTCTTCCTTCTCCTATCCTCTCCCCTTACACACACACACTTACACTAACATGCACTACACTACCACATATTCCGGGAGACCGGTCGGGAGCTTAGAGCGTGTCCCGGCTGGGACGGTGCCCCGCTGGTGGGACAGTCCTCATTAGAGGGAAATCCCGCTAGCCGGCGGTAGTTCGGCGCCGGATCTCGTCATCCAGGGGAAGATCACCGCCAACTCCCGAAGAAAAACATGCACTACACTTACGGGATTAAAGACCTACTCTGTTGATGCGCCCGGAATCACAACCAACCGGACGAAATGGTCCCATTCTCACCGACATATGTTTTGGTGGGAATGGGTCCGACCCGGCGAGCGCTGGGCGAGCCGCGCGAGCGGCGTGGCGCGCGCCGTCGTCGTCGGCTGTTCTGTCGTCCCGCGCGGGCGCGGCGGTGCGCGACCCCTGACCTTCCGAGGGCCGCGGTGGAGGCGTGGGGCCGGGGGGGAGAGAGCGTGGAGAGACCCTGGGGAGTGGGTGGCGGACGGTGGGAGGGGGGCGAGTGCGAATGCATCGAAGGCGGATGCCGGCTGATCCGCTCCCCTGCGGCTGGAGGCTGCGCGCTGCTCCGCGCCTCGCCTCGCCCACGTGTTTGCGTAGGTAGGTCCGGAGTTGGAGGCTGCTTCGGATTTTTTTTTGGGATTACTCCTTTTTGTCTTTAGTTGTATTTCGCTATTTTGGTGTCGTATAATTATTTACTTTGTTGTGCCTTTTATTTTTCTTTATGCTATCATTATTTTAAAAGTATTTTTTATTTATTATATTATTTGATGCATGCAAGGAAAGATATCTTAGGCAACCAGCCTATAATTTAATAGTATAAGAGATATCACACAAATATCAGAAAACATGCACCCATACCAAGTTATTGGTGTTGTTACATCAATAATAATTTTACCTATTATTGAAGAAATGCTTAAAACTTTAATACCTATTAAGTTAATTAGATTTTTAATTTCTAGACCTGCTACGGGTACGTCCTTTCCGTGACATGATCAGTTGGTGTTTGTTTAGAACTTTTATTCGCTTTTCTTGCCACAGATTCAAATTATTCATTATTGATAACAGTAATCGAAGATACTTAAAGAAATAAATTAGCAAATAAACCAATCATTATACTGTACATTCAAAACTATTGAGAAAATGTCATAGAAGTAATCTATTTCAAAAATATTTATACATATTTTGAAGTTAAAAGTTGAATGAAATGTATAGTGATAATAGTTTTAATTAAGAATAAAAAATGGAGAAGTAATACTTGAATAATATTCTATGCACACCTTTCCAATAATTCCTGTTTACTGGCTTCTTTTCTTTAATCAATAAAAACTCACTGGGTGTCGTGGACGCCGTTGTTCTGGAAATTCAGATCCTCAGGGCGTACCAGGTCGTCTGTACTGCGATAAAAAAGGATGTTGGCTAAATCTTATCAGCTTATTGCGATTGAAAAACTTGGCGATGATTCCTCAGAGAAAAAATAATATTTTACAATATTTTGATTGATCTAAATGGCTGGGAGCAACGGGATTGGGATGAATAACAACTAAGTGCTAAAAGTATGTAATAAAAATCGTGTGCACTATTACCGCTGCCTGATGAATACGATAATGTGATATTCTTTTTGACTTAGAAAACGCTTTACCAGGCAATAATTACTCATTTTGACAGCTTATTCGTGCATATCTGGAGATTCAACTTTAAAGCCGGTTTAATCACAGGAGAACTGACCATTTATCACAACTACCACGCTATAACTACTTTTAACTTTCGTTAACGAGTTGAAAATATAATTATCAAAGTTTTGGCAAGTACTTTGCTTGAGAGAAGTTTATTAAATTCTATTCGATTAACATTTTGGTTGAGAATGAAGTCCAACTATAAAGCTGGGTCTATTATGAAAGTTTGCTTTTCTTTTGCTAACAGCTTGTTTTGTGATTAATGGTTGACTACGCCCGGTTAACAAAGCATTGTTACAGAAAACAGTATGTTGAAAACTTTATAAATAGCAATGTAGTACATAATGTACGTTTTACCAATTATTGAATAATGTAAATAAATAAAACTTTCCCATTCTTTCTTTTTACTTTCTCACTACGGCTTATGCAGGAGAGAGGAGGTTATAAAATGAGTGAAAAAACGACGAATTTTCGACAGAAGAACTCTTAATGGTAACGAAAAAGTGGATAAATCCAGTTCCCAAATTTGAAAAAAAATCCTCTATCAGGTGATGTAGCCAGAATCCATTTTTGTGGTGATACCGCAAAAACGAATGACCGAAAAATTCTGCCTGTTCGTCCGTATCTCCGTCTGTGTACAACGCTAGGCTAAACAGTTCTGCCGATTTTTTCTAAAACCAATATTTCCCAATTGATCTGGCTGATGTCGCGGCTCCTTGAATTCGAAACCGATATTTTAATTCTGGAGGGTACTTTACATAAAGCCCCTGGGACAGTTTCCAAAGTCCCAGTCATTTTCAAAAAAATGACTTCATTCAGATTTTTGATTAAATTTTGTTGTTGGATAGTGTGAAGGACTTTTAAGAGAATGTTGCAGGTCTCATATTCGTTGAAAACCCTGCTTTTTCGAATATTACAAAAGTCGTGTTTGTGGCTCCCAGACAGCAGAAAACTGATGATGATGGCTAAGCCATCGAAAGCTGCTATTTTTCAAATAAATACTATTGTTGACAATGACAACGCCTTCAATCATTTCAATTATGTGAATGTCAACTACAACTCACCACTGAATCAATATTACGTAAGAATTACTAAAAGCGAGAAAGTATGTGCCGTTTTAGCACCACTAGTTTTGTGTTTAAATATCATGGATATAAATGGAGAATTGAGGCGATTTGCATTGCAAAAAGAAAATTTTCAGTCACCTAGAGTCAGAAACTGGACTGAATGTGTAATGCAGGATATTCTAGTTATGTGTAGGGATGTGATTTGCATTTAGATTTCTTTTATTGCAATTAATTATCTTTCCTAGGCATCGCGTAATGGATTGTTTTCTAATTGTTAACTTTCTTTTGTGTGTACTAAATAATTCTTGATATATACCAAAAATAATTTGGTACGTGCTTTGTCCGGGTTCTTTGTATCATAAGGTTTTAGAACGGTACCCATTAAATAAGTGTTACCAACTTTCAGTTGCGTTTTCTCTCAACTCCCAGTTTGAGTACATGCCATTCAGTAGCGCCTCGCTTATTTAAAAAATGAGATGCAGACATTTCAAGGATAAGCAGCCACTACATCCCCTCCAGTGTGTAGTGTATGTGTCTCTCAATTTCAGGTAATAATGAAGAGACTAGTGAACATACTAAAAACTTTCATTTCGTTCAATCGAATCCCTTTGTAATGGATCACCCTTTCAGCCTTTCACCCTTATTACTGACTCACCTGCTTTTTGAGAAAGGGCTTTTTTACTCTCGCGATCAAGCTTCCTATCAATATCGAGAGGCTGCGATGAAAAGAACTTGAATAAACGCCTCTTTGCGAATGAGAGTGATCTATCGCAAAATTTCGACAGGTTTATCGCCTCTGATGAAGAAATATTTGTAATGGATGGTCTCCGCATTACAGATACCCGCAGGGGATAGAAAGAGAGCAACGAAGCCATTATGGAACGCACCCTAAATATTTCGCGAGGGAAAAAAAAAGAACGTCGCTTTTCCCTCCGTGCTTGTACATCAACGATTGCTAAAATTCTTTCCGATATCCAATAACGGTTTTGACAACGTGGAAAATGAAATGAGGGACTTGAAAGCGTTTACAGATCCGAGGCTCCTGTTCGGAGATTGCTGACACAGCGGTATTATTCGCCCCGGGTGTAGGACTTAACGGAGTTCTTCTCTGTATTCGTCCCTAACGTCTCATCGTCGTTTATGTAGGAGATCTCTGTGAGGAAAGACATGAATTATTCAGCCGTACTTTAGCATAACAAACTCGTCGGAACGCTGTTCCTCGAGCTTAAAGTCTCTGGTTCACCGCGGTCACGCTTGTGTTTAATGCGGTCTCGCATTCAACTCTTCTGTGGATACGTGGGAGGAAGCTTGCAAAATGATGGAAATGTTCCTAGTGCTTCCCACCCAGGAAGTTTGGCATAATGTTTGCGTACGTTGTGATTTGTGTAATGCAGCATAGATGTACGAAATCGTCTGGTGAATGAGAAAAATGAGAAACATTGCAAATTTTTAAAATAAGTTGGGACTTGCCCTCGATGAAGTTCGTTTTTCAAGCAAGTAGTCTTTTGAAGAATGATTGATAGCTAAAACTTCGTGTATTCGGTACATTACACACGTGAGTAATTTTTGGAGATTTGACGGGCAATTGAAAGGTTTTAAACGTTCGCTAACGTATGAAGCGTCCTCATTAAATTCTTATCATCATTATCATCATCTTTTTCTTCTTATTAATCGAACTTGGGGATATGTGGCAAATACTATTGCGGGCAAAATTGATTCATTAGGCGTTCAATACTTTTGTATTGACGTTATAGTACATTAATAACTTGAGAGGTCTCCAATATTAATTCTTTGTACGACTGCTGTTGGGTTTGCCATTACTGGAAAAATCATTTTATTAGACGTTGAATGCCTTCCCGATTGACGGTTTAGTATGTGATGAACTTGGGAATTATTCACTTTTACTTCTTTGTACGTTGCTTAACTATTAATTCATAAGTAAAATCAATAAGTCAAACTGTCAAAAAAGCTTTAAAATTATTGATCATTATTTATTTATTCATTTCTTAAATGGTCGTGGATGGAAACCCCAGTAATAGCAAACTCAGGGAACGCGTGTTGCACAGCTTGTATTTTTCTTTCCCTGTCATAGTAACTTTTATAAAATCTTGGAACTGTGATGCTTGTATTCAATGTATCTTGAGTGTTCTTTGTGTTTTTATTCGTCAAAGCTCGTTCATAACACCACCGAAATAGTTCAATCCATTTTATGGAGCAGATGTCGCTTTCTTCTCAAAAAGGATATATCCGACACATCAGGAAATTAAAACTAGATTTTATTTCAGTAATTTGATTTTCCTCAACAATTTCTCATCCCAAGAGCCATTTTCTATAAAATTATTTTTATTTGTTTTAATTAAATTGAATTCCTGTGTATGTGATCGAGTTGACTATCTTCGTTGCTGCATATTTATTTCTAGCTGGAATTATCTGACCGTAATGATCCGACATAACTAAGATTTCCTATAAATTCTTCTTCTACACGACGTATAAAATATTTAAAATATCAAGCTATTTATCCCATTGTTTGACATTCTCGGTCATATATAAGTCAAATAAAGTAGTCGACAAACAGCAAATTGTATTAGCCTATATTTATTGTGCAATGAAAACGTTGTCTGACCTTGCGTGTTTTCAGCCTTCATATATTTTTCTGATACCTTTCTTTCCGAGATTCTAATTGATCTTCCATAAAAATGTTAATTATAATTTGTAACCTTACAATTGACATTAAGAACTCTACAATTCTATAGCTTCAAACATTTTAAATATTGTTTTTAATGTGGTAGTTTTCCCTCTTGTTAATAGTCTTATATAACCAACAGTGATTTTACGTACCAAAAACTTGTATTACTTTAGAAATAACACATTTTATGAATTCTGTTTTAGGCGACTTCTTTTAGAAGGAAGAGCTTCTTTGGGAAGAATTTATTTTAGATATTCATTTTTATTATTTGCGGAAACCGACTATATTTATTGTCAAATTTGTGGATATATGATACCAGACTAATAGTTTTCCGGTGCAAGGTAGAATGGCTTTAATGTGAACAACGATGTGGAACCTTAGCGCCTTTTCAGTACTTCCTGAACTAGCATTTTTGAGTCAGAGTTTGTTTTCGACAAACATTCTTTTACCAAGAAACTGAAAGCTAAGTAGGTCAGGAAGGAGTGTCCCTTAAATTTTGAAAGACAGTTTTAGTAAACACGTGCATTTGTTTTCCTGTACTCTCACTGCCACACCTTCAACTTGTTTTTCCCCTTTTGTCAACTTTTCTCTTCTAGGCTAGTATTTTTTGGAAGGTGTCCAATTTTTGTGACTTATAAAACATGAATGTACTTCGAAGTATCCAATGTATATGTGTTTCGAAACTTTTGTGCTTTCTTGGACGCATATATATATGTGTTTCGAAACTTCTTACGAACATAATCTATTATGTGAATCATTTCTGCAAGACACGAATGAGATTTTGTGCGAGCGTGTTTTTGAATGTTTACAATACAGGGATTGCGATATAAGTTACTCTTCTTTAGCAAATCTTCTTACAGGTGGTGAGTTACATTTCCGGCATCTTCTCCTGCATACTAGTATACTGACAAAAATATTAAAGTGCATTAATTTGAAAAATGTGTATTCTAGTACTTAAACATATTTGTAAAGTTAAATAAATCCAAATGATTGGAAAACGGAAACTTAAATGTTGTCGATGAATGAAAACTTCTTCTTGTATATTAGGTACATATTCTAAGGAAGTCCTCTAATTTATACACTTTAAAGATAAATACTACAGTTATGTTATGATTTTTCATGTAGTATTTTCTCTCATGTCATTTGCAATTTCTATAATAGAATTTTGTACATATTTGTTCTTCATTTCTGAGCTTGCTATGAGTGTTTGACAGTGATACAACGTTAAAGAGAATATTTACTTATGTATATAAGTATATATCGCCAACGAATTTGCAAATACTGTAAAACACAATGACGATTATTCCATACTGGATCACATGTGGAAAGTGGTTATTTACCACACTGAAATTACTTTCTTCACTGAACTTACTTTAGCGTGTTGAAATAGTTATGGTTGCAAATTCAAAAATAAATAAGTGAATTTAATCATAGTGAAGAAGGTACCATTTTCTTGGACTGAAAAGAAATTCTATGATTAGATTAATGAAATTGTAATGTTTATGTAGAAAAACAAACTGTGGAAACACCGCGACCAACATATATGCAAATATTGTATCTCCAGTAATTTTCTCAACTTTACTTTCGAGTTTTCATTGACAAAATGAAATTCTTAATTATCTGTAATGAAACTGTAATCCTTATTATATCTGTTATCTCTTTTAATGGAAATTAACTGGCCTATAGCCTTATGTGATTTTTGTCAATCCTTTCCGAAGGCTCTTGGAAATTTTCGTCTTTCGTGGTATCTCTATTAATAAATTGTCTCAATTGTTTCCAACTAAACAGTCTTATTCAAGGTTTCCTGCTGTACCTTGATTACATCTGAGCCATCTATATTGTCCTGAAATAGTGGCAATCGTATACACAGGAAATCAAATCTCATTCTTGTAGCAGAAATTCACATATGCAGTCTAGAAAGGAATAAAATATATTACATCACACACAGAAATGCACACACACACACACACACACACACACACACACACACACACACACACAAATGTTACATTTCATTCTATCACTGTAATGATCAACATTCCTCCTACCATCGCTTTAGCAGAAGAAATCTCGCCCGTAAAGTAAAATGTTTCAACCTTGTAGCGTAAATTAATTTTGTACCATGCCTTCCAAGATCCCCCATTTTAAGAAGGAAAGATAAGGTGGAGGAAATATCCTCTTTTTTCACTCTGTTTAAATTTTGTTCAATGAAAAATTGTTCGTATCATTTATTGGAGAAAAATAAAATTATATTTTTTTCGGATTTTTGTAGTCATCACGGCGATGCCGCAAAGTGTATTTTATCTTCGTGACTTCTCATTCCGAACGACTAAATGGGAAATTTCCTTACCAGAGTCAGTTTAGTTTTATTCCCTCTACAGTGGCGGAAGACGTCTCAACACTTCCAGGAATGTGAATAATTGAAAACGTTAGAGAACGTTGGCTCAACTCTCAACGCAAGAAAAGTTGTCGAGGGAAAATATTATAGTTCTTTGCGCCATGTGAGGATACAATAAAGATGCCGTTTACTTCAAAGTGACGAGAATGCATTAAAGAAAATGGCTTATTATGGGGATGGGTGGTGGATCTCTCTGGAAGCTCCCCATCAAAAGGGTGATACTGATGGGAACATTCACCCTAATGAATATGTGAATAATTTTTAAAATAAAATATTAAAAAATATTATAAAAATGAAATAAACTTATTTAAATGAGATGAAAATTTACAACTCAAGAGTGTAATTATACTTTAATAACATTTCTCAAAATGGTGGAGGATCTCTTCAAAAAAATAGCTGAGTGATATCAAAGTCGCCGCTCCGGTGGCAGGAATCTAACAAACGCCAATGTCTGGAAATCGTCAGTTTACTTTAATTTCATTTCTGAATGTTCAATGTAGCTGTGCTATTATTTTTAACCTACCGTCCTTTTACTTCAGTATGTGTCTCGTAACGCCGACCTGGATGACCGAGGTGGCTAAGAGCGAGTACCGACTCAGCGCTTCGGTCCGAAGGGTCGCGGGTTCGAGTCCCGCCTTGGGCATGGCTGTTTGTCCCTTGTGTTGTCGCGGAGGACCTCACGTTCTGCTGACCCCAGATCAGAGGAGCCCGCAAGTGTTTGTCTAGTGTATGGTCGAATATGCGTCCCTTCGGGACGTAAAGGACAACCGGCTGTCGGCTGGATAAAAGCCCTAGGGGAAAAATTGTGTCTCGTAACGCGATAATGCGTGAATGGGTCAGGGGCATGGGTGAGGGCCATGAGCGAGGGCCATGGGCGAGAGTGATAGGGCTAAGGCGATGTGCGAGGGCGTCGGACCGACGGCAATCGGACGAGGATGCAGTGGCGAGGATGACGGCGACTGGAACGGGGTGAGGGTGATAGAGCGAGAGCGAGGGGAGGGGAAGGTGACAGGACGACGGAAACAGGGCTGGGGCGACGGTAACAGGGGGTCGACAACGGCTCAAGGGGCTAGGGCGACTGGGCTAGGACGAAGGGCGAGGGCGATTGGCCAACGAGAATGGGGCGAGGGCGACGATGGGGCGAGGCGGGGCAGGATGGGGCGAGGCGAGAGGTGAGGCGAGGCGAGGCGAGGCGAGGCGAGGCGAAGCGAGGCGAGAGGCGAGAGGCGAGGGTAGGGGCGAGGGCGACGGTGGGGGCGAGGGCGAGGGTGAGAGGCGAGAGGCGAGAGGCGAGAGGCGAGAGGCGAGAGGGTGGCGGGGCGGGGCGGGGCGGGGCGGAGCAGTTTGAAGCGTTGTGGAGCGGTGAAGGCTGGGGTGGATCAGAGCCTGCGTGCAGAATTTACGAGGTGCCCGTGTTGCGCCGACGTCTGCCTCTGACGGACACGGCGGTCTGCGTGGCCGGACGACTGCCCGGCTACTATCGAATAGCGAGGGGTGAGAGTTGTGGTGATGCTGGCAGGGGGAGATGCATAATCTGATTAAATTTTGTAACGATTGACATTTGGGGTGGGAGTATGCAACTGGCGTCCAGCCTAGGTGTCTGACACGACACGCTCGTGATAGTACAGTTATAGCACCCAGATGATTTTTCAATGCTTTCATTACGGTGTTTAATATACATTCAGTTTAAATAGACTGAAAATAATATTAAAATATCGTGTTCTGGTGCTATATATACTTTTTACAAGCTCAATTAAAATATCACTCGAGGCACGATAGTAGAAGAAAAAAGAAAAACAAACTCATCAAAGAAACGAAGAAAACGCGATGAATATTTCGACCGAAAGGCAGAAAAAACACCAAAAGGTGACAATAACCTGCAATAGAATTAATAGAATTAGTTTACGGGTGACTTTAAACTATCTTAGGCTCTCGCAGTAGAACAGTCGTATATTCTTCAATGCGCTTTGACAATTCTGTCGTGACATCATAAAGAATGTAAGCTTCCGAATGGAAAACTGAGTCTCCACTTCACAACCCAGTAGCTGCCAATCCCTTAGACATTTTTATCGGACTGTAATTCAGCTTTCTCGCCCAGTGGAACTAAATTCGAAACAATTGAGAATTGGTGATTGTGTGAATTGGTGAAGAGAAAACGTAGAATTGGAGTCAAATATGATGGAAACGGAATTGTCTTGCCGTACAAACTACAAAATATGAGTGATTACTTAAGATTTTAATTCAATTTCAAATTTCTAGACCATGCACCTCGGCATGTTACTCTCGGGGTAAGTCAACAGATCTGATTTCGCAAATCCCAATGTACCGAAGCACAAATAGTCTTCATTTATAACGGCTCTTAGTTGACGAAAAGTATAGGGTACAATGTAAAGCTCAAAGTTAAATATTCATTTCATTAAAATGCTGTTACATTTTTTCTCATTCAATACTGGACATTGATTTTCTATCTGTATTTGGTTTAATTAAAAATACAAAATGCGCGTATTCTGATATCAAATTACAACGGGAAAAGAAATTAGAAAAGTCATTGAATCGAAAGCGTTTCCGGATTTTAATAAAAAATGACTCATTTTGTCTGGATTCGTTTAATTAAGAAGTGTGTCATTTGGCATAAAATTGGCATAAAATTGATGTTTTTGAGAATATGTCAAAGCAGTGAACATGAAGAAAATATGCAGTGGTTTTACATTTAACGTAAAATGTGTACATCTTGTGTAATATAAAATAATTAATTATAAAAGAAAAATATTGCGTACGAACATCACACATACAACTTGTGCGTTGTGGACTGTTCTGAGACATTTTACTTTCTCGCTACGGAGTAGAGAAAGTGGTTCCTCTAACACGTGCCGTAGCCAGAATCCATTGATAGCGAAAAATCGACTGACGACAAAACGTCTGTCAGTCTGTCTGTCCGTTTGTCTGTGAACAATGCTAGCGGCTTAACTGTTCAGCCAATTTCCTCCAAAATTGATAGTCTCCAATCAATCGTGCTGATTCGCGGTCCCAAGAACTTACAGTCCATATTTTAATTGTGGGGGTACTTTATATGAAGCCCCTGGGATCTTTTTTCAAAATTTCAGCAAAATTGCTTTATCGTTTGATTAAATTTTGTTGTTGGATTGTGTAAAGGGCGTTAAGACAATGGTGCAGGTCTCATATTCGTTGAAAACCCGGATTTATCGAAATTCTCAAAAGTTCAATTTTTTTTCCGGTGTCTTCCTACAACTACAATTATGAAGACAGAGATTTTTCCTTTAATGAAATCTGTTTCTTAAAGATACATTTTTAAATAAGAGCATGTTCAATTTTTCGAAACTTCGAGTACTTTTCGCAAAATTTTGCGTGAAAATACGTGCTTGGAAGTACGTACTGTTTTAACTAATTTATTACATTCAATTTTCATGACTTCCAAAGGGGGCTTTTGCGCATGCCCGCTAAAATACTATCTCTTGTAACCACTGAATATGAACATTCAGTTATTATAAATTTATTAAATACTTTTGATACGAAACTAATACGAAAATCATAGCAAAATCCTACAGCTCGCTTTCCTCCCTAGAGGAAAAATAATTTGCAAAGTGTTGGAAGGCCGAAGGAATGTGAAGCATGTTTTCTCTCCATTCGTTTCTTCTATAAGTTCCTCTCTCTTTTTATATGCTTTAGTATACCAATACTTCATTTCCAGCATTATGCACTTATCCATCATCTGAATAATGCAACAGCTGTGGTAAAGCGTCACACTTATTATCTTCCGACTGAGCATCGTGTCGTGTCGTGTCATTCCAAGCACTCTACTACATGAACTGCGAACAATCAGATCACATGCAGGGCGAACAAGGAAAATGTGCAGTCGCAAAAAAGAGTCACAAGCAAAATGAGAGGAGTAAAGAATGATCAAACGCATAATGATATAAATAGCTGCAACAGGACATACAAATTAAGATATAAAATAGAAATCATTTGCCAGTGCTTTTATTGTGTTGAAGCGTAAGAAAATGAATACATATTTGTGTAAATATTTCATTTAACAAAAAAGTGAATATTAGTATATCTCCATAAAATACTAAAATCCTCACTTAGGAAGTAATTATAACTTAGATAACAAACCCATTTGGCACTAGATTTCCAAACGCACCGACGGCCAGCGGACAACGGCAAAAGGGTCTGTGAAAATGGCAAAAGGGAGAGCGAGGCCGTCGACCGAAGGGGACACGCGTAGAAAATTGATGAGGCTACATTTCCCAGCCAGATCGAAGCGCCACGCCCGCTGCCGCGGACACTGCTGAGCAGAGTGCGACCGGCCCGCCATTCGAGCCGTGCTTCTGCTGCCGCCCCGCCCCCGACGCACTCGCTATTACCACCCTCGCCGCCCTCGTCGCCCTCCCGCCGACCCCGCCGCCCTCGCCGCCCACAACGCCCCTCACTGACACCACCGCTCCGCCCTCTCACTGTCCCTCTCACTGCCCTCGCCGTCCCCCCTGCCCTCGCCGATCTTGCCATCCTCTTCACCCTCGCTGCCCTCGCCGTCCTCTCTGCCCTTGCCTCTTTCCTCGCTCTCGCCGCCCTCGCCCTCCCGCCACCCCCGCTGCCTTCGCTGTCCACGCCACACCCGGGGCCACCACAGACCGGCCCACCTCGCCGCCCTCGGCGCCCTCGCCGCCCTCGCCGCCCTCGCCGCCCTCGCCGCCCTCGCCGCCCTCGCCGCCCTCGCCGCCCTCGCCGCCCTCGCCGCCCTCGCCGTCCTCGCCGCATTCTCCTTCTACCACCACTCCGCCACATTCACCCCTTCCGACCTCAACCACCAACGCTGTTTCGCCAACACCATCACCAAAATCAACTGTGCCGTTTCTGCTGCCACCACCATAAAATGCTCCTCTTGTGGTCTCACCGCTTGTCACCACCGCCACCGTCGCATCCATTGCTATCGTTCCCCGTAGCTTGAGAGTCTTCCGTGGCCACCGCTTCCGTTGCTGTCGCGCCTCTCACAGTCCCTCCGCCCATCAACGGCAACCCCCTGCTCGTTACTCTCACTGCCCTGCACACGTCCTCTCCAACCCCCGTCGCCCCCACCTCCGTCGCCTTTCCTGCGTCGTCTCTCCATTCTCCCCTCTCCCCACCGTCAACACATACGAGGGGACTCCTAGTGGAGGTTTCGCTCCAGAACGTTGGACACGGAACTCTCGTGTTCATCTCCCCCCTCCCAGCACCCAATGCCGCTCCGCCTAATTAGACATCCGATGCTCGTCATCCCATTGGCATTGCGACTGTCAGATTTTCCTTGCTTGTTCTCCGCTCGCACAATGAACATCATGCCATCACGTAGGTTCGACATTAATGAACATGCCTCAACCCTTGCCCTATTCTACTGTATATGTATCGTTGATAAGTAGCCACACAAATACTGTATTACCCGAAAAAATTGCAACTTCTCTAGTAAATTTGATGCAATGGTTTCTTTCTTTGTGTCTTAACTTCATTTATTACGTGCATATAGTTAAAAATAAATCATCTCTCTCATACAAATATTTTATATTCACTGTGCATTTATGCGCTCTATTCGATTGCAATCTTTACAATTACATAATTAAAAATCATCAGAAATTAAATTATGCGTAGTTTACTGTGTATCTCGCCCTGATTCCAAATATATTCTTATAATTTCTCTAGCACGTATTATTTTGTGATAAGATGGTTTTAATATTGGTGATTTGTGAATTATCCTCCACTCCAAGAACTTACCTAGTCAACACTGAAAAATCATCAGAAAAGAAAATATGTGAAATTTACTACGTGTCACGCACTAATTACAAACATGTGCTTAGATTTTCTCTAACAAGTATAGTGTCTGAGATAGGACGCTTTTTATCCCGTGTAGAAATCCTCTACGGCATAGAAGTTCCTGAAGGAGTGGCGTGGCCTTTCTTTTAGGAACGTCTATTGCTAAGGGTGAAATAAGCTTTTGTTTCGATTAATGTATCTGAAAACACATTAGATCCGGATATATTAGGGGTCTATTCGCTAGAGAGTCACTTGTTGTCAATGGAGTTCTCTCGAATACCGCATATATTTACAATATTAATATGTTGTAAATGTGTGTGGAAAAGCGTGCATCTCTTTACTCTATATCCGCGTGTAATTAATATTACCATCGAAATGCCTCGAAAATGTAAAAATAACCAAAACACAATTTTCTGCGTGTGTGGCTCTTCACAACAGCAATTCAGCGGCGTGGATCCCGACATATTTGTCCCTCCTCTCATATAAAGCTTGAAGTAATTGTTTGGTGACGATGATGCGTAAGGCAAACTCAGGGGTATTCCAGTATCTCTGTGAAGAATTTTCAAAAATCAGGGCATCAAAAACAAAGGAAGAAATTTTCGCCAGACCCAAAATCCCAGAGATTTTAAAAGATGATACGATCTCTCAAATGATGACTCCAGAAGAACAAACTGCCGGGACAAGATTTCAGTAAGTGTGTGAACATTTCTTGGGGAGAAACAAGTCTTGAGACTCTGTTAATGAAATCAAGTGGCTTTTGTGAACCTTTCAAAAATTGGCCTATAGAATGTCACTTACGTTACACTTTCTACACTCCCTTTACTAACACAATTTAAAAGGAATATGGACGATTTTTAATGTAATATATGGATTCGCAATTGTAGATAAATAGAGTGATGGCGCATATCTGAATCAAAAACTTTAGACTGCGCTAAAACTGCTAAAACTGAAAAAATGATTATATTTCTGATTTTGTTTCAGTCTGTTATGAAAACAAATATGTGCGAGATCCCAAATCTTTAATTTTGACATTAACAAATGTTCTCTAAGCAACTATGGTGCTTATTAGAAACCAAAGTGTTGCTGAATACCATGACGTCTTCCATAGAAAACATGCAGAGGGATGATATTGAGTCCGAAAGGCATTACTTCCAACACAATACATTCGACATTCGTGCCTCAGAAAAGTGCTTTTAAATTGTCTTCCGTGTACTATGCTCACACTTTTTCTTGATACCCGAGCCCCCTAGTCCTCTCTCAGCCCGGCACAGCACGGCCCGGTAGAAAACACCAGCTCCACTCGGAACGTCACGGCTCAGTTTGCAGTGCTGCCTACCTTCTTCGTTACTTGTCATTGCTCTCATTGCAAGACACGCTATTACCTCAGTCTAATAATTGTGCTATTACACTCAGTTTTCCGCCGTTGAAGTTGACAGCACTGCACTGCTGTGACGTAGACAGAAACCACCTCTCCCCGCACCCCCCGCTGTGGAGTATCAAGAAAAAGTGCGCGACTAGTAATTTGAAAGTGTGACTCCAAATGAATCGTACCTCGGGCCGGGCTACAATTGGCGGGCGCGCCGCCGAAGTAGCCGTTCCGGGGCTGAGAGTGGGGCGGGCGGAGGAAATCGAGCGAAGAGCTGCGTGGGCGATATTCGAGCCGTGAGCTATCGAAATGGCCCTTCAGCACGCGATAACTTTGGGGAAACGCATTTGTTGCCGCTCGAATTGGTATGCAATGGCGTTGCGGCCGCCTCCGGGTCTTATCTGCTAAGTGACGCTGGGATCTACACCTGCAACTTTATGGTTTTTTCCTCCTCTTTTGTGCTCATGGTTCACGAGATTCCTACTTTGTGTCCCGGTGGGAAGTGTTGACACGTTTCGGTTCATTCTGCGTGGATCTACGTTTATTATAAAGGAGAATAGAAATTTAGTCGTATGTAAAACAATTCTTATATCATCACACTATATAAAGCAATTATTTTCATTTATTAGAGTCGTATTTAAGAATAGTTTATATTACAACACAATTCTTGATGTAATATAATTATATTTGTAGTATTTAATAGATTCCAAAATATAAATTGGTGTAGTAATTATATGTACTGGCATTTAATTCAAATACATAAAATGACACTAATGAAACCAAATTACAATTTTATTATTTACCGTTTAGTACTTTTCTCTGCACTTGTTATCTTGTAATTTAGTGTTTTCACTGACACTCGGTTGCAGTAAATTCATCAAACAAAGAAGTTTGTATTCCAAAATGCCATTATTTCTTTTTTACTTTATAACCTTATTTGAAGGTTTATGCAGCACTGAAGGAACTGGAATTCGATATGAACTGGATATGGAATTCGATTCGATATTGATGTAGGTGCATGATCGGGAGCGGTAGCTCGGTGCCTCAACTGATGTCATTGCAGCGCTTCTGACCGGGAGGTCTTAGGTTCGAGTCCTGACGGCGGCAGGATTTTCAGCACCCAAGCTTTTCAGCTAGGTCGAATTCAATCGCTTTCTGGAGGAGGATTCTAGCGGCCGGCTGCTCTGCTTAGTAGTTTTCCGTGATTTCTCCGATCAACTCCAGGCGAATGCCAGAGCAGTACCCTAAAAAACGGACCACGGACCGCGCGCGATCTTTCCTTCTTCATCCTTGTTTTATCATCTCCCCTTACACACACACACACACACTCACACACACACACACACACTTACACTAACAATCACTACACTACCACATATTCCTAGAGACCGGTTGAGAGCTTAGAGCTTGTCCAGGCTGCGGCGGTGCCCCGCTGGTGAGAGAGTCCTGGTTAGGCGGAAACCCCGCTAGCCAACGGTAGGTCGTTGCCGGATCTCGCCTTCCAGCGGGGGAAGATCACCGCCATCTCCCGAGGAAAAAACACACACTACACTAAGGGGACTAACGACTTAAGCTATTGACGCGTCCTGAATCACTAACCAACCAACCAATAACTATAAATGTGTGTGTCTATGATTTCCAGCTCATGTGACGTGCTACGCCGTATGAGAAACCTCACTAATGATCGACCGGTTCCATCTCATTGATGTTTGAACATAGCTTATGGCCGCACATCAGTCTTTCGGATGGACGGCTTTCGAATGTTCTGTAAGTAAGAGAGAAATCAATTCATGGTTGGAAGCACTTAATGGAACTTGTATGTCACTGACGATATGGAGGAAACAGGCAGTAAAATACGTCCACGGTAATGCTATAAAAGAAAATCCCCTCCTGAATTTTCCTGTAACGTTTCGTCAAAACTGCTAAGGTTTTCGGATCCATCCAAGCAAATGTTGCAGCTTAATCTGCCAGAAAATATATTGAATATTGTTTGCCCCTCCGCCTAAGCTGTTTTTATATCAGCGACTTCAGATCTGTGTGCGTGTGGGTGTGGATCACAACTCTCTTGCAAAGAGCTGTAAAGTCTGAAGCAGACTTTTGTTTTACATTATTCTACCTTCATTTTTCTTGTGAAGTCATTGTTGTCATTGTTCTGTATATATGTTATCATTTACAGAAAATTCGGAGTTCCAGTACATAGCTTATGAATTATCTGGAAAAGTAGGGATGTACCGAAAAAAGTAGCGAGAGAACTATTTATGGAAAATTGAAATTTCAAATCTATAATGAGTAAAAGAACTCCAATGATTTTCAGATTATGTAACTGTGTAATGTGCTATTTAATATTTAATTTACAATACTACTTACTTTAACTGCACATAGAACATCAAATATGAATAGAAGAATACAACAAATTACAGTGCGTCAGCCAATTACAACCTCTCTCGAGAAGAATTTCCTATTTTAAATATACCCTCACAAGACACAATCCCTTGCCTGCGCACACTTGTAACAGCCCACCTAAAAAACGTTCCATTACTTACGCATGTTATGAAGATCTTGGACAAATTAGGTTGTAATCATTTTCTAAATTTGAAAACATTCTTAAACAAGAAACGGGACAGTCAAGTTCCGTTTTCAACTTACAATTGTTATTTCCGAACTCAAACTTCAGTTTATCGTTGTATTATAAAATAGCACTGTGGAATGCAACAGCGTCACACGACATCGCCAAAAACTAATTTTATTTCTACAAACTTATAAGGTAGACATTATGTTAATCAGTGAAACCCATTTCACCGAGAAATCATACATCCATTGAAGGCTTCTTGATCTACCAATCTCAATATCCTGATAAAAAGACTCGTGGAGGAACGTATTTTGTTGTACGTAACAACATAAAACATTATGTACTACAAAAATACAATTAAGGTTATTTACAATTTACCAGCGTTAAACTTAATGACATCTTGGCCCGATCATCAGAAATACTTTTTTATTGGCAACCCAAACACTCTATAACAGAGCTGATGTTTGATTGCTTCTTCAATTCCTTAGGAATACAAATTATCGTCGACGACGACTACAACACGAAAAACGTAAAAAATAAGCAGTTTGTAAATAAGGAGTGAATAAAACGTAAAAAAATAACCAAAATTCGGAGTGCATAACTTATGAATTCCTTGAAAAAGAAGAGATGTACCGAAAGAAGTAGCGAGTGACCATTTACAGAAAATTGAAATATGACATGTCTAAGAGTAAAAAAGTCCAAAAACCTTCAGTGTATGTAACTGTACAATGTGTTATTTACTATTTAATGTGCTATACTTATTTTAACAGTTTCAATATAAATTTCAATATAGAATAGTGGAAAATTTACTTCTTCCTGGTCGAGTATCTCCCATTGTTGGATGTTGTAAGCGAAGGAGATAGAGTTCAGAGGTGTGGTAAGAACATCTCATGTAAGCGCCACGGAAGGCTTTCCGGAGTCCACCCGTGGGAGGCCCATGTCAACAGACAACGCACGTGCTGGCGGCGGATCGACCGCAGTCGCGGACATCGCCGCTCGCTCAACGCCTCACCCGCTCGCGCGGTCATACGATAACGAGGATTTAATGCGCGTTCGGCGACGGTGGGACGGCGCACCGCGGCACGCGACTCCTGCTTCACGTAACCCCGCTCCGGTCCACCTGCTGTGAGCCCCCTGCTTCGCAACACTGACCTGCTTCGCAACATTGACCCCTCCGACATTATTTCCCGGTGATCACCATTCACGTGATCACCAACCCGAAATCACCTCATGGTAATCACCGCCCCGCAATCACCGCCCCACGATCACCGCCCCGCGATCGCCGCCCCGCGATCACCACTTCGCAATCACCGCCCCGCGATCACCGCCCTGCGATCACCGACCCGCGATCATCGCACCGCGATCACCGCCCCGCGATCACCGCCCCACCATCACCGCCCCACCATCACCGCCCTGTGATCCCCCCCCCCCCCGTGATAACTGCCCTGCGTCTTACGTCCTCCAACACACGTCCACGATTCCCGCTTCGCAATCCCCTCTTCATGAACCGACCCCCCTGACTTACCTGCATCCACCATTTCGAGATCCGATTCTTTCCGTTTAATCATGTTTCGCGATTCTATCGTCTCCTTCCGACCCCTGCTTCGAGATCTGATTCCTTCTCAGTGATCCCCGCTTCGTGATCCAATTCCTTCTCCGTGACCCCCGTTCCGAGAATCGATTCCTTCCCAGCGACCCCGCTTCGTGATCCGATTCCTTCCCAGCGACCCCGCTTCGTAATCCGATTCCTTCCCTGCCACCCCCGCTTCGGAATCCGTTTACTTTCCATCGACTCCCTCTCCAAAATGCGACTCCTTCCCAGCGACCCCCGCTTCCTGATCCGATTCCTTTCCTGCGAACCCCGCTCCGGAATTAGGATTTAATACGTGTTCAACGACGATAGGACGGCACACCGCGGCACGCGACTCCTGGCTCTCGTAACTCCCGCTCCGCTGCACCTCATGTGAGCCCCCTATCTTGCGATCCCCATCCCGTGACCACTATGCCATTATTACCCAGCAATCACCACTCCGTGATCACCACCCCGAAATCACCTAATGGTAATCACCACCCCGCGAACACCGTACCACGATCACCTCCGTGTGATCACCACCCCGCGATTAGTGCCCTGCGTCTTACGTCCGGCAACTCACGACCACAATTCTCGCTTCGCAATCCCTTCTTCATGATCCGAGACACTGCTTTGTGATTGTGTTTGACCCTGCTGTGTTTGACCCTGCTTTGTGATTCTATAATTTCCCTCCGACCCCCGCTTCGAGATCTGATTCCTTCCCTGCGACACCTGCTCCGAGATCCGATTCCTTCCCAGTGACCCCCACCTCGTGATCCGATACCTTCTCCGCGATCCCTGCTCCGAGAACCCACACCCCCGACTCCCGCTTCGCGATCCCGCTTCGTGATCCGACCCCCTCCCACTACTTACTTACAACCTGCGTTCCGAGGACTGATTATTTCCGTTTGACCCCGCTTCGTGATCTGATTCCTTCACCCCGTTCTCCGACCCCCACTTCGTGATCCGATTCCTTCCGTGCAAACCCCGCTCCGCAATCCGCTTCCTTCCCTGCGCCTCCGCTTCGTGATCCGATTACAGCCGTTTGACCCCGCATCGTGACCCTATTACTTTCTTGCAACCCCCGCCTGTAGATCCGATTCCTTCTCTGTATGTCCCGCTCCGAAATCCGTTTCCTTTCCAGCGAGTCCCTCTTCGTGATCCTATCACTTCCCTTCGACCCACAGCTTCGAGATCAGATTCCGTCCCTGTGACCTCCACTTCGATATTCGATTCTTTCCTAGCGATATCCGCTTCGTGATCCTTCATGACCACTTCAGGATCCCTCGTGATCCTTCATTAACTCTCGCCACATCCTGGAAATGAGAGTTTTTTAAGCCCGGCAGGAAATGCAGTAAACGAATTATTCTTTGCGGCAAAAAAGTATTAACGGTACGACACAAGGTGTAGAAGACATGACTTCAAAAGATTAACTTTGAAGTTGCGGTTGTAAGCGCCATTAGCTAGTATAAACATGAGTCACAGCGATTCAGAGACTCATCAATAAGAAACTCATCATAAGGAGGAAAATAAGGGGGAGTCCGTGACCTATAAACGCAGTCTCGAGGTCATAAAGCGGTTCTTCAGTGAAATCTAATCTATTCGATTTCGATTTCGAGGTCTATAACTGTTTTACTTGCATGAGTCATTTTAAGTGAAAAAGTGTCACCCTTGAAACAGATGGTTATGCAAGTGTTAAATCGGACTAGATTGAGGTCTTAAACTAGAAAATAAACTATGCAACACTTTCAATGACATTCAAATTCATATCCAAATAGATCACATTTAAAACTTCAAAAATAGAAAATCGAAAAGCAAAGTTCGATCGATTCATTTGTACACATTAAAGAAAATTGTCATTTCAAACTGCTTAAATGATATCTTCGTTGTTAGAGAATATATTTTATAACATTGTAAAAGTATACGTGTTCCTGTATTCATTCATTTCAATGAGTTGTGTGAAATGAAACACTCTTTGTTCTTCAGAAATGACTGAAAGATGTAGATTAATGGACGGATGTCATATTTTTCCTCTTTCCTTCTCTTCTAATACTCAGTTACAAATTTATTTTCAATTCCATTTACATTTTCTCCAGCTTCTCTGCGTTTTCGGTTACTTGACTTTCACAATTCAGCTTATTCAATACTTAAATGTATATCCGTTGCCCCACTTCCCCCTCGATGAAGTTGGAACAAGATCTCAAATATGATCTCTTTTGAATTTCGTTGTCGCATATGCAGAATGAGTCGGGGAAAACGCATGCAGCAATTCCGTTTCTAACTTTCTCCCTCTGTGGGTTCAAGACGACCTCCATTGCTGCCACAATGCATTCGTTTTATTGTAAATAACATTTCTAATGGAAATTCTTTTTCTCGGCCGTTTTCAAACTTACTGTAATAACAGTATAGGTGAATTGCATTGTCATTTGCGACAAAGGAAACTCTCTTTTTTTCGTTTGAAGATTTTTAATTCCCCGCTGAACGTAGTTCTTACAATTTTCCAATATTTGTTTTCTTGAACTGCTAGAGGCAGTTTAATTATATTCTCCTCGATATTTCATTTCCTCGAAATGTACTTGGGAAAGCTCTTTCTAATTTGCCGAAAAACAAGTAGCTGGAAGAGAGGTTCCAAATTCCAGTGGATTTATTTTAATGAAACCTTAATTCCAAGCAAAGCGTTAAAATGCAAGGATAGCGTGAAAACCTCGTGTGAAATTTCCAGCTGCTTACACAAAAGTTGTAAAAGGAAGCGAAAATGAGTCTGACCAGAAGGAATTTAGAAATACGTGTTTACTTTCCCTTGTGAGGTGCCAGAGCAGTTACAAAACCTTAAAGCTTAGCTCAAGGTTTGTAAGAGACTTTGAAACGAAAGATTACCAAATATTGTTGCCTTTTTAGATGAAATTAAAGGACTTCACTTATTACTTTTCTACTTAAAGCTTATTTGAAGCTTTTTATCCTGTCTCGATTGTCTACAAATTTAACTAAAACACACGAAAATCCTTTTTAGACTCCTGTATCTGATGTCTTTGTATCTTTCCTTTTGTTGGTAAGTAATGGTTTAATACTATGTACTTTTGGTTTAATACTTTGTACTAAAACAGACGGTTTGAGGACAAGGAATTAAATGACCTTTTAAATATAGTCAGTCGTATGAGGAATAAATTAAAGTTAAATGTCACCTCTGTATGCTCTGCAATAGAAAATATCTTCGTTATTTCGAGTTTTTATGTGTTAATGTTTCACAAAAACTACGTGTAGCATTTTCGCTAGAAGAACAAATTTCGATTTTACACAAAATTTGTGAAGTTTTAGCTAAATAAAGTACTACTTGAAAACATATTATGTTCTCACATGTCCGAAGCTTGGAATCAGTGGCGATATTATTGGAAAGGAAGGCTTAAAATTTCAGTAATATTAAATGACAATATAAAACAATCCTGTGCTGATGAAGTGTAACTAAGTACATAATTATTTACACGAAACCACAAAAATCTTCATCAATTGAAAACCATCCTGTGGAACGAAAATGAAGAGGTTAAGACAATCTTCACATCATTTCACTCGAACTGTCGAGGAACGAGGGAAATTGTGCTCATTCCCTTTCAACTACTTTAATCGTCGAGTAAGTGTGCCGTGGGGTTCCACGTGTCCTCTGTCCGCAAGTCCATGCTTCAGATCCGACTATGTTCGCTCGCTAGAAAACCCCCGCGAAGCTTTGTACCTCCGCAAGAGCACTTCCCGCGAACAAAGCGGCATCGGACAGCACCCGGGAGTGCAGGCGGCGTCGGGGAGTACCACGTTACTGAATAAAAGAGAACTCTGTGAATAGATTAGATTTCAAAAGGAGATTGAATTGAGTCTTTTCATCGTGAATTACCATCGTGGTGTCCCGTCCGTCGTTATTTCTGTGTGCAAAGGAGCGAGAGGGAGGGAAGTGTGCCGCGAGAGGGAGGTGAGATTGAGGCGTAAGTGGGAGTTCCCCAAGGTCCCCTTTAAAACCGAGCCCATTCCTGCGGATTACCTTCTCTACGCCATCACGCGTGGTTACTACTCTAGCTCCGCGCTCGGTCGATATCTTCTACAAAGCGTCAAGTTTGCAGTAAAAAAGTAACTTTTTTTAAATGTCCGGATGCCCCATTAAATTTTCTCGTGTCAGGAAATCCACGCAGCGATGTTTGTAGGGTTTTATTGTAGCAAATAACACATTCGAAAATTTAACACGGCAATTAGGCAATACACGTACGCAAAACCATTTAACACTGAAATAAAAATGTCGGTTCTTGTCATAAAGTTTATTGTGTGTAAAATTTTGTTCATGTGCTTGATTTCGCGAAGTATTAGTTTTGTTAAAGAATAAAAAAATTGCATATTATAAATTTTTCAAACCATGAATACACGATGAGAAAGATGCATTTAATTCCTTCTGAGTTACAATTTTCAAATTAAACTTAATAAATGTTGCGTTTGGTGCAAGTGTAGTAAGTAATTTGTGTACTGAAGTATTCATTATCAGTTTTTAGTAATATTAACAACTCGGATGACTCCAATCACCAATGTAAATTTTATTGAAAAATAATTTGTTTTATGATTCTATGAAATATAGCGATATTTTCTAATTAACAATTACTTTCAATAACTATTTTTAGTTTTCATTTTAGTATTTTTGACATTTCATTTATTTTAAACGCTCAAAGGGAGGTGAATATAAACTAAATTTGACACTATATATTCAAGTCATCGGTAGCGAATTTTATTGGTTATAATGACTCTAGTTATCTCGGTAAATATTTTTAAATATGCATACTCGTATTTTCCGCAGAACTGCATCTGCAAGAAATAACGACCTGCTCGCCTATTTTCCTTTCGTGGGACTACTTCCCACGCCTTCCGGGAAGCGAGTTCCTGGGGTGGCTTCCGGCGCCGATAGATAGCAGCAGCTGTCAAGAGCTGTCCGTCGTTGGCGAGATTTCTTGTTTGGCTTGGAGGATCCGTCGGGGAGCCATCTGTTACATCGGTGCAGACAACTGGAAGTGAGTGCGTTATTCTTTCGGCGGGTGGGCGGGCGGGCAGCGCGAGGGAGAGCGAGAGCGGTCTATCTCGCGCCCGGCTTCTCTCCCGCGCACTGACGGATGGCCGACGGACGGCGGGCGGTGCGGCTATTATTGACGGGTTGCGGGATTGGCGGGTGCTGAGGAAAGTCGGAAGGCAGCAGTGAGGTGGACGGTGGGTTGTCGGGAGTAGCAATGATGGTGGAGGCGGCGGGGAAGACGAGAGCAGTGGGTGGTGGAGTGCTGGGCCGGGGATGCGGGGCGTTTCAGAGTCGAGAGAATGAGAGCGGAAGTGGAACGGGCAGGGTGATGGCTTTTGATAATGAAACAACGTGGGTGGCATGTCTGCGGGAGCGGAGCTGCTACGGTGAAGCGATGGGGCGGTGAGGTGAGGGGCCTGAGTGCCGGCGGCGAGCGGTCGACAGGGCAACAGAGCGGAGGGGGGGGCGGTTGGCTCTGGGTGCGAGGGAGGGACGGGGATGGTGAAGCAGGAAGGGGTGGCAGGTCGGCGAGGCGGCAGGTGAACTGGGCGGCAGGGCGGCGAAGGGGCGATGACGGAGCGGAGGCAGCCGCGGCGGCCAGTCAGCAGCAGCCGGTTGCCGTGGAGGGCCAGCGAGATTTGGGGTGGTGGTGGTGGTGATGGTGATGGGAGGCTCAGCGCCCGAAGACGGATGGCGTGAGACGAGCCGCTGGCGGACAGCTCCCGGCAGGTGATAGCTGCTCAGCTCGGCCTGTGTTGCTGCAGTATCCGCCCTCCGCGTCAATGCTGCTACCAACACTGGCCCTCCCCAACGTGAGTTTGCCGTCTCCGGTATCCTTTTAGTTCCGTCGCGTCTTCTCTTTATCTTAGCTTCTTCGTTTTTGTTATCACAACTTTTTACTTCTGCTTCTAGCATCCCCCTTTGTGAGATGGAGTCCCTGTCTGGTGGTTTGTCACACAAATTATCGTCGGGAAAGGAATATACACAAATTTGAAATAAAAATATCAAAATATGAATCAAAATATATTTCACAAATTTCTTCTCTTCATCTTTCAGCCGAACGTATTATTTTACCCTCCTTGTGTGAATATTATATTATTCAGTTTTACCTCTTCAAATTTCTTATTATTTGTTGTCTGGCGAGTTCACGTAGTACTTTTTTCTTCAACCCTCTCCCATTGTTCGCAATCCACCTACATTATTAATATGTCCGGAATCTTCCTGTTACTTTTCAATTCAACATCTTTAAATCCGAATCGCTCCTCAATTTTTTATTGCTGTACTATCTCATGCTGACTTTCGACACTATTTTCCTGATTAGGTTATCGTGTCTGCATATTCGTCTGCATCAACCCTCTGAACTGATCTACACACTCCACGATCTTTCTCCTCATCTACTCTTTTCCTTGAACCCCAAATTCCTCGCTAACCCCATCACATTTCTTCCCCATTCTCTGTATCTCTTGGCTTCGTCAATTGCTCTCTGGGTATCGAACGCTCGGCGGAACGTAAACGCTGGCTCCCGCCCGGTCCCTCATCCCCTTGCCTTCGCCCCGGTCCCCCGTCCCCCACTCCCCGACCACCCACCGCCTGCAAGCCCACTCTCGCTCTCTCTGCTGTCGTTTCTCACCTCAGCTGTCGTTTCTCACCGGAGCAGCGCGCCCGTCCCGGCCGCCGCCACAGCCTGCGTTTTACGGCCGCGAGTCGCCGGTCCTTGCCGCCGCATACATCTCCATGCTATCGCGCCGCTTCGAGCGCGCTCTTCTTTTTGTGCTCCTGCTGCTGTGGTCGTCGCTCTAACTGCGCGCAGCCAGCCGACGATGGACTCGGTTCGTAGTTTAATGGCATAAATTTGCAAAACGTTTGAATGACGTAAAGATTGTTTTATTTGACGTTATGCAAAGTTAGGATTGCGGAGAAATAGTTGATAAAAATGAAATCGTGCAATTTCCTCGAATTAGCTTTGTTTTCTAGTGTCATGCTTTTTAGAAAATAATGAGTATACACTACTCTCGAACAAATATGAATCAAGTGTAATGAATGTTACAATCAGATGGATTGTGGACAATTTGTGTTGCTAAAGTCCACAAGAAACATTAGGTCAAACATTTACTTTTTGTTTTATAAAATATATTGTATACTCTATTTTCATTTTTTATATCCAATTGATAATCAAATCATTATAAGAATATCAGATAGATTATAAAGTTTCTCATACTTCAAAACTATTACGTTTATAGACTATATTTCTGTCGCTTCCATGTTTTACAATTCACGGGTTCGAAGATGTAACGGTTAGCATATCGGACTATTATACGTAAGTTGGTGGGCACGATCGAAGCCATAGATTTTTAAGGCTTCGATCAGGAATGCCTTCTCCTTCTTCCTTCAAAGGGGAAGTAAAGCCTGTGGTCCCAAGTTGTAGATTTACTGCAGCTAAAAGATACTGAATCCTCAAAGAAGCATCTGAGCTGAATTCACATCGCTTGTTTCGTCACCCGACTGATACCATCCTTCCCTGCTAGATAGAAGAAACGTTGGAAAATTTGCATGGACAGGCAAAATCAACCCTGATGACCTGAGTATCGCCACGAAAATTAAGGATTTATTGAATTAAACTATTCACCGCATTTCCAATTGTCCAGAACTGGGACAATTTTATATATTTTTTCTTATGTTCACAGTGTTGCGTACTCTGTTCGAAGATCTGTTAATCTCAATACCGCCATCGAGTTCGACTACCGGAAGAGCAGGTTTGTTTGGATTGCGCCCCGTTCCAACGAGCGCGGATTCAGTTCAATTGAATCCGGCCCTCTGACACACGCAGCGCGCGTCGCCACACGCTCTCGCGCGTCGCACGACCGCACCGTCACCACTTCGGCCTCTACCCTCCGCAAACATCGCCGGAGCACCGTCATTACCCTCATTGTCTCCATCGCCCTGTCGCTCCTGCCCGTCGCTCCTGCCCGTCGCCCCTGCCCGTCGCCCCTGCCCGTCGCCCCTGCCCGTCGCCCCTGCCCGTCGCCCCTGCCCGTCGCCCCTGCCCGTCGCCCCTGCCCGTCGCCCCTGCCCGTCGCCCCCGCCGCCCCCGGGTCGCCCCCGTCGCCCCCGTCGCCCCTGTCGCCCCGTCGCCCCGTCGCCCCCGTCGCCCCCTGTCGCCCTTCGTCGCCCCTGCTGTCGCTCCCTGCCGTCCCTGTCGTCCCCGTCGCCCTCGCCCAGTCGTCCCTGCCGCCCATCGCCACCATCGCCCCCATCGCCCTATCGCCCCCATCGCCCTGCGACATCGCCCCCCCATCGCCTCGCCTCCTCGCTGTCGCCCCCGTCACTCTGTCACCGGCATCAAGCCCCGTCTCCCCGTCGCCACCGTGCCCCCGTCGCCCCTGTCGCCCCCGTCGCCCCCGTCTCCCCGTCGCCACCGTGCCCCCGTCGCCCCTGTCGCCCCCGTCGCCCACGTCGCCCACGTCGCCCACGTCGCCCACGTCGCCCACGTCGCCCCCATCGCCTCCGTCGCCCATGGCACCACCGTCGCCCCCGTCGCCCTACGCGACCTCGTCGCCCCCGTCGCCCCCGTCGGCCCCGTCGGCCCCTTCGCCCCCGTCGCCCCCGTCACCCTCCTCACTCAGTTAACCCCGCCGCTCCCTGGCCTCCGTCACTCCAGGCCTCCATCGGTCCCGTGACGTCTCACGGTCCGGTCGGCTATGTTGCCCTCACCGCCGTCTTGGCCTGCCCCACCTCCCCGCCCCATTTCTCTCAACTCGGTTCCCTTGCTGCCCCCAACCCGGCGACGCTCCGTCTCTTGCCACCTCTTCGTCCCCACCTCCCATGCTTCTCCCGCCGTCCACGCACCCACTGCTTCCCTGCCCCCGCCCCCACTCACACCTGTGCCTGCGCCGCTTGCCCGCCTGCTCGCCCGCCCGCCCGCGCCGCTGCGAGCGCAAACACGCGAGGGCCGCCGGTTGTTTAATCGGCGCTTGTTTGCTGTCGCCGAAGCCAGCCTGCCCTGCGCACGCCCCGCCGAACCCTGTCGGAGCGGCTTCTGTCCGACGGAGAAGCATCTGCTGTATCCGATGATACTAAGTACCATGTTTTGACCGTATTTCGCATTTTCAAAGAGAAGTTTTTAAAATTTTTCTCTATATTTTGTATTCTCACGCGCAACGAGGGCTTCCAAGAACGCATTGTGAATCACATTTCAGATACGACGGTGTGACACGTGCTGATTGTATTTATCTTTTCTTTTTCTCATGTTATGAGAACTCGGAACTACATAAATAGTGTATTTTGTAAATATCTGTTAAGAAATGTATCATCTGAATACTGTTTCTTGTTTACAAGAATCGTAAACCAAAGAAGTAAAATATACGTTTTTATTTAGTCTTCAAAAGCAGTAAAGAGGTGAATAGTCATTATTAATAGGTTCTCTTGTATACGTAATTATGAATAAAGAGGAATGTTTTAATACAAAGTGAACACATTTTTCATTATTATAATTTCTATTTTTGACAATCATCGCTTTTCATTCACCCTATACGATCACAGAAATAGAGTACCATGACATAATTTTAATAATAATAATAATAATAATAAGAAGAAGAAGAAGAAGAAGAAGAAGAATCTTAATCCTCTACGTCTGAACGAGGACACTCTTCAAGTAACAACCAGTCATACAGAAAAACAAAAGCAAGACCAGTGGTCTGAAAAACAAATTCATGGTAAAATCACTCACTCCCGGATTCATGCACAGACTCAGCCTCTGTAAAATGGCTAGCATACAGAAACAGAGGGTTTCATGCTAGCAATTCAAGATGAAGTTATTCATGCCCGAAACTACAGAAAACAAATTCAAAAAGATACTAAGGTCCAATCTGATAAATGCCGCAGATGTGACGTGTGGACGGAGAATATAGATCACATCATTTCAAGATGTGCAACCCTCGCACAGGCATATTACACAATGCGCCATAACCACATCGCTTCCATTATATACCAACAAATTGTAACCAACCGCACATTTAGTGATCATCATGCCCCTTACTACACATACAAACCTGAACCTGTTTTGGAAAATGAAAAGATCAGAATTTATTTCGATCGCACAATTTTGACCAACAAGATTCTAGATCATAATTGGACGGATATTGTGATTACTCTGAAGGTGCCAAAAACTACTTTTCTTATTGATGTAGCAGTCCCTTCCTACAGGAACACGCAAAAAACATTCTCAGAAAAAAATAAGGAAGTACAGCGATCTGACATATCAAATCAAAGATCAATGGAATCAGGACCAAGTATTTATTCTCCCAATAATTATCTCCAGTAATGGCCTTATAAAAACACGTCAAAGAAAACCTTAAAAAACTTGATATCCCTCCAAGGTATTTAAAACTAATACAGAAGCCTGTCATCTTAAATACTTGCCGCATTGTCCGGAACTTTCTAAATTTCGGTTCTTAAATAAATAGCAAATAACACACTTGGCGAAAAGCCCATTGTTATTTGAGAACCAGGTCTTCCTGTGAATCAGCAATGTGTAAACATAAATAATAATAATAATAATAATAATAATAATAATAATAATAATAATAATAATAATAATAATAATAATAATAATAATAATAATAATAATAACTGATGACTTCCAGAAGCAATAATTGGCTCTTCTGAAATGGCACAAATGAATACTAAGTCTTCTTTCTTCCTCGTCACATGATGTGAACTAGTTCTTAAATAGAGACTTAAGTATTAAAAAGTAGTCTTAAAATCGGATATCAGAAATTGCGTATTTACATAATCACGTATTTGCATTTTGCATTCAGTTTCACTGATTTTTGCATTGTTCTTATCTTTCTTGGCTTCTAACCAAACAATTGACACATCACAATTGGCCACAGACTGCTTAGTTTCCGTCAATTTATGCATAATACATAATATTGGAAATTGCGTCCTTTCAATTAAAAATGTATAGTCATATTAATGTCATCACTTGGGGGAGGATTTTAATGAAATGTAATATTTTTCACTTTAGAACAATGCCATTTAGTTTATAAATTCATTTTATGTTATAACAAAAGAAAATGACCTATTTTTATAGGTCACTATTTTGCAGTTTTTGTCGATTGCGACCAAAAAATCATTTTTCCCTTTTCTCCTCATTTTTAATGCATTTTTTGCTGATTTCATCGATTGTAATGTCATTTTTAAGGGTACTTGCTTCAAATAATATTTACGAGATGCAACAAATGTTCTTCACAGAATTACTCAGTAGCCTATTCGATTTGTTCGCTCAGAAATTGTTTTGATAGCCGTTGTAAGTATGTAATTCTTGTAACGTATATCAGCGCCATTGCCGGTTTGGCAAATTTCGGGATAACTAAAGGCAGAGATTTCCTGGTAAAAAGCAGTACAAACCAAAAGTTTACAAGTTGAGTTCACTCGAACGAATGGAAGAAGCGTCGATTTCATCAGTAACGTATCCAGCTTCAGTAGTTCATCCAAACTGTTTTTGATAATATTTTTTACGTCATTTTTCTTTGGTTTGAGGGCATTTTTAAATCGTTTTAAGAGCTTTTTATTGATCGTCTTTGGCGATATTTTAGGTCATCAAAATCCCCCCTGGTCATCACAATATTATTCAAGAAATTAAACGTACTTTATTTTCAAGACGATGTAATCCCTTCCAGAAGTTCTACCACATGCGAATGCGGTTATGTGGTGGAAGCCCTACGTTTGGATTCACTGCCTTGTACAAGCAGTAATTCCCTGCCGGCGACCTTGCCCGCCGCCGAATCCCCTGCTTCGACCTGCGGTGCTGCAATCAGACCCAATTGGATTGAGGCACATCCCTCTGTGTACTGAGGGGCGGTTATATTCGTCCCTGGCTTCGCGAGTAGTGCCACCGCTGGGGCTTTCTAGAGCGAATATGCACATAGGCCAAGGGTTACCGCTCAACTGGGCAATGAACGACCCTTGGGGACTAGCGAGCACGGATTTTGTTAGTGATGCGTTTCCGTTGCATAGCTGATAGGTATTAGTAGCAAATTGTGATAATTAATTGTATTTATGGAAAGTTCGGTAATCTCGAAAAAGCCAAACTAATGACTCGAAAATTAGGATTGAAATTATTACAATGCTAAGTATCTTCAAAATTTCAGGATTTTCGTTTTGGATTAGTGTCAATGATAGCATTAAAATTAGCCATGATTGACACTAACTCTTACCTGAACATTTCTGAGGAAACCATCAATCACAGGGCTCAAATGCCTGTGTCTACTGTTGATCATTTGTTTTTATTCGTGGTGTCGTTAGAAAGCTAATTGCATTCACATGTTTTAATCTATTTAGCGCCATATTTCCGAGTACGTCATATAATGCCGTTCTAATTAATATCATAGCAAAGAACTCAAAATGTTTAATGATTTGAAGTATTTGAACTTCTTTTAAAGTAAATCGTTAGAGTAGTAACGTATGTGAATTTTAATATATATTCCAAGATTTTTAACAGTAGGCGCTTCCATTACAGTAAAATTCTATTTAATTTTTTCATACATTCTGTCTTATTTCAAATGATCCGCTTGAAATGACGAAATGACGTCTTAAAATACTTGAAGGATAAATCGCATTAATCATGAATGTTCCGGAGAATAACAGTGTAGCCTTCTTTCATTTTGAAAAATAATAAATACTCGTATTCGTATCCAATTCTATTCATATACAGCCTCATCTTACATTGTGTATTTTGGTGTAATTACTATATGATGTGTTTTACTTTGTTAAATCTGTTTTTCTTGTTGCAGGTAAGTTGTTGATCAACACTCGGTGTTTTTGAACGAAAAACGAAGCATAGGTGAGTGTAAAAAATTCAATTGTTTACAGGCTCTTTGAAGTCAAAGAGTGACATAGTGTGCAAGAGTCGCACATTATTTGTCGTTATATTTTCAGTTTTGATGGCTTCGATTTTATAGCTATTCAACTGGATTTTTTCAACTAAATTAATTGTTAATATTTTTATCAGCTATTTAGTATTTTACCAATTTCAAACGTAAAAATTGTTGTGAGTGAGATTAGTCTTTAAATTATTAAAACTACAATATAAATGTCAACTTTTCTTTTAATCAATTATTTATCGTTATTTTAAATAATATTGATTAAAATTAATCATTTTGAAATGCCTGTATTTTTTTAAAATACGATTCCTTATGGCAACTGCAATTTTTCATACTTTCTTTTTTCAATTTTGTATGCAGCGCCATTTTTGACGGATAAACGAAAAGCGTTCCCCGAATCATTTGCGTATATCATACGTGAATCCAAAGATAGTGATGCAATTTCTCCAATTTATTCATACATTTCATAGTGAATCTCTGCTACAGAGTTTAGGAGCAACGTAGACGTACCCCGTAGATGAGCTTAGGTCACGAAAGTAGAAATTGCTTCATAGTGCCTTTCCGACCGGAGTTAGATCAAGTGTACATTTTATTACACTGTTTTGAGTAGAAGAGCAACATGAAAGTTTGGATGACTTTTCCCAGTATTCTTAAGGAGTTTGATTGAGAAATAAAAAAAATGTGTTAAAAATGTATATTCATGACAAAAATATAACACTAAGGTTGACAAACCTGCACTAAAATTTCAGTAGATAAGTTAACATCATATTTTTATATGTTTATATAAGCCTTTGTCACCGCAATTGAATTGCATCTCCACTTTGCTTTAGATTGTGATTACCGTACGTTTGAAAAAATGTTCTTGCGGTGATTATTAGATTCACAGAACGAAAATGTACTTCCCGTTTCAACTTCGTTCTAGTTTGCGTATTCAGATGGTGTCACATTCTCCGTACGACACTCGAGAGAAAAGTTCACTCAGAGAGGATTTAACCAAATCAAAACCTTGGCCAAACCCTAAAGCACTCAAAGAAGCATGTAATCTTCCACATTATCGCTAATTTAATCACTAGACCCATTAGCTCTTCCCCCCTTCGCTCCATCCCTAACTTCGTCACTTCCTTCCTTTTCACGGCGCCCTTATCGTGTGCCCTTGGCCGTGTACCTGCCCGCCCGCTGCGGAAGACCGCCGGGGGTCGTGTTCCGACACGCCCTGCTGCGTGGCAGGCGGCGGGACCAGGAGGAAGCCGCAGTGAACTCGCTGACTGCAGGTGGGCAAACAGGCCGAATTTCCTCGGGAGTTGCGTGGGAGTAGTAGTTAAGTTTGCGTCTTTACCTCGAGTAAACTGTTGCCTCAATGATTAAATGCTGCATTCATGAGAACGCTTTTAAACACTTTATGAAAGCTCTAGCTTTTGGGACTTCGCAGTATCGGGGTTTAATATGCAAGAAAAAAGAGAAAATGTGTAATTAATTACGTGAATACAGAAGACGATATAGAATTCAATACCGAACGAGCTAAGCCAAAAGCCTCCTTCTGCTCCTTCTCTTCTTCTTCTTCTTCTTCTTCTTCTTCTTCTTCGTCTTCTTTTCATCTTGTTGTTCTTGTTTTCTTTTTCAGTTATGTTTTAAAATCCTCTTCTCCCAAGTTAATAATGTTGCATGAAAATTACAGGGGTTGTTTCAACCTGAAAACGTGCAATGCTTAAGTGTCAAGCTGGTTGCATAACAGAACAAATGACAGGCAACAGCGATTTTCAGGACTGTAATAGTACGAGTTCGTATTAATCAATATGGTTTAATGGATGCTTAGGAGAACATTTACCTTAATAAACTCGTCAGACAAAGGAAAATTGTTGATCTGAAACATTTGAGCGCCATTTATGGTTTAACCAATACGTTCACATGTTTGATGGATCTACATAATTTTAAGAAGCTCGAAATGAAAGCTGGTGACACGTCAGAGCCGCTAACCAGGTCGGCAGATAGTGGAAGAGAATTTTATACGTCTACGAATTTTCGTGCATTTTCTCCGTCTTCTCATATTTTTTGTCGTATATTAACCTACACGACAAAAAAATTGAAACCTAAGCAGTGACCAGTGGCCGTAGTTCCACAATTGACTGTAGTTCCACACATTGTATCCAGGCTTCTTTTGAAGCCTATCCCCGGTGAGGGCCTAGAGGACATTTTTTTAGTGAAATGGCCGTCCCCTTAGACGCTAGGGGTGACTCTTATTTTCTTCGCCAGATGTCGGTCTAGGTTAACTACGATATCCAAATTCGTACGAGAGAGTTGGGAGGACGCGAGATATCGTTAGGACGGAATATATATTATATCCAAATTCTCTACGAGAGAGTTGGGAGAACGCGAGATATCGTTAGGACGGAAAATTAACGGAGGGATTTTAGTTTGCCAGGCACCTGCCAGGGTTCTTTTATAAGCCACTTAAATGACATAACCACAGTAGGATTTTCCTTCCTTCCCCCAAACATCCACGTGCCTCAGCCGAGATCGAAGCCTCTCACTGATGGTTCAGAGGCCAGTAAGCTCACTACCCAATCCCTGAGGCGTGGTGAAATTAGAGTTACTAACACACGATGCGGACAAAGCATTAACTAGACACTTAATTTCCTATGCCCCGTACTTTATATATGACGTATCCTAGTTGATTCAAAAAACTGAATCTATTTCATAAACAAATATATTACCTCGAATCAGAAACCGGGAGTGATAACTCAGTGCATCAGCTGATTTCACTGCAGCGCCACTGACCGGGAGATCCTAGGTTCGAGTCCTGCCGGCGGCAGGATTTTCGACTCTAGCTTTTCAGCGAGGTCGAAATAAGTTGCTCTCTGGGGGATAATTCTAGCGTCCGGTTCCTCTGATCGGTAGTTTTCCGTGGTTTCTCCGATCAACACCAGGCAAATACCGGAGCATTATGCTAACAAACGGGCAACGGACCGCGCGCGATTTTTCCTTCCTCTTCCTTGTCCAATCCTCTCCCCTCACACACACACACTAACATGCACTACACGATCACATATTCTGGGAGACGGGTCGGGAGCTTAGAGTTTGTCCCGCTGGTGGGAGAGTCCTGGTTAGGGGAAACCCCGCTAGCCGACGGTAGGGCGGCGCCGGATCTCGCCATCCAGGGGAAGATCACAGCCATCTCCCGAAGAAAAAACATGCAATACACTTACGGGACTAATGACCTAAACTGTTGACTTGCCCGTAATCACTAACCAACCAACCAACCAACCAATATAATGAGAACGGGAAAGCGTTGTTCATGAAATCATCCCTTGTCCCACCCGTCCCTCTCAAGAGCAAAATCGGGCAGCGGTATAGTGAGTGGCAGAGGATCCGGGCACGCCCTGCCGCCTGCCCACTCCCTCCGCCTCCTTCTCGCACGGGGCGCGGCCTCCAAAAACCGCAGCGTATTGATTTTGTTATCAATCTTCGGGGGCCTTGGCTCGCGCGCGCGGTCTAATCCAGCTCGCTTCCGCCGCCTCCGCCGCTGGCGCCTTCGGAACTCAATTAAAGGGCGATCGGATCGCGCGCCCGCCGCCGTGACGTCATCCGCGCGCGCTCCTCCCTCGCCCAAATGACTGGATGTGTACGTGGGGGGCGACAAGATCGAAACGAGCCCTGTGAACGGAACGTCTGAATTCCGAGCGACGAAACTCGCCCGTTCAGGGAGATATTTTTGGTGAACGGTGCGCGCTCGTGCTTTTTCTGCGGAAATCATGCGCCATATTTTTCAATTACTGATATTACTCTTACAGTACCTTGATATAATAGAACTCAATAGCATGACTATATTGTAATGAAAACAAATTATCATAATTAATTCTTGTAATATAAATGAAAGTGCTCTGTAGACTTCTTCGAACTTCAGCTAATTTCTTGAGAATTTGGTATCAGTCCGTTGTCGAATGAGGTTAAACAGGTTGTGTACAACATAAGCCTAGAGTGAACCGTTTAAATATCTTCTTTTATTATTTATATTTTGTAATGCATTTCCAGCACAATCTGAAATATTGAAATATAGGTAAATTTTATACCGTACATGCGTCGTTATCGAATTTGACCTCTAGCCAATATATCAGAATATCGATTTATTTTAGAAAGGTTCATGGACTGATTCGCTTTTGATCACTATGATATATTTACTTACTCAGTGTAGCGTTGGAAGAACTGAGATGTTAGACGGAGAACATGCACCATTTGTTTGAATTTGTTCTCTGGATATACCATATGGTTATATCTTCCCTATAAGATATAATAGGACTCAATCATGACGATAGTTTGACTAAATTGCCTTTAGGATATCATCGCACCGGAAAAAAATTATTACATGTTATCATCTCAAATTGGAAGTGCGCCTACAACATAGTGTAATGATTTGTACCGGTCCGATAACATAATTTATTAAATAATTTATTGAACAGTATTTCCAGTCGAACTCCAAGAGAATTTAGGCAACGCCGGAAAACAATGAGCGATCGTGCCGCGGAAGGGGAATTTTTTGGAAATCAGTGAAAACGGGAAATTTGGGGCAGGGCAACGTGAACACCATTTGGCGGATAATTTTAGAAAAACTATGACACCAAGATCAAGAAAATCGCACCACGGGTTCACGAGAAATCATAAACGAAAGAATTTGTATTTTTAACATGTTTGAAGTAGCAACATGAAGTCATTGTTGATATGCTAATGACATAGGGAAAACCACATTTCGGTTAATTTTTTGAGAACGCGTCGACGGATTACGTCGAAACTTTGGAAAGCAATAGAGGAAATTACGAGGAATCCGACAAAATTAGTCTCGACCCGGAGGAACGAATGCAAGACCGGAAAGAATTAATCTAAAGTATCATTACATAGGGGATTAAGAAACAATCGACGCGCGAGTAAAATACAGCAACACCACGCGGCATCCCGGAAGGTACGAATATTACATTGTAAATAAAAGGAACAATAAAAAGACCCGATGACAACGGATTAAATGTTTACAAGGCCCAGAAGAAAGATAGTGATTACGAAACAGCGCTAAACACCGAAAATGTCGAACTTGAACATAAAATATAGTGGTGAATTCCAGTCGGTGATGGGCGGCTGTTTTGAAAGATGAACAACGCTAAGAAAAGGACAACAATATTGTGTTGAAGTAGACGGGTGAGAAGCAGCTTAGATCTGGGAGAGGTCAGATGTATGTGATAGTAGTGAAACTTTTATTTTCGGACTTGAACACGATACCGTTGATTTTATTTTGCAGTGTTAAGTAATGAACAGTAATCTATCGCAACATTTATTGGTGATTAATGGAATTTAGGTCACGTTAGAATATTAGTAGAAATTTAATTATTTTAATTATTCGTCATTTTCGTTCGTGTTTATAGTAATTTTGTAATAGTTGTTTTTGTGTTTATCCCGGAATAATTGAGCCGGCGGAATTAAATTTAAGGACGGTGAATAATCGCCGCGAACAGTAATTTTGGATTTTGGACGACGGGCGATTGAATTGGAGCCTGGGCAAAGGAGACTGGTAGCCAGCGAGTATCTACGTGTCCAGCGGGGTTGGAAGCAGACGGCAGTGCTGTGTAGGCGAGATGCGCAGAGTGGCAGAACAAGGGGAGTGACGACAACCTATTTTTTTATTATTGCGTGAATGAAGGAAATCCACAAAAAGGAAAGACATTCTGTTGAAGACCAAGTATTGTTTCATTAGTATTAGATTAAATTTTAGGGTACAACAGAATGCGCATTCGAGTGAATGAGTGTAAATATTTTTTTGTTGTTGTTATGTGTGAATGTGTATAATTAATTTTATGGGTTATTGTATGTGTTTGAATATTAGTGTCAATGTGTTTATGCAAAGGAGCAGAAATCGCCGCGACCAAGCGAATGCGGTGATGTTCATAGACCGTAACGGGCAGAATTTGTGTTAAATTTGCTAATACAGTAAAATAAATAGATGAGCGCCTACGGCGGGTCATTTGAATTTTGAATTGTGTTATGTGTACGTTATTTATTAGCTAGAAACTGACCCAAGCACGATCGCGCCGATATTTTTTTTAGTGTTCTCCGTATGGAGCGATCACGGGATTCACGCCAAGGTGAGGCGGGCAAATGCTAGCTGAGGCGCGGGCACTAAAGATCAGCCGGGAATTAATAAGTAGGAAATTGTGTGACAGTGGCGACCAACGTGTATGTTCAGATGTTGAGGTTTTTAGGTTTATGTGTATGTTTATGTAGGTGTTTATTTATGTTGACGTATATGTTTATGTTTAGTTTAGTTCAGTTAGGCAGGAGCCTCTTTTTCGTTGCTACA